>CP139507.1:265837045-266343722 GCA_021014915.2 Artemisia tridentata subsp. tridentata | reverse complement strand
AGTCAAACCTGCATGTGTATGTTACAATGCAAACGTCCCAACCAAAGGAGACAAGCCATTGATTGTGATCAAGTACCAAAAATAATTTAGATATACGGCTAAATATTTAGTAAACTAATCATTAATATACGGCTAAATAAACAAAATATACGGCTACTTCAAAACCCTAATACATTAATATCAGACCTCTATATCCTCTCTTTTTTTAAACTCACAACCCTAATATCATTCGGTTTAACAAATTTTCTCTCTTTTTTTCTCAAAACCCTAATATATTCTCTACATGTTTTTTTTTTTTTCTTTTTTTTTTTGTCTGTAGGTACATACACAATCAAACCCGTTCATATGAATTTTGTTCCCCAGTTCAAGCAACCATGCTCTTACAATCAATAATTTGTTCTTCACTTCATGCAACCATGCTCTTAAAATGACTATTCTTTTGTAGGTATCTTTTTTAATGATCAATGCACATGATGATGGTAAACTTGAACTCGCCACTCTTCTGGCATCCCTTGGAGAGAATCTTTTTATGGCATTGTGAGTTACACACAACTTTTTAAGAATGTATATCAGTTGATAGAATTTATATACATTTATTTTGCTCTTATGGTTTGGTATACAGCTTGAGAAGACTGGGCCTGCATAGACTGCTATTGTGTAAAATGGCTTATACAAATTCTATAGGTTAATGGATAGAAACAGAGTTTTTTTTTTTGTTCGACGACTTATATATTTTTTCTACTGCCCCATTTGGCACCTTCTTATCAATACTCTATTTAATTAATTGAGGGGTCTAAATTCTACCTTTTGTTCTTAATTAGCACCTTTGGTTCAAACTTGGGTTATACAAATTTAAGAATATCAGTTTCTCTTGAACAAATAGGTAGTTGCGCTGCGTAATCCCAAACACCCCCATAACCATAGAATATGCATGTTTGTGGCAAAATTTCAGTTGGGTTGAAGGAGTAGGAAGGAATCAGAGACTAAATCTGAAACGGAGACCCAAACTGGTATAAGTTTATTGAGTTATCATTTTGATTAAATATTTGATTTCTGTGTGACTGTTGTTCATTCCTTATAGGATTGATAGGTATAACGGAACAACCAACCCTACTTTAGTAGGTGACTAATTTGTAGCTAGCCATTGAGGTGTTCAGAGTCAAGCTCAGGAAAGATATTAAAAATGCCCCTGAACATTACATAGCACGAATGAATGAAGTGTTGGGTCTTCTATCAATATCAAAAGATGCTCATTCAGTTAATGGTATTCACCCACATAATTAAGGCATGAACCCATGATGCATAGTTGCACACAATGGTAACTAATTTTTTTGCTATTTTAGGACTATTTGATGTTTGTGGTCACCATTGACATTTTCGTGTTTATGTTATCGTGCCGACGCATGTCACTACTGCAGCAACTACAGGTGGTGCTAACGATAATATGTGTAAGGGTTATTTCCCAAACACCCCCTGCTGAAACAGGTATCAAATATACCAATAAAAAGTGATATAAAAAATATGCGGAGTGAGTTAAGGTGTGGGTAGTTGATGTTTAGTGGCATATGATTTGCTATCATTCAAAGTTTCAACCTGCAATTTTTATTTGACTTACAATGCGGATAAATTTGATGATGTTTCGAAATCTATTTTATTATATATATATTTTTTTTATTATTTTTTTTCACAACATAGGTATGAAATTGACAAAGTCACTGCAGGACAGCGGCTGGATTTGAATCTTGAGAGGGGGTAATTTGACGACTTTGTTCTTATTTTTTGTAAGAAATTATGTTTATAGTATGTATAGTAGTTCAATCATTCAATTTATATGCGTTTATGTTTTGACATTATTAGGTTTATAATACTGTTTGATATTTGGCAATACTAAATGAATGCAGGCATATTCGAGATGAGCTATCAAATCAGAATCAAGAAACTAGCAACCTAACAAACACGCTTGATCGAGTGAGTATACCTCAGTTTTATTTATCAACTTATCTAGATCGTAACTCTAAGCTTTTAAAATTATATTTGAAAACAGGAAATCCACACGTTAAGGGCTGAGCTGGAAGCAACAAAATACGATGTGATCAAGTACTATATAGGTACTCTTGCCTCAATATCTGCTATTAGGTATTCCAGACTACTAACAAAATGGCAGCGTGTTTGTAAGTTTTACAAGAATGGGTGGTACAAGAGGGGGCTTCCTGCAACAATTTAGGTAACACACCAGAGGTTAAAGGTAATACACCATTCATTAATAACGAAGAACCGTGGCGTTATGCTATTCGGTTATCTTCATGTACTTCCAAAACCTATAATTATAGTTGTTGTGTCTATGGGTATGCAGTTTAATAGTCTCTGACTGTAGTACATGTAGCAGTCAGAAGATATTGTTGATTATTGTTGCAACTATTTTTTTTAAAGGTCTCTTTTGGATGTTATTAGTTTATCACTGATGTGTTTTCGTATTTTTCTTTTGTTTAAAGATTTATGTTAGTCATTGTTACCGACATGTTTTTATCTATTTTACACTCACTAGATCAAAAAGGCACTAAGAGGAGTCAAGGTTGAAGTTACTCACCATGGAAACATGTGTAGGAAGTATCACATATCTGGTTTGACATCTCAAGCAACACGAGAACTAAAGTGGGAAGCAAAACTTAAATTGCGATATATATTTTTTATGTGTCGACGTTGTTGACTAAAACTTCTCATGTTTCTATTTGTTTTGTCACGCATCAGCTTTCCAGTAGATGAGAGAGGTACAATGAAATCTGTTGTTGAATACTTTCGTGAGACTTATGGGTTTTTGATTCAACATGTGCAATGGCCATGCTTGCAAGTTGGGAATACTCAGAGGCCAAACTATCTGCCTATTGAAGTTCAAACATTACTTCATCTCTCTTTATTTAATAGTTCGAAATGAAGTGCACCCTGATGTTGTTATTGTTTTCAGGTCTGCAAGATTGTTGAGGGTCAGAGGTATTCAATGAGGCTAAATGAGCGACAAATTACTGCTCTTCTTAAGGTAAGCATGGAGTTTAATCTCCCAAACCTTAAAAAATTGTATCTTATCTTGGTGGCATATTCCAATGAGGCGTGTGTAAAAGGATATTTCGAGGTTGTCCTGAACTTAAGGAAGTCGTGGTTGAAAGAACAAAATAGGATAACGTCCTGAATGTTTCTTCTGCATAATAGAGTGACAGTGATATTTACTGTCCAATGCTTTCTTCTGCGTAATAGATCACGTTAGCTAAATCCAGCCCCAGATGTTTTCAGCCTGCGGATCTCTTGTCCAAACCTTGAGTAAATAAGCATAAGTTTGTAACTGACCCATCCAAGTTTACATTTTTGCTAATAAAAACCTTTTGGTGTAATGACTCCTATATCTATGCTTATGCTTTTTGTTATTGGAGGACTAACGACAAGGAGTGTACTTATGCTTTCAGTAAATCTACAAATCGAGAGAAGTACAAAGGCAGTCGGATCTTATTCAGAGCAACCACTGCAGTCACCACAAAATTGTCGGTTGTCAACACAAGACATCAGGTATGTTTATGTGCCGGCTGTCAAGGTTCTTGAATGAAGGTGTCAATTAGGCATCTTGGCCCATCTATGATTTAGCAAATGCAACATTCATGTAAATAAGTTTGTAAACACGAAGGTTGTCAACCTTTATATTTTCTCTCATATTGGATAAACGTATATTTCTTTTCGTTCTTAATCCATTCAATATATAAGTTAGTATGTTTATATCTTTAATTTTTGTCGACTTACTTTTTTCAACGATAATCACAAGTCATGCCCCCCCCAGTGGGCGGGCTTATATACCCGGGAGGGCTTATAAGACATGCCCGCCCATTGGGCGGGCCATGGCAACTAGTACATATAAATATATGTATATATATATATATATATATATATATATATATATATATATATATATATATATATATATATATATATATAATATATATATACATTATATATAACAGGAGGCGTATGACGTCATTAATGCCACCTCAATGCCACCTCAATGCCACCTCAATACCACATAATCATTTAAATGCCACATAATCATAAACTATGCCACTTGGCATTTCTTGCTGCAGGAAAAATCGGACAGAAATTATGTTAAAAATTTGTACCTGATGAGATTCGAACTCTAGACCATGCATATATTTTGTGGTATGTTAACCACTGAACCACCACAATTTTTTTAAGAGATTTTGTAACTCAAAAACTATATTGTTAACAAAACCACAAACATATACAGTAACTATTACCTGGTCGATCTGATATACTCAAAACCACCAAATAACTATTATTAACAAAACCCTAATGACCAAAAGAGCCATAATGTTAATTATCACCAGCACCATCATGAACAGCATTGGAGGTTCTTCTTCTTCAGCCGCAGATGTCTACACGGACAAAATCAACAAGGTTAATACGACATATATATACATTTTTGTATATATCAAGCTTAATTATATTGATTATTGTTGAAAATCTGATTATGTTAAAAGTATTAAAAATAATCAATCAGTCATGATTAATCTTCTTCTTCTACAACTAATAATAATTACAACACACAAACACAACCAGCATAAACTTAAGATTTATTATTTCAAACTTTCATTGTGTAAATAAATTTAAAATATTGTAAATTATAAATAACTACTCCAGCTTCTTCCACCACAACCACAACCAGCATCAACCTCATTACAAGTTATTACAGTGCCGCCACCGGCCACCGCCGTCGCACACCATCACCGTCGCACACCAGCCTTCGCACACCATCGGTGTCTACATTGCTGGATTATAATAGATGAGATTCATTTATTTGAGTTGGCATTTCTTGCTACAGGAAAAATCGGACAGAAATTATGTTAAAAATTTGTACCTGATGAGATTCGAACTCTAGACCATGCATATATTTTGTGGTATGTTAACCACTGAACCACCACAATTTTTTTAAGAGATTTTGTAACTCAAAAACTATATTGTTAACAAAACCACAAACATATACAGTAACTATTACCTGGTCGATCCGATATACTCAAAACCACCAAATAACTATGATTAACAAAACCCTAATGACCAAAAGAGCCATAATGTTAATTATCACCAGCACCATCATGAACAACATTGGAGGTTCTTCTTCTTCAGCCGCAGATGTCTACACGGACAAAATCAACAAGGTTAATACGACATATATATACATTTTTGTATATATCAAGCTTAATTATATTGATTATTGTTGAAAATCTGATTATGTTAAAAGTATTAAAAATAATCAATCAGTCATGATTAATCTTCTTCTTCTACAACTAATAATAATTCCAACACACAAACACAACCAGCATAAACTTAAGATTTATTATTTCAAACTTTCATTGTGTAAATAAATTTAAAATATTGTAAATTATAAATAACTACTCCAGCTTCTTCCACCACAACCACAACCAGCATCAACCTCATTACAAGTTATTACAGTGCCGCCACCGGCCACCGCCGTCGCACACCATCACCGTCGCACACCATCGGGTGTCTACATTGCTGGATTATAATAGATGAGATTCATTTATTTGAGTTAGAAATTGAAGGTACGGATTAATTACTGATTCATTGCTGTTGTGGTCTTTGTTTTGTAGTAGGTTACAAATATCATTCTTTTATGTGTGAATAGCATTAGATTTTGGTATATTTTCATCTTTGAATGATGAAGTGTCTGAATTTTGTTGAGTCGGTTGCTTAATCATTATCAAATTTGATGCATGGAAGGTGTTTGATGAAACACCCAAGAGAAAATAAACATACTTTCAAAGAACTAGACCACAAGTCCCTCTATCACGTGGTCGTTTCATCAAACACCTTACTAATTGTGCAATTTTTATAAAGATTGCGTCTTTTATAAATGTCTATGCAGGTATTGGCATTACCGTTGCCGCATAGACTGTTGTTTCCCCGGTTTTATATGCCAATTTATGTTAAGGCAATGGTGACATTTTTATTGTTTTTCGTTATAGTTTTATGGTAAGTTCATTGCATGTTTCTTTTATACACAATAATTCCAAAATGTCACTTAAAGATTGTAGCTTAAATTAATCTCATGACTGTCAGATCTTGGAACTCCAGCTGCCAGGCAATAAATTTTTAAATGCAGCTGCATTTTACAACGGTTATAGAGGTCAGAAGCTGAAAAGCTGAAATTGTAGAAGCAATGACTCTAAAACCAAAAGTACGTCTTCAGAATTTAGCACTCCCTAATTGACAAACCAAGGGTCTCTGTCTCACTGATGTATTCTTTGGAACTGGGAGGTATGAGGAGGCCATGGAGCACTTTGTGGCATCTAAAGTAGGGACATAGAGTTGACCCATGTGCTCTCTTTATATCCATCAATTGTTCTTCCCATGTCGCTTATGTCAGCTGAACGAGCAAATGTTGATGTAGCTGGGGAGTCTTACTTATCCAGAGGCTCATTTGTTTCATCAGATGATATGGACTCTCTCCAACTTCTTTATCAGAATTTGATGAAAGTTGTGCTCTCGAGTCCAAGAAAATGAGCCACAATACTTTAATGGCCCTGATCAAGTTTTTGTTGAAGAAGAGGCCCAACATAGTTGGAAACGCAGCTGCTAAGACCACAGAGGAGGTTGTTTCAGATGCTGTTGTAAATACATTTGACACTCACGAAAACAGGCGATCAAAGAAATCAACCTAGGTAAAGTTTTACTGTTTCATTACACATACACCTAGACACAGTTAGAGATGCACAAATGTTCTTTCCTTGGCAGGAGCCCAAAATTAAGTCATGGTTCTACAACGTACATCATGAGCTTATGAACACTGATTCAATGAATTTGGTTATCCAATGACATGTTTTATTTCAAAACTATATCCAAACACCCATAGAAAGTTGTATGTTCTGATTATATTTTCTTTTGGTTCTTCAGGGATGAGTTAGTATCCCTATTTAATTTGGGTGCTAGAGAGATGGCAGCAATATAGGACACTGCACTTCCGCAGGCTTTACTTCTGACTCGCCAAAATGCTGCTGCCTTAGATTTACTAAAAGGTTTTAATTATTGTGATGTGAACATATCTGAGGAGATCCTTCGGAAAGGAAATCATGATGTTTGTTTGTTATATCTTTACAAATACAACTCACTGCATCGTGAAGCTCTCAAACTTCTTCATCAATTGGTTGAGGATGTCAAATCAGATGAACCTAAAGTCATAAAAAGTTCAAGCCTAAGATGATCATTGACTATCTTAAGGTAAGTTATGTAGACATCATATTAGTGCTCCTCTATGTTGTTCTTTTGTATTTAGTTTTTTGTGTGATGAGACTGCATATCAAGTATTCGAGAAAGTCATTAATGAAATTATCGTATTCAGGTGAATAATTATACCATAGATACTGGTGCAATTGTTTTGTAATCTTTTAGGAATTAGAGTTGTGAATAATATTGTATACTTATACTGCCCCTTTATATCATCTAGGTGCTTCCATTGAAACTCGGGTGCTTGATGTGGAGTGGTTGGGTAATGTCACAATTTGATGCCAAGAAAGTGGCCTTGAAGCCGAGTTGTGCTTTAAAGGAAAATTGTTTCTAGGCAGACACAACAATTACAGGTCTATCAGAGGAAAGATTGATCCTTATCAAAGATGGAAAGCAATATACGAGATCAATGGTCATTGGGATAGGTACTGCTCATTTCATCTACGTAATATTACTTTGTTAATTTATGAATAAATACACATAGTGAACAAGTTTGAACGTAATTGAATTCTTTCAACCTGGTCATTATTTATTTTTAAATGTTATCCAGGAATGTGACAGTTAAGGACACCAGGAGTGGAAAAGTGATCAGTGAATAATAGTGCAAAGGATGTGATTTCGGCACTTAAAACACCTACTGTCAAGAACGTGAAGGTACTAACTTTTTTGCATTTACAATAAACATATTATTGTTTGTTGGCGGGGTAGGGGCACACAAGCTGAACTAAATAAAAATAAAAAATAATACTGTAAATGGATTAATTTTGGTTTACCCTGTTCAAGAGTGTGCATCCAAACATAAATTGTCTTCCAGTAGGTTTATTTAAAAATGTATGCAACATCTGCTTCGGTCAATCATTTCTCATTCCATGTTCTATTCACTTCTAGATAATACCTATTTGTTTCATGATGTGTCCATGACTTGCTCTTTCAGCTGGTATGTCATATATCTATTACAAAACCATATACTGAAAATTACTGGGGTCTAAAGCATTAATTGTTTGATCAGGAACTAATCGTTATGAAACATGGAGCCGAACAAGTTGTAGGAGAATTAAGTCCGGGTGATCTTTGTGATGAAATTGGGGTTCTTTGTTATAGACCCCAACTTTTCACAGTTTGAATCAAAAGGTTAAGTCATTTATTAAGGTTGAACCGTACCACATTTTTTAACATTGTTCAAGCCAATGTTGGTGATGGAACTGTCATTTTGAGCAATCTCCTATAGGTTGGTTCAAGTTATAGCATATCTCTTCGTATCAATTACCCTTCATTCTATGACAATTGCAGTATCTCCTTGATTCATTAGACTTATTTATTTTTTTATTTTTTATTTTCTGAGAGCAGCATTTGAAATAAAAGAATGCTCCAGTTATGGAAGTAGTGTTGCTAGAGACGGAAAACATGCTGCAACTCTCGGGAACCCCTGCCCCGTACTACTATTTGAATCCAAACATTCCTTAAACCGATGAGATAATAACAATGCAAATACGACTGTAGCATTATAAATCAATGTGGAAAAAAAGTTCCCAGATATCTAACTCCGCTTTTAATTTTCTCAGCTACAACCGACAACCGACAGGTCCATAGCTAACGCTAGAGGTAAAACTTAGTTAAAATTGATACAGGTCAAATGGATTGAAATGGTTAAACGGGTCAAAAACTACCAAAAGTCTGTTCAAATGTTTACAACCTTCTAACCACATCAGTATTTCAATAATATAATTTCTGTAATCATATTTCAGAATATAGCTATTCATATGATTAACAATTTGGATAAAAATATGTTGGTGGGACAATCCAATCCGATCCATTTTAGCCTGTTACATAGTCCAAACTGTCCATTTTGACACACTGGTTACTATCATGCTTTTTGTGTGTACTTCCAGTTGTACTAACAAGAAATGTGAATTATTGAAAAATATACGAGAATTTTCATTATGATTTTTGATTTATAGGAATGGGTGACAGATTCTCCATTCGTAATATCTCCAAGGATAACTTTTGAGGTTAGCATGCGTCTCCTTGGTGGTCTTATGGCGTTGGGGTACATAATAGCATCTATATTGAGAAGAACTAGCCATGTGTTTGTTGATGACAGAGTGTGCATGAAAATAGACTGGCTGGAACAAATTGGTCGACATTATGTTCAGGTAATCCAACTTTTTCTTACTTTTTGCCATTATTTTGGGTGTCTCCAGATCAGACAAAAGAATATTGATGCTCAAACTTGAAAAGTGTTGATAAATGTTCTTTTGACTCCTGGAGAACTCATGGATTACTTTTTACTATTTAATTGAGTTTGTTTTTCGGTTTTATGCAACTGCAAGTGGTACACTCGGATAGTGACGTTTGAATTATTATGTTGATCGTGCAGGAATGACAAGGGTGACACTCTAAATGCTTCCTACTACCACATTGTTAAGCCCCTTACCAACACATACGTAGGTGCAGAGGTCAACCGCAGCTTCTCAACCATTGAGAACACATTTACAGTTAGGACCCAGCATTCTTTAGACCCATTGACCACATTCAAGTTCGGGTAAACAACTTCAGTTATTATTTTCCCTTTTTTGTCTTTACATACTTTTTTCGAATGCAAAAACATGTTTTGGAAAGCATGTTAATTGGTTCCATTATACTACTGATTATTTTCATAGGAGGAAGAAGCACGGAGAAATAGCACAATTTAAAACGGAAGTGACATGGCTCTACTGTCTACATTGTACTCACTAGCTAAAGAAGATGGATACAATTTGACATTGATTTTGAGGAGGGCTGCAATTTGAAGCACTCTGTGCCTGAGTTCCCGGTTACCCATGTAAGTTTAAAATCATTGTTCTATATTCAATGGTTAAAAGACACGAAAACTTGGATCAAGATGTAACCTAACCATACTTTGTTTGTTACTGTCATAGAATGATATTAGTTCTGCTAAAAACGAAGCTAATGTGGATGAAGCTTCTTCATTGATTGATGAAGCTCCTCAATCCAATATCCATGTGGAGTTAAAAATACATGTTATAGTGACGAATCTGACTCAGAGGTGTTTAGGGTCAAACATCGTTCATCAGTAAAGCCACAACACAGAAAAACAACCAATTCTGCCACTTCAAATCAGAAGATCAGGTATGAATTATTTCCGTGTACATCTGAGTCGAAGAATCGCATCATCTTGTGTTTTTGCCAGAGTTCCAAAAGCAAAAACTCTTGTGAGCGCACTATGAGAACAATGATACTAATTTGAGGATGGCTCTAGGAAATGAATGTGAGAGTTAGGGGCAATCACCCGCTAAATAATATATAGAATTCGTTGCCAGCTTACATAATCTGTTTATTAAATCTATCAATTATGTTTGAGGTGACTCAGAGCGGGCTGCAAGAACATCACCTGGTTGCAACAGTAGGCAACTTTAGTGTTACTTGGGATTTCCAGCAAATGAAGATCTAGGTAGTAGTGCACATTAATGCTACCAAACCCAATAAAGCCGCAAGAGCTATTATTATTGTTATAACTTATAAGCCAATGCCCAAAGATGAATGCATCATAGAAAGTAAATTTATGCATGAAAAGTATGTTTTTTGTGACTACCCTGAAGCACCCTTGGTAGTAGTGGCAACTACATAGAGAGACCTGATAGAATAGGTAGTTTTTTGGTAAATTCTTCACAATTTTTGAAATAGGTAATTTGTTATGGACCATCCTTGAACCAATCTACCCGTCATTGATTTTTTATTTAATAGAATGAACATCCACTACAATGGTATCATGCTACCTACAAAATTCATGCTGCTTGCAACAAAAAAACTGATTTTAGTTCATTTATTCAATGATAAGCACAAACATACTTACGCCATAAGTCTGAATCATTTAGATGAAAATGTGGTGAATGCATAGGTGATTTTTTTAGTAATCATTTGGTAATCAAGATGATTGCAGTTGAAGTACTCAGAATCTGAAATCTCCACCACCGATAGTATCAAAAATGTTGAAATAGAGATACATGGGAATTGTGAAGCATGAAGGAGCTTCGACATCATTTGTTCATCAGAATATCAAATCAGAGGTTGCCACATGTTTTTTTTTTTTTTTTTTTTTTTTTTTTTTTTTGGAGTTAATTATAAATGGTGGTATTGTAGGATTGTTTATTTGTAAAACCATAATATGCATTGGGTTGATTTTGTTTTATGATAACTAATCATGTTTGTATGAATCTTGATTAAGTTTGAAGGTTGTTTGTTATAAAGGTATGCATTTTTTTTGTGGGTTTTATTGTTCTTTTGGTTTTCAATATTTAAGCGTAATGATCGATTCTTGATGCAGAAATACATCGAAACCCAAAAACAACCATTGGTGTTTCAATTAAATATACAAAACATTAATGTCTCTTAGGATGCTTTTGCTCATCCAAGACAGTTGTCTTATGACCTTGATGCTAATTTTGTGTGCATGTAAATAAAACAGATGATTAAGGTTCATCCAGAGATGCAGGCATAAATTGGACTGGATTTTGAGCCTGTTACCCATGAAAAAGCAAAAGCTAAGATTGAAAACGAGGCGGGTTAAACACATCAGTTTTTTTAGTTAGGGTCCAAACGGGTCGTATTGAGATAACCACCAAACATTTTTAAGTATTATTACCCTTTATGGAAATAGTAAGAATTATCTTAAGCCATTATTATTTTAAAATGGCGTTTCAATTTAAAACAATACAATCAAACAATCAAAATTTCAAATAAAAAACATTACAAAAAAAAAAAAAAAAAAAAAAAAAAAAGATCATTATAATACCTGGGAAAAGGGAAATGTATCACGGTCCAAAAACAAAACGAACTCCAAAGGCAATTCTATACAAACATAAACCAATATATGTTAATTATAACTATACAATATAGCTGATATCCGTAAATGAATAAATAAAGTTATAACTATAAAAGACAACTGATATCCTTACATGACTAAGTTAAAATTTAAATCAACTCATACTAAATATTACATAAATAACAATAGCATAACCATATTTACGTAAATTATAAGTCATGCCCGCCCATCAGGCGGGCTTAGAAACTAGTATATATATATATATATATATATATATATATATATATATATATATATATATATATATATATCTAAACAGGCCCACAATCTCAAACAAATTGGTTGACGAGTGTTTTGAATGCTCGTTTAGAAATATCAACTGAGGAAGCTTCAAATCATGCTTCTCCAGAAAAAAAGTCTTAAAGCTGAGGTTAGGAATATTTTAAAAATAGAATTACACCAACTGCATCAAGCATAGAAATACACACACACTTTTCGACACAAAGAACACATTGCACATAACCTAACCTATCCTTATTTGCAAAAGATAAAATCCTATA
Source organism: Artemisia tridentata subsp. tridentata (assembly GCA_021014915.2). Taxonomy (NCBI): domain Eukaryota; kingdom Viridiplantae; phylum Streptophyta; class Magnoliopsida; order Asterales; family Asteraceae; genus Artemisia; species Artemisia tridentata. The sequence continues at coordinate 266,331,044 of CP139507.1, read as the reverse complement.
GCATCAGTGCATTACATCAACTGCATCAAGTATACAAACACACACAAACACTTTCTGACATAACAAACACACTACACATAGCCTAACCCATCCTTATGTGACACGTACAAAATCCTACTGCATTAGTGCATCATATCAACTGCATCAAGCATACAAACACACACATAAACACTTTTCGACACAAAGATCACACTGCATTAAACATTCGAAAAAACTACAAGCAATTTTGGCACATAAAACACAATTCGCTTAACCTATTCTAACCTCATATGCAACTAACAAGTACCTAATGCACCACTTCAATACAAAACCTGCATTAAGCATTCAAACAAAAACACAAACACTTTTTGGCACATAAAACACACTTCGCCTACCGTAATCTAACTAATTAATATGCAACTAACATGTACCTATTGCATCACTTCAATACAATACCAACATTGAGCATTCAAACAAGCACACATGCACTTTTCGGCACAAAAAATGCACTTCGCCTAACCTAGTCTAATTTCATATGCAACTAACAGGTAACTACTGCATCACTTCAATACAATAGCTGCGTTAGGAATTCAAAAATATACAAACACTTTTCTGAACAAAAAACACGCTTCGCCTAACCTAGTCTAACGTCATATGCTACTAACAGGTAACTACTGCATCACTTCAATATAAAAACTTCATTAAACATTCAAACAAACATAGAAACACTTTTCGGCACAAAAAACACATTTCGCCTAACCTAATCTAACCTGATATGCAGGTACACACAAGTATATGTTTTGTTTGATTGGATTCTATTTACGTTTTTGAATTTTTGCAAAAATTGGATTGACAACCCTTTTTACAAAGCTAGTTATAATTTAATACAAATACCAAATCCCTTGGGACGATCTCGACTTACCCACCTTTACTATCACGGACGATTATACTTGCTCGTATGTATTAAATAGAGAACCGGATAAATCGTGTTTATAAATTTTAAAACATGTACACGGTAGAGCACATCAAGTTTTTGGCGCCGCTGTCAGGGATTTGAATTGAATTGAATTGATTTGAATTGATTTGTTTTCATTTTTGTTTGTAATTTTATAAGTTTTGATTTAGAAAATTCGTGTTAAAAAGTAAAAAAAAAAAAAAAAAAAAAAAAGTTTGGTTGAACTAACCGAATCGGATGGTTACACATCCGATCAGTTAGAGGCCACGGTACAATTTTTATAAAAAATTTATTTTCTGTTTTATTTAGTCTTTAATGATAGTTAAGTGTAGTAATAGTTAAAATTAATTATTTGCTTAATTAGTTAATTAATGATGATCATAGGATTAGTTTTAATGTTTTAAAGTTTTTATTATAGTAGTTAATGTAATTAATATATTTAATTTTATGTTTAGTAGTTTAAGAGTTTTTCATTTATTATGTTTAGTTAATAATAGTTATTAGATAGATTAATTGTTTTTAATTAAAGTTATTAATTATGGTTAACTTTTCATTTCTAGTTAATTAGTTTTATTTATGTCTTAATTATCATATTAAAATTTTAATTTAGTTTTTAATTAAAAAGTAAAAAAAAAATAAAAAGAAAAAAAAATTTACGATCTGTCCAACCGATCGGATGTGCGAGCGTCCGATTCGGTTGGCAAGTTGCATTTTTTTAACGAATTGCCCATCCGATCGGATGGAATTGATTATCGATCGGATGGATGCCTCGTAAAAAAATTTCAAATTTTTTTTCAATTTTTCATTTTTTTTTTTTGTATTAGAACTTGTTGGTTACTTGATATGATTTCATTTTTAAGTATGTTTCGATTATGACTAACCCTAATGCTAATGATTTGGATTTTTGTGTTTGTGATTATGTTATAGTTATTATTTGCCTTATTAAGATGGAAAGTTTGATTGGAGTTTGTTTACGGAGTATGAATGTGAAAATCAGTTGAGGGAGATGATGAAAATGACTTATGTGTATCCTGGTGATGGGGATACGTTTGAATATTTCTCATGGGAGAGAGCTTTTAGTATCTATGAAGATGTGTATCGAGAATTGTGTTTGGAATTCTTTTCAACCTTCTATTTTGAAAGGAAAGTGGTTGATCTTATGAGAGAGAATTGTATTTGGTTTAGGTTATGCGGGAATGAGCATGTGTATACTTTGCCGGGTTTTGTGGTTGCTCTTGGTTTGTATGAGCAACATGAGGTTGAACATAGGTTGTTTGAAGCTCATTTTGTGAGCTTAGTGAGGTTTCATAATGACTATGATGGTATTCCAGCTTATTGGAATCGAGTTGGTGATCCGGGGTGTTCTAGGAGAATTCATCCAAGTTAAGGAACCCTTTGATGAAGATTTTGCAAAAGTTGATAGCTTGGGGAGTTTTGCATAGGATGGGTAGTAGAGATAAGTGTAATCAGCCCGACTTGTGGGTGATAAAATTGCTAGAGGAGGATAAGAAGGGTAATGCGGCTTGGATCATAGCCGAATATCTTTCTAGGAGAGCACCAGGGATTAAAGACAAGAGTGATATTTACGGAAGTCATTATGTAACCGCGTTGGCAGGGAATTTAGAATATTTTGAGGATAAAGAGTTGGATAAGTGTTCGGGTCTTATTGAGAGTGAGACTTGGGATGATAAGAGTTTTGGAAAAGCATTGGATAGGAAGAACAAGACATTGGGAGCTTGGACTGAGCCAGAAATTGCCGCACCTTAACCACCACCACCAATGGGAAATGTTTATGGACATGCACCGAGTAGTTTTGATTCGGGATGGGGAGATTGGAATCGTGAGCTAAATGATATTGAGCGTAGGGATGTTTGGAGAGATTCAATGATGATAAGGGATAAATATAATTATAATTATACCATGCCGATGCTCCAACACTTGGCACGTGATGCCAATTATGCGGTACCGCCCCTACAACCCACCAAATGTTTCACCATATCCATTTCCATATGATCCCTATCCTGGTCCGTATCCTTACCCAAATCCTGGGTATGCACCTTTTTCCCGAGCCAGTGCCAGTGTATGGTAGAGTTCCCGAGGTTCTAGGTTCGAGTTTCGATGTTTGTATGTATTTGTTACTTAATCATGAAAAAGTGTGTATCCAAGTAAATGTAGCCAAGTACAGGAAAAGATGAAGAATTGGAGTGATTATGCACATTTGGAAGATTCTCGAGATGGAGACTAGAGAGAAACCACACAAGGACTCAAGGATTTGATAGTGTTAGGATTTCCATGTTCACATATCAAGGAAATATCAAGTTTTATAGAAGAAATTAGCACCTAAATGAAGGATAAAGCATGCGACAAGAAATGGAAAGAAAAAGTTAAAGCTGTGAGTGCATGAAGCATCCAACCGATCGGATGCAACCCGCGTCCGATTTGGTTGGAATTTACCGAGGCGAGGAACCGATCGGTTGGTCAAAAAACTGATCGGTTGGACAGATCTGCTGTTACCATTTCACATTAAATGAAGGTTTTACTTCCCATTAATCATTGGAGTCCGATCATTTCTTGATATTAACTATGGATGGACGTTTTGGCTTGAAGAATAAGTGTTCTTATACTATATATAGGACCCTATGCATGTATGCGTAGTGTGACACCCCAAATTAGTAAAAGGCTTACACCAAAGTACTTACTATCTTATTATTATTGCCCGAAAGTCTAGTATTGCTGTAGAAACGTCCAGGAGATATTGAGTTTGAGTCTCAATAGTTTGGTTTGAATTTGGAGTTGTTTACTTGTCATAGTAGGTGATTGGAGGAGTGTGGTGGCTATAGTTCCACGATTCTAGTTCTTGTAATCCTAAGCTAGGTATATCTTGTTTACTTACAATGAACTATTTTTACTTTAAGTTTAATGAAAGTTTCGTTTGTTAATTGCGTGTTGTTATGTTGATTGCTATGGAGTAATTTGTGGTATACTTGTGTGTATGATGTAACTAATTGTGGAGTATTCTTATCTTAAAAAGTGATGCATGAAAACATTTCTTATTTTATGAGTTTGTTGGAAGAATATCTAATCTTGCATAATTTGTTGGTAAAAACATTTTAAAGAATAAAAAGGCCGAAAGGATTTTCTTTATTTTTTTATTCCAAAACATTAGTGCACGAATTAGTATGGGATATGGTGTGTGACAAGCATCATATTTACTCATTAAAATGGATTTGAAACGATTTCATCACGAGAAAAGGCTGAAAGGATTCGTAGGAATTTATGAGATAAGAATTGCTTTTCAAATAACTAGTGTTTAATAGAATTGTCATAATAGTTAATAAGGTCGAAAGGAGTTAACTAGGAGATTGAATTCTTAGTAATGATTGTTCATGATATAAACCATTGATTGTTAATCATTCATATAAAATTTTGCATCATTACAAGTTACACCAAACTTTGTAGAATACTCTATGCAATTGATTAAGGAATTACACACAAGTATATGTTTTGTTTGATTGGATTATATTTACGTTTCTGAATTTTCACAAAAATTGGATTGACAACCCTTTTTACAAAGCTAGTTATAATTTAATACAAATACCAAATCCCTTGGGACGATCTCGACTTGCCCACCTTTACTATCACGGACGAGTATACTTGCTCGTATGTGTTAAATAGAGAACCGGATAAATCGTTTTTATAAATTTTAGAACTTGTACATGGTAGAGCACATCAGGGAGAATGATATTCAAATTTTAAAAATTTTCATTAAAATTTGTACTTGCATATTTTCTTAAAAATGTTTCTTTACAAAATGGTGGTAATATCATCTGTGTGATACCCTCCTTGATCTTAAAATGTTTTCAAAATACTCATAAGTCAAGGGGGAGTATGAAATTGTTCTAGTCGGAAAATCATGTCAAGTCTAGTTCATAAGTTGTGAGTGAGGACTTCAATTGTAAAACAATATAGTTAAGGGACTAAATGTGACAAAGTTGGAAAGATTAAAACTTTAACAAAAACAAAGTGAAAATGCATTAACTGCATATCATTTCACAGTCAAAATCTTTTCACCAACCATATTAATTATCTTACCAACTCAATCCACGGCTCGAATTCAAACTACAAATCCGATCAAGATTCTTCAAAACTGTGAGTGGTTAAACATTGTATGCACGATTATATAACATGGTTTTGATGGATTTTAAGATCCAACGGCTAAATCTTTCAAAATCGAGTCATACAGATTTAGGGTTTATGTCGATTCGGGTTTTGATGATTTTGTTGTTTGAGACAATATTGAATGGTGGGTTTTGGTCGGAATTGTGTCCTAACCATGTTATGAGTCTTTAATCGAACCTAGAAACACGAATTGAAGATTGTTTATAAAATTAGGGTTTATACGTTCGAATTGGGGAAGTTCATATAAGTGTGTTGTGGCCTTATTAAAATGTTGAGATAGTGTTTATCTATGTCGAATTACATGATTTAACCATTGAATCGAACCCAGAAACACATTTGATGTAATTTCGATGATTAGGGTTTAAGATGAACTCGAACATGTTCAATCTTTCGATTTTATGGCTAAAAAGTGTTAAGATATGGACCAAAGAACTCAGGAACATCATAAGAATCTATTGGAATCAATCAAACAAACTTCTAACAAGTTTTTGTGAATTCCGATAATTCGTAGAATAGGGTTTGTGGGAATTGTGTATTGTTGCGTTTTAATTTGATAAACAGGGTTTAGATAAGCAGAACATAACTTGTGAATTGATTTAATTGGACAGGAAAACCAAAATTCGACAAAGGACCAAGAAAATGTACGTCTACAGTGTTTATCGCAATTTCTTGTATAAGAAATTGTCGAAATTGCAAAATCCGTCGAAATTGGATAAGTTTTGTCGGAATTGCAAAATCTATCAAAATTGGACAAAATTGTCGCAATTGCATAAAACTTGACAAAAATCAAAATTTTCATCGCAATTGGGCAAATTTATCGCAATTTCATATTTCCATCGCAATTGGACATAACTTATCGCAATTCAGGTTTTTCCATCGGAATTGGTCAAAAGTCATCGAAATTCAAAAATCATCGAAATTGGACAATAAATCTGTCGGAATTTGTAAAAATGTCAGAATTGGTCAAAATTGTCATCTGTCGCAATTCAACTGTCAAAATTCATATTAGTCGCAAGTTGTCGAAATTGGTCAATGGACAATAACAAGAAATCAACTTTAACTAATAATCAACATGATGTCCAAAGATGTTAATTGCTATACTTAAACATGTAATATCAAATGAAGCAACTAAAAGGTCACATGAATGATAACAAGATTAACCATTTGCTAACTTTCATGTGTCCTGCAAATCTGTTTTTGATTGATGTTTCAGATATCTCAAATAGCTGCACAACAACCACTTCCAATGCTCACCAAGGCTGATGTTCTTCCACAAGATAATGATGTGGAAATTGGCAAGAACAATGTAAGGGTGGAATTTCACAAGGTTAAGTGTGCAGAACCAACTTGTCATATAGCAATAGAGGTTCTCAAGCTACACAAGTACAGGAGTATGCTGGACAAGTAAGCTAGTGTTCCCGAGCTCTACATTCATCAAATGTGGAACACCATATAGCTAGACTTGAGAGAAGAATATTTCACATGCAAGCTGGACCGAAAGAAAGTAACTGTTGATAAAAACTACTTCCGCAAGGCTTTGCTATTGCCAAAAGCTCCTGAACCTGCCAAGGGATGAGAATACATGAAGCTCTGCTGACAGATAAAATTAAGCAATCAAAAGCTTACAAAAGCTATGATAGAGCATATCATGAGGGACATGTCAGCTTTTGCAAGTATGATGATGAGCCTGCTCCAGCTAGGACTCGATCAAAAGAAAGCAGCAAGTCAGGCAGTACTTCTAGCGTATCCAAGAAAATAAAACCAGCTGCTCCCAAAATCATTAAGAGGAGAGTTCCGGTTAAGATAGCTAAACCCGAACCAGAGGAAGAAAAGATTGTGGAGGAAGAGGGATCTGTTTCTGAAATGGAGACCAATGAAGAACCTACAATCTATAAAGAAGAAATAGCTACACAAATCGCGCTAGAAGAGAGCCGTGAGTCCTACTAAGCTGATCAGAAAAGGTGGAAGCAGATGAGGCTGGAAGAACAAATGAGGATAGAAGTGGAATTAGCTAGAGACTTTGGAATTAGCTAGAGACTTTGGTGAAGACCAGACCTATGACGATCTGGTTAATCAACCCGGGGGGTATGGGGTTGTTAAAGATGTTACTCCACCCCATCCTGATCCGGTTAATCAACTCGGGGGGTCTGTGGTTGTTAAAGATATTACTCTACCCCATCCTGATCCGGCTAATCAACCTGGTGGATCTGGGGTTGAAAAAGAAGTTATCCCACCTCAGTCAGATCCGGTTAATCAACCCGGTAATGATGAGGAGAAGGAGGAAGATGAACAGATGAAAGACTTCGATATGGATGAGGAGGTAGAAACAGAAAAGGTGTTAACTGATAAGGAAGAGATCAATAAAGCTGCTGCAGAACTGGAATTAGAAATGAAGAGGAAAGAAGAAGAAAGGTTGGCTGAAGAAAAGGAAGCCGACAGATACATTCAGACACCACCAATCACTCCTCCACATTCTCCACCAATTGTTCATGAATCACCACCGGTATCTCAGCATGCATCTCCACCTAAGGTTCAACCACCTCCAAAATCATCCACACACATGTCACCACCGTCAACAAAAGCAACAACAAAAGGCACAACTATCAAGACAAACAAGAAAACAAAGAAGTTAGCTAGGCTAAGAAGGGATGATATAATCTCCCAAGCGTCTGAAGGGTGAAAAAGGCCGCAAAGCTGGCATGTGCTAAGAAAGATAACCAGTTAATTGACCAAGTCAAATCCTTAACCAATATGGTAACCGGCCTTGTTGGACAAGTAAACGAGCTACAAGAGACCAAAGCTCATATCGATGAGTTCCTGACCGACGATGTTTAAGACCGGATGCTCACAGCGGTTAAGGGTAATACTAAAGAGTACGTGAAGAAGTACTTGCCCAATATTGCATCCAAGAAGGTAGAAGAGTATCTCGATCCTAACATCGAAGATATAGTCAAGAACATTGTGGCTACGGTTCCACTTGTCATCAAATCCCAACCAATGCAGCCTATAGAACCAACTCTTGAAGAACTCCGACTCAAACTCCTCGATAAACTAATTAGCATTACCTCACCAACAACTAAGGAAATAGCCATCACTGAGGCTATAAAGGCTAATCTTGAGAAGGAGTCATGTAAAGCTCAGGCCGACAAAGGAAAACATCCAAGAGAGGATGAAGACCCAGATCCAAACTCCCAAGCCAAGAAACAAAAGGGTGTTAGCGGATCTGCTTCACAATTCAAAGAACCAGTCGGTCCTGCAGCAACAACCACAGCCACTCAACTACCCAAGGCTTTAGGCTCCAGACCCAAAGCAATGGAGCATCAATTTGAGTATACTTAAACTGGGGAATTCGAATTTCACCAACATAAACATCAACCAGTTTCTCCTCCTAAGACTAAAGCAACACCATCCAAATCTAGCAAGAAGACAACTTTCAAATGACCAACTGTTGTCTCTTGGCTAGATGAAGATACAACAAATGGGAACGAGTGGTTCGATCAGCTTGTAAATGCTCAACCTAATACAGACGAAGACTCCAAGATGGAAGGTAGCATGCTTGAGTTCACACAACAACTCAAACGTGAACAACGCATTAAGAAGATGACTAAAGGAGAACTTCATCGTATCAAGAATGATGCATTCAACTTGCTCAAAGACAGGTCTTCCAGCGCAGCTGAACTAGAATATCATTTGGAGAACATTGCATGGGCAATGTTGAATGAGTTTAGCTGGACCAATCCAGATGTGCATGTGGTTGACAGCACTTCTCATCCCAAGCAACCACACATCACAGATTGGACGAAGCCTTTACCGGTTATTCGAGTCTCTGATCAACCTGTTGTTCGTTACAAGTTCTTTTTCAACAATGATCTCGAGCTACTCGTGCACGGTATCAAATGTCAGCCCAAATATGCAACTTCCATAACCTTGATCCCTGCAGCAAGTTACACACAACCAGCCATCGAAGAAACCGCCACGAGACTCTTTATTTCAAACAGAGTGCAGTATGACCAAGATGCGCATCTAGGCATTTATCACAAAGAAGTCATGGAAGACGTGGTACAAGAGTAAACTCACAAAGAAGTCTTCTACTCCAGTGGTGAGTGACCTTAGGATTCTTGCTGTAGTCAGTCTAGAGGGAGAAAAGAGGTATGATTATACCTTCTTAACTAAAATCAAGGTAAGAAGACACGATCAGCAGATATACACTTTTTCAGAAGCAGATTTCCCAGACTTGAACCTAAATGACCTTGAAGACATGTATCTCATTAAGGTTCAAGGGAAGATGCAACACTTCTCTACTGATCTGAATTACGCATTCAGCACTTCAATTCTACACTTCATCAGAAGGAAAATTATACGAGAACGTGTAGAAGACTTGCAGCTTGGGGACGAGAGCTACCAAAGGAAGATGAATCTAACCACACCAGTCTTATCTCTTCCTAGGATCAATAATGAGCCCCAGTATACCATGAAGAAAGAACCAACCTTCGGGTTTTTTTACAAGAGCGATCTTACGATCAACTACTTCATGGGGTACAAAGAAGTTCACAAATTCTGCGACCACACACTCAAGAAAGTTTGATGAACTCAAATAAGTACATTTTATTACCATCATTTATCCTATTAATTTGACTTGTTTTACTATATTATGTATGAGGATTGATACTTAATCGTTTACTTTTGTAATTCTCAGTTGAAAACAAGCATTTGGTGAAACTTGGCGATTTTGGACTAATTATGGAGCAAAACATGCATAAAGTGAAGAGTCTACTGAAATGGACAAGATCAAGTCAAATCTGCTCCAGATGCGCCGCATCTCACTCATTACATGCGCCGCATCACTATCAAGATCTCACCAGATACGATCCAAGATACAAGAGGACATACGCCGCATCCAAAGATGAAGATACGCCGCATCTTCTGGCGGTGTACGAATATTCCTGAATATTATAATCTTGGACCCCACGCGAAGTTAAGTACATGCGCCGCATCTACTTACAAGATGCGCCGCATCTCACCCTCAGACAGAAACTATAAATACCCCAAGACCAGACGAATTTCGTACGCCATATATTATAACCGAAGACCGAAGATCAGAAACCTAGGACGAATTCAGTCAAGGTAGCAGCACAAGACACACCCAAATCAAAGATACAAGAGCTGTAAGAAGGTGCTGCATGTGTTTAATTCATTAAGTAGTTTTGTTTTATTGTGTTAGTAAACTTTAATTCATCAAGATTAGTGGCTTGTGTAATGTGACAACGGAAAGATTGCACTCCTTTAAAACTGCTTTCTCATCAATTAAAGTTTATATGTTAGTGTCTTTGGTGACTTTTATTAGTGCATTGATAACCTCTGTGGCTAGCTGAGCGTTGATCGGGTCGCCATGCCTCTGCCCTCGCCTGTTTATTAGATACCTATGCATTCTATGGTCTGTAGAAAAGTAGGAGAAAGATAAACGGGATAGTCATAAGTAATCATTAAGGGTTTACTCGCCGATAAGATTAGAACCAACGAGAAAGGACTTAATCTCGGTGCGTTGCATCGAACTATACACTTCATATAACACTAGCAATAAAACAAGTGACAAACTACTTATCATAAGGACAGCCCTCTTATTGTCTCGAGTATTTATCTGTGTACGTGTGTGCTACTTGCTGATTCATGCCTATTGGTTTAGTTTATTATTAATTTGCAACCAAATCGTGCCAGTCTCTCAGGCTGAACCCCCTTGCGTTAGATTAGATTGTATAGCTAACTTAATATATTAAAATACTGATTAGAATAACTAGATAATACGTTCCACTTTTAGTGATCGACACTCTACTTACCATTATATTCATACTGACCGGGTACACTGCTCGTTAAGTGTGTGTGTTATTGATAATTCGGCTAAATATAAATTTAAAACTTGAGTAGGCATTAAAACTGCTAAACCGCAACGACATACACGCGCACCAAGTTTTTGGCGCCGCTGCCGGGGAGTGAATTGTTATTATCTGTTAATTTGATTAGTATTTTAATTAGGTTTTTAATTTTTATCTAACCGCTAATTTTGTTGTGTATTTGTTTAATTTGCATTCATTGTACTATTTTGCATATTTTTCTGTTTTTGTGTGCTTTTTGTTTGCTTTTATTTGTGTTTATTTTTGTGTGTATTTATTTGTTTTTATTTTTCGTACTTTTTTGTGTTCTGCTATCGTTGTACTGAGCTAAATCAAACGATACGGCGCATCTGATTTCTCAGATACGGCGTATTGCGTTCAATTTTTATAAAATACAACGCGTTTAATTAATTCGATACGACGCATCTTTTCCCCAAGATACGGCGTATCTATTTTTAATAAAAAAAATTTCTAAACGTTAACGCGATACGACGCATCTGCTTTAGCAGATACGGCGTATCTATTATTTTAATTAAAAACAGTTTGCGGATTATTAAACAGATACGGCGTATCGATTTTTATCGATACGGCGCATCTTCTGAATCAAAAATCTTATATTTTGAAACGTACCAAAAATACGGCGCATTAACTTTCGTTAATACGACGCATTTAATTTTAAATAAATATCGATTTTTGCGTAATTTAATTCGATACGGCGCATTCTAATTTCTAAAGCGGCGTATCTATTTTCTGAATAAAAGTCTGATCTAATTTTAACGATTATAAGATACGGCATATCCAACTTTTTGGATACGGCGCATCATCTACAGATATCAGCTATTTGTATTCTTATATCCGTTTCTATATTCATTAATTTCTCTTCTAGCGAACAAATCCTACTGATGATTTTACCTTGGATGACATATTTTGCTATGGAAGACATGTCAGTTAACGGATATCTTGCTAAGGGATTCATGTTTTCAGATTCATTCAATGTGCTCATGATCGATGCAGATTTATTCTCTTGGGAGACCCCTCTTGAAGCTGCTTTTAAGGAATTCATGCGTTTATGCAACATTGACAAAGGGGTATTCTCTTATGATGTATTTGTGAGGTACACTGGAGAAGAATTGTCGTTCTTATGGCCTATCATTGAAGCCAAAGGATTGAACTGGACTACTATCAAAGAAGATGATGGGAAATTCTATCTTGCATACATGGACTCGAGCAACAACAACTGTGGTGGAGGCAATACCCAAATTTCTTACATGCCTTATTCCGAACAGTACTGGGGATTAAATGAAAACTATCTGGACAATGATGGAATTTATGCTGTGGCGGAGTTACTATTTCATGGCAGGTTGGTACGATTGATTGATCTCTCCCTCAATGATTGGCTAGAACTCAAATATGGTAGTCCGGAATTCGCCCCTGCAAATGAAGTCAAGCAGATTATGACTTCATGCTTGACGCGGAGTTTTAAGAAGCAATTTAACGAGTTCATGGAGATAAGAAGGAATATGATTGGAAAGGCTTGCTTTGACGTTAACCACGATCCTAACGATGTTGATTTTTCAAAGTGGTTGGCTAGTAAGTTTAATAACCATAAGAGTATGGATCGAGCTACTAAGGATGCATTATGGGTATATTGGATGAGAGGAGAAGATGAAGAAGTAGAAAGCGATTATGGGTCGTCACTTCATGATTCAACAACCAATGAAGGCATTGAAGAGTTATTCAGAATAGACATTGATGTGTTCGATTATGAGACACCCTTGTGCAAGCAGTTCAAGGAATTTAACTACCTTCTTCAAGTCGACGATGATGTGCTAACTGGAGATCTACCAGGATTTAAGACTTATGATGATTTCAAAAACACCTGGTGCAACGAATGGAATGACCAAGTACCATGGGTTTGGGATAAACCATGGGATGTTGAGCACATTAATCATACCTGTACACCCTTCGTTTTTAAGGACGGGAGTAGTGTTTGGCCGACCTGTGATTATAAAAGTGACGGAACCTGTAATGGGGGAAGTATAATTGGGATGAAACGGGTTGGAAACGATGTAACCTTTGAAGATTATGAGTGGTACGATAATGTTGAAGACTGCCCACAAAAAGCGGAGGCTTTGCAAGAAAAGGGTAGAATTGAACGCTTGAAAGGACTTAAAGGAACATCGAATACTACTTTCTGGGAATGGGTGCATGAACAATTTGATGATTTTACGAAGCTTAGTCGACGGTTACAATGGGATTTGGAAAGAGAATGGGAGGCGATTCAAGACAATAAGTCATTAATTGAAGAACTAGATGATTATTTGATTAAGGATCCTTATTTCGAGTTTGTTGATAAAGACAATGAAGAGTTCACCAAAAGAAAGTGTCAAACAAACCTAAGAGAGATCTTGACCGAAAAATTTAAAATCATCAAATATTCTTTGGGACCTGATGAAGAGTATGTTGCGACGAAGACCAAGAGTTATAGAAGACTAAGCCGAACGGAAGAAAACGTCGCAAAGCTATACGGGAACATCTTTCGGATGAAGGAAGAAGGATGGACCGTGACAAGGACTAAATGAAGAGCTGAACGTGAGTCTAACTTGAAGACTCTGGAATAAAGACAAGTGCTTACCGGGAGACAACCCGGATTTATCTTTTAATTTTCTGTTTATGTGTCGAGTCAGTCAGGCCGCTGAGGATACGGCGCATCTCAATCCTGAGATGCGACGCATCTCCTGCAAATGGTCATATCTTATTTTATTTTATTTTATTTTTCTGCATTTTTACTTTTCGAATTTAAAACTTTTTATCAGTTTATTTTCAATGCGGCGCATCCCTGGTTAAGGATGCGGCGTATCTTTTATTCTGATCCGTAATTATTCCAGGCTCGATACGGCGTATCTTCTTCCATAAGATACGGCGCATCGACTGACCTGATGATTTTCACTTTTAATTTTTATGCTTTATTTTTCCTAACTACTAATGAATTATGCAAGTTTGAACCTTTCTTACCTTAGGTGTGTTTTGAAGCCTTGGTGGTATTATAGATTCCTGCATTTCCTGTGGATACATCTAATATGAAGCTTAAACGTTCTAATCCACAAGAAAGATGATTTTTGCTCTACTACTAATGGAGGATCATACCGAGCAAATCTCAGGGGAGTTTTTCTGTTCTAATTCTTTTATTTTCCAGTTTTTAACCTTTATTACAAACAACGAGGACGTTGTTTAACTTAAGTGGGGGGATTGAAGAATTAGAACAACTTAACACTTACTTGTCCTAAACCTTTCAAAATATGCTTAAAATGTGCTTAATATATCAAAATTTAAAATTTTTAGCATGTTTTTGTTTAAGATCTAAGTTGCATAGCTGCACACATGACGTTATTTTCAAAAATTGTGATTTTTCAAAAATTCACAAATCTATGAGTGTGCCGGTCACTTGTAAACTTTAGAACTTGGCTTGTATACTATTCGAGACCACCATAATGAGTATTATTTTATATAATTGGAATGACTTGTCTAAATTGGTAAATTTCTAGGATTACACCCAAATAGCCTTTATATGTTATGTGATATTAGCTAACTACACTGGTTAGTTAACCCCCGTATAAACCCTTTTGTTACTCTCATTTTTAGAGTAAGATACCCCTAGAAAAACACTCAGAGCCATTCCTTTCGTTTCTTACACCAATGTTTAAAATGTTTCGTTACACCTTAAACCTTAGCCTACCCTGTAGATTAGAATCCGTGGTTGGTTAATTGCTATAGGCAAAGTAAGTTTCCTTACATTACCTGTGTTCGCGTGCGTAATTCATTATCTATGGTTAGGTCGGGAAATTGCACAATGCAATTGGAGTGAAAGTAAATATTGTATATCTATGAGTTTATTTTTCGTGTGTTTACTACTTTCACTATTACCGTTATTTCTGAAGTTATGAAAAGTATGAAAAAATTATCCAGAATTATTGTTTTGGTGATGTGGTGAAATTTTACACATCTTTGTTTAAAAAAAAAAAAAAAAATCTAAAAAATGAGAAAATAAAAAGAAAAAAGAAGAGTTGGATGTTTGTTTTTAAACCAACGATGTAAAGTTATGTAAGTGGTCGATATCACCACTAGTTGTTGTACTATATATTTATGGATTGAATGGGAGTTGGCAGTTATGGGAACGTCAACTAAGGTTTATTCTTTGATTAAGATCTTGTTGAGTATAATTCGTGTCTACCTAAAGCGTGTGTTTCAAGTGTTAAAGCGTGAGTTATTCTATGATATGAGTCTTATTCATGGGATGGTTGGGATAGTGATTAACCACACTTAGGATTTTAATCTATTTGTTTTGTTTATTTTTTTATTTTACACCAATTTATATCCCAAAAATTATCCATACCCTTTACTATTCTTTATCCAACCAAACCTTTGATTTATTGAGATTAGGGATTTGAGCAATCTTAAGTATCATAGTCGTGGATTCGGCTATGTATTTATGATTTTGTCGCCCTTTTTGATATATTATTATTGGTGAAGTTTGGACCTATCTTTAGCCTATTCGAGTTAAGGATTTGAGCAATTGCAAGTATCGTGTTCGTGGATTCGATCATGTATTTGTGATTTTGTCGCCTTTTCTGGAATTTGAGATCGATGGAGATTAAGAATAATTAACCCTTAAGCCTAAAAACCCTTTTTACCGCTTTAGACTTGTTATTCCTTAGCTTTAGTGGTGGAGATGTGTATACTTGCCAAGCTTATGATAGAATATTCGTCGCGACTGGACAGTTAAACGATTAGATTTGCTTTTATGAGATTATTTTATTTTACTTCTAATTCGTTAAGTGTTTAGTTGTGTGATTATGATAAAACGAATACATGCTTAAATATAAAAATACATCCTAATGTCTTTTAGTATACATTTTCATAAGTTTTAATCTAAGGTTTACTTGGGGACAAGTAAAGTTCAAGTGGGGGGATATTTGATGAACTCAAATAAGTACATTTTATTACCATCATTTATCCTATTAATTTGACTTGTTTTACTATATTATGTATGAGGATTGATACTTAATCGTTTACTTTTGTAATTCTCAGTTGAAAACAAGCATTTGGTGAAACTTGGCGATTTTGGACTAATTATGGAGCAAAACATGCATAAAGTGAAGAGTCTACTGAAATGGACAAGATCAAGTCAAATCTGCTCCAGATGCGCCGCATCTCACTCATTACATGCGCCGCATCACTATCAAGATCTCACCAGATACGATCCAAGATACAAGAGGACATGCGCCGCATCCAAAGATGAAGATACGCCGCATCTTCTGGCGGTGTACGAATATTCCTGAATATTATAATCTTGGACCCCACGCGAAGTTAAGTACATGCGCCGCATCTACTTACAAGATGCGCCGCATCTCACCCTCAGACAGAAACTATAAATACCCCAAGACCAGACGAATTTCGTACGCCATATATTATAACCGAAGACCGAAGATCAGAAACCTAGGACGAATTCAGTCAAGGTAGCAGCACAAGACACACCCAAATCAAAGATACAAGAGCTGTAAGAAGGTGCTGCATGTGTTTAATTCATTAAGTAGTTTTGTTTTATTGTGTTAGTAAACTTTAATTCATCAAGATTGGTGGCTTGTGTAATGTGACAACGGAAAGATTGCACTCCCTTAAAACTGCTTTCTCATCAATTAAAGTTTATATGTTGATGTCATTGGTGACTTTTATTAGTGCATTGATAACCTCTGTGGCTAGCTGAGCGTTGATCGGGTCGCCATGCCTCTGCCCTCGCCTGTTTATTAGATGCCTATGCATTCTATGGTCTGTAGAAAAGTAGGAGAAAGATAAACGGGATAGTCATAAGTAATCATTAAGGGTTTACTCGCCGATAAGATTAGAACCAACGAGAAAGGACTTAATCTCGGTGCGTTGCATCGAACTATACACTTCATATAACACTAGCAATAAAACAAGTGACAAACTACTTATCATAAGGACAGCCCTCTTATTGTCTCGAGTATTTATCTGTGTACGTGTGTGCTACTTGCTGATTCGTGCCTATTGGTTTAGTTTATTATTAATTTGCAACCAAATCGTGCCAGTCTCTCAGGCTGAACCCCCTTGCGTTAGATTAGATTGTATAACTAACTTAATATATTAAAATACTGATTAGAATAACTAGATAATACGTTCCACTCTTAGTGATCGACACTCTACTTACCATTATATTCATACTGACCGGGTACACTGCTCGTTAAGTGTGTGTGTTATTGATAAGTCGGCTAAATATAAATTTAAAACTTGAGTAGGCATTAAAACTGCTAAACCGCAACGACATACACGCGCATCAAAGTTCGTGATGGGTTGGAGATACGGGTACTAGATCAAGAGTTGTATAAGACCAGCATGTGGACAACTTCCCAATTAAGAGAAGTTCGTCAGTTCATTCTGAAGATCGAGAGAAGGCTGTTTCACATAGATCACATGAGGAGGCTTGAGAGGTATGTTGGAGGAAAGCCATCATTCCTGATCAGGAATTTCCAAAGACCTGATCCAGTTTACACCCTCTTCAGAAATACGAAATGAGGTAAGAGTTGAATACATTCTTTGATTGATATATATTGATTATGTGATTTTTTATTATGGCTTGTACACATACAACAATGCACAACCTGATCTTGCAAAGAAAGGACCCAGAGGTACTCTTCAGTGCCTCAATCCTAATCTAAGGAGCGAAAGCTTCTTACTTTTGAGCAGAATTAATCAAAATTTTGAAAAGTTTTTCAAAATTCTGCTCAAAAGAACAAGTACGTCCTTGTTAAGGGGGAGTACATGAAACAAAAATCTTTGTTCAAACCAAGAAAGTTCTTGTTCCAATTCTTCCCATAAACCTCAAAAAGCATATTTTAATCAAAAGTTTTTCCAAAAACAACGTGAATATGCTATTTTTGAGGGGGAGAATAAGTATGTGATTAAAATATGGTAAATAAAGTGTTGAATCTCGCGTGAGCTCGACTCAGAATGTACCCTCGAATTGAAGAAAATCAAATGTCATTAATCGAAAAGACTTGTCCGGGACGGGTAATAATTTCAAGCTAGTTCATCCAGTTATGTAAACGTGTCTCGCAAAGGACTTGTCTGAGTAGAATGTACCGATTTCAAGATATTCTTCTTTGAATATGACCTGGACGGGTAATAATTTCAAGCTAGTTTAACTAGTGATGTAAACGTGTCTCGCAATGGTCATATTCACTGAAACTCAATCAATTCTAAAAGTGCTGACTCCAGCCGACATGTGCAAATTTTCCTTAAACACTTATAAGCACATGTTAAGGGGGAGTATTTCTGAAAAATGTAAAACTCTCAAAGTGTAAACAATATAAGTTTTACACTCATAAACACTTTGAGATATTTTTAAAAGAATTAGTTTTAATGGAAAACATAGGATAGTCATGGAGATATAAGGTGACTAAGGTTAGGAAACCATCCTATGATCCGCTAGAGCCGGAGGGATCAACCCAAGGACAATACCAATAGTTTAGAACTAGAAAGTCCTAGGTATGATGAAAAAAGGAGTAAGGAAATGAAAGGAGAAAGAAGGGGTTGAAGAATGAAAACAAAAAGTAAAGAAAAGGGTGAAAAGAAATATCCCTCCATATGTTCAACCTTAGGGCAGAAACCGGGTTCAACTCATATGCTACTGGTTGTTACTAAGGTGACACCGGTATTGAAGATTAAGCTGTCAGGGACCCTGTGACGCACTGCACTAAACCTTCTAGCCACTCAAGTGTCTCTCAAAATACATTTGTTTCATTTCTCATGGAGAACCCTTCATTATCTATTGACCTCTCATTCTGAGATGTGTTGATATTGAAAAGGAGGCACTCTACTTCATGCCTCCGACGACTAAAAACCAATAAGCACTTAATCGAGTCTAAAGCCTCGAGATACATAAAAATATCTCATAGGAACACTTAACATTTCTACATTGGTTGTTCAACAATAAGAACACCAGTTGTAAATTACAAGAGTCCTACGTAGATCTTAGTAATCTGCCAAGAACATTCATGAGGGAATTCACAACTTGTGATTCTCAGTGATTGAGTGGAAATTCCTGCCAGGGTCAACATCAAACATGTAGGTTCTCTTAATTAACGTAACACAAGCTAATCTATATTAGATAAACCACGACTACTACTTAACTATAAGCTACGAAATGAAATAAACAACTATAAGAGAATTACGAGAGATAAGATAACAATAGAGAAGAGATTAAGAAGAAGAAGATTGGATGATTAACATTCATACAAAAGAGTAGCAAGGCTTACGCATAGAGAATGAATAACCAACAATAAGAAAGAGCACCCTAGCCTTCTATTTATAGGCTACTAGCTAGGGCGACATATACATGATAGATTCTAGAAGATTTAGCACTTAAGTGGCCGGCCCATAGGTTACTAATGGACCGGACCTAAAACTAACTTATAACCCATTTCGTTGCAACATATTAAAGGAAATGAACAAGACTTGAAATATAACTAAAACGTGTTCCTAAAAATCTCCCCCTAAGTCTTGGTCATCAATGTTGCTTGACGTCATCTTTGCTTCATTGGCTTCAGACGTCTTTATAATCTTTGTTCTTTGTTCTTGATCTGATATGATGTTGTATGGTAACGATCTGCCGTCCTCCAATGGTCTTTAGTATTGGTGTCTTTACTTCGTTTCCATCATGCTCATATGATCTTTGACTTTTGTTCTTCATACATCACGTAGTTCTCTCTTCATAAGCTTGATCTTAGACTTGTGAAAGATTAACATACTTGATCTTTGACTTTTCTTTAATAACTTTGAACTTTTGCTGTCTTGAGTCTTTGTGAGAAATAATCTTCAGGATATGAGCATGATGGAGTCTTGATGGTGGTAGAACTCTAGGTCTTCATGATCCTCCGTAACAGCAGCAGCAGCAGCAACACAAACCAACCGGTACTTACAGATTTGGACTTTGAGATCATCAACAGCATAGTGTTAAGACTTTCTCTAATCCAAACCCAGGCCGTTTTGAACCGGATACCCCCGAAAGGGTTAACACGGACACACCAAAGTGCACCCACGATTCAGTGAGTCGCTCGAGATCACCCCACGACTGTAGACCGTTTTTGAACAGACACTAAGCGTAACCCACAAGGAGTTATCGAAGTGACCTGCTGTCAGGGTTGTTTGATGTTACCCTGGCAGGATTTCCATTCTATCACTGAGAATCAAAATTGTGAATTCTCTCAAGAATGTTCTTGGCAGATTGCTAGGATCTGCGAAGGACACTTTCCTAATTTACAGCTGATGCCCATGATGTAGAACACCAGTGTAGTTCTAAGTGTACCTAAGAGATCTTTGATGAATCTCATGGGTCTAGACTCAATAAGTGCACATTTGTTTGGTCGTCGGAGGCGTGGAGCAGATTGCCTCCTTTTCAATATCAACACTCTCGTAATGAGAGGTCGATAGATTATGAAGGGTTCTCCGTGTGAATGAAACAAATGTCTTTTGAGAGACACTTGAGTGGCTTAGAAGGTTTAGTGCAGTGCGTCACTGGGTCCATGACATCTTTTGTCTTCAATACCGGTGATGCTTAGTCACCCAGTAGATTATGTATTGAACCCGGTGTCTGCCCTAAGGTTGAACAAATGGAGGGCTATTTCTTTTCACCCTTTTCTTTGCTTTTCTTTTTAATTCTTCAACCCCTTCTTTCTCCTTTCATTCATTTTCTCCTTTTTTTGTATCATACCTAGGACTTTCTAGTTCTAAACTATGGGAATTGTCCTTGGGTAGATCCCTCCGGCTCTGGCGGATCATAGGATGGTTTTCCTAAACCTTAGTCACCTTATTACTCCATGACTATCCTATGTTGATGCCATTTACCAAAAGCTTTGAAAATCTCTCAAAGTGTCGATGATTGTAAAAACATTTTATTGACACCTTGAGAGTTTTGTGTTTTTCTGAAGGACTCCCCCTTAACGTTTGCTCATAAGTAATTAATTTGAAATTTGCACATGTCGGAAACAGTGGTCACTTTTGAATTGATTGATTTTCAATGAATATGATCATCAAGAGACACGCTTACATCACTAGTAATCTAGCTTGAAATTATTACCCGTCCAGATCACATTCAAGGAAGTTCGCTCGAAATCGGTACATTCTACTCAGACACGTCCGTTGCGAGACACGTTTACATCACCAGATGAACTGGCTTGAAATTATAACCCATCCGGGACATGTCCTTTCGACTACTGACTTTCCTACCGTCAATTCGAGGGTCAATTCTGAGTCGAGCACTTATGAGATTCTAGCATTGAGACACCATATTTTGATCATATTTTACTTCTCCCCCTCAAAAATAGCATACTCATGATGTTTTTGAAAAAACTTTTATGATTAAAATATGTTGTTTTTGAGTTTTAGGGAAGAATTTCAAGAACTTTTGTTTATCAGAACATAGATTATATTTGCAAATACTCCCCCTTGAAGAGGGAATACTTGTTCTTATGAGCAGAATGTTTGAAAAAAACTTAGAAAACATTCCGGTTTAATTCTACTCATAAGAAAGAAGCTTTTGCTCCTTTGATCAGGATTGAGGCACTGAAGCGTACCTCAGGGTCCTTGCTTGAGGGTCTGGGTTGTGCACTGTTATGTGTACACAAGCCGTAATGTCACAGGCATATGGTAAGAATAATGAAATAAGAATTGATGAATTATGAACTCAAGTGCTTACATCAACCTCCTCTGCTAAACTTTGTGAATTCTGGGTCCGTCCTTTGATATAGTCTGATAGGAAATGGTGGACGACCGCCAACATAACTCTCTAGTCTCCTAATTTGATCCCTCCGGTACAACCTTCTTTCAATCTTCAAGATGAACTGCATCACTTGTTTGAGCTCATTATGTGTCTACCTTGTTGACTTTTTCAACTCATGATCTCGAACTCTAAGAACTAACCCATCTCTAACGTTTTTCAGCGTATTGTCACAGAATTTATGTATCTCGTGAAATGACATGAAATGGTTTGTATGTGTTGCACTTCTGTAGACGAACCCAAAGACTGGTATTTCTTCATGGTATATTGAGCATCACGGTTGTTTTCCAAGAAGATTATCGGCTCAACGAGATTCAACTTCTGCTGATAACTTTCCACTCCTAACTGAAGATCTTCTACTCGTTCTTTGATAATCATTCTTCGGATGAAGTGGCAGATAGTCGCACTAAAAGCATACTGAAGATTGGTAGAAAGATGTTGCAGTTTTCCTTGTATTTTGATGAGGTACTAGTCTTCAATTTCATTGAGACTCAAGTCAGGAAAATCTGCTTCTGAGAACGAGTAGAGCTGGTTGTCATGTCGTCTGACGGTTGATGCGTGGTTTTGCAACCTTACAACAGGTTTTACCTCTCGAGGGATCTCAAGAGGCTTACAACCCCACCAGGCAGTGTACCTGACCGATGTAGTATAGTGTAGTGGTAAGTACGGGGGATTGATCGTTCTCCACAGGGAATAGTGTTCGTTAGGTATGAAAAACTACTCTAATAGGTCTAAGGGTGAGGGAAGATTCTTTTTTGTATTTTTATAATTTTTTATGAAAGCAAGTAAAATCTCGGGTTTGAAAGAGTGGGCGGAATTAGTTGCTAATCAACTAACCCAAATAACTACGAATGCAAATAAAATAAAGTAACAGAAAATGAAAAGGTTGATGAAACTTATATGGAGAGAAATGTGTTTACTTAGATTTCCTTACTCCCTAACTATCTTTTACCGGTTGATTAGTTTGTATTAATTGCGTGGATGACGGGTGTATTCCTTAATACCAATCGTGGGGTGGCGTACGTACTTCCCCAACTCTATGAACTCCTACTTCACTCCTATGTCGAGCCGGCTAGGAAGCTCCTAACATGGGATCACTAGAATTCGCTCATGCATTAAATACAACCATAAAAACCTTAGTACGAATTGGTTCATGTTTCTTAAGACGTTCAAGCAAGTTACCGAATAGGAAGTTAGCCAGTTTTCTTAAGCCTAACATCGATGAACAATCATCCAATACAATTAATAACACACTAATAACCAATAATCAATAGCTAGGTTTCATTAGATCTAAGCAAACACAAGATAAATCTAGCCTAGCATGTTAATTAAAAGACAAGAACAAGATGTAATCAAACAACACATAGACATATTGAATGATTAAATAATAACTTATCTTCAATTAAACATGGGAGATCCAAGGGTATGAAAACCCTTAAAAATGGCAGAAATTCATCTAGGGTTTCTCCTCCAAAGTTACACACAATAAGTTCCACACCAATGACAAAAAAATTGCAAAACTATATATAGAGTTTAAGGGCCGACGGCGTCACGTTATAGATCCTGACGCCGTCACCTCGCCGCTTTTAGGGTTCCCGGATGGCCTTCCTGACGCCGTCCCTCTTTAGACCTCCAAAATCCGTTCTGGCTTATCAAAGCTTGACGCCGTCAGATTATGGCTTGACGCCGTCCCTCTTTAATTTAAGCCGTGACGACCTTGATCACATTAAAGGGTGACGCCGTCAGATTTTTCATGCAAAATTCTCTGGCTTATCATGAGTAATTTTCATATCCACCTTTTTTTGCCAAGTCATGACACCGTCTGGACCAATACCTGACGCCGTCAAAGGTACTTTCCAGCATAATTTTGAGACTTTGTCGTTTTCTTCACTTTTATGCTCCAAAAACGTCCAAAATGCTTCCTTTTCCAGATTTCTTCTCCAAAGTACCTAAAATGACAAAAGGAGCGATTTAGGGCAATCTTTGATCAAATAAATATGATTTAGGGCTTAAATGACCCCTTAAAAGCGGTACACTTTTCGCTTCATCAAATACCCTTACACTTGAGATTTGCTTGTCCTCAAGCAAATGCGCTTTTATTCTAATCAAAATACAAGTTAGGGGTCATTTAATGCTAATATAAAAGTAATTACAACAAATAGTCGTTCCACTTTAATCATAATAAGCACGGAGATTACAAACTAGCACCTCACAAGTAGTGTTTAGATACTCACATCTCTCAAGTGTCATCAAAATAAATCTCATAAATGAAAACGGATAATATCTCTCACTACCTGTCATAGCAAATAGATTACCATAGGCTTGGGAAAGGATCAAAAACCTCCTCCACTAGGCGTAAGCACCTAAGATAAACTATCAAAGAGGGCTTTTAAACGGGTTATAACGTTAGGTGTTGGATAAAGGATATTTTACTGGTGGCGAGTTAAAGATCTTGATTAATTACATGTACTATACAATGTTGCTAAGCCAAGACTCGACTCAATCTTAAGCTAAAAACAAAATAACAAAAACATAAAATAAACATAAAATGAAACGGGATGGTAGTCCGTATGTTTTTTCTATTTTCTTTTTCTCATTTTTTTGTATTTTTCTTGATTTTTTTTTTTTTTTTTTCATACACTCTTGCCCTACCATCCAAAATAATACATCATAGGGGCGTTGCATTCCCCTTACACTTGAACTTTTACATAACTTTACAAATAACTATTCTAATGACTCGAATTAAGATAATTGAAACACTTGGAGTACTTTTAAAAATATTTAGCACATATGGGGGTAATAATGTTGTTCTTCCCCATTACTCCATTACACTAGTACTTTACCCATGAGTCCCAATCGTCCCAAAACAATATGTACAAGGATATGACTCGACTTAGCAACCATGTAATCAATTAGATAATTAACTAAGGGTTTAAACAAATGTTGTCACAATAATGCACTAAAATGAGTGCATACAAGGTAGGCTAAGGCGATTTGGGTGTACATTTAAGTGGGGTGTAACAAATTCTTCCTTTAAGTAAAATGCTTAAAGGTTGAAACGAAAAGATAGGCTCTGAGGGGTGTACTAGGGGTATCGTGTACTAAAAATGAGTACAACGCAAAGGGTGTGGGAGAATTACTTGACCAATCTGGCCAACGTAATTATAACAAAATCACAGGTGTAAAACAATGGGTTAATCCTAATGCCTCTTATCATGTAGTAAATCTAACTACACGAATGTAGTCTCACTTGTGGCCTTGTAATGGTCCTAACGCAAGTTCTAGAATCTAAGTGCTACCGGTACACACATCATAGCATAAATGCTTTTCCTACCAATTCTAGGGGCGAACCTCACATATTTGGGGGTGGAAAAAAAATTTTAGTGGTACGGTTTTTTTGCTAGTCATAAACTCCTATCCATGAGACGCTCATTAAGATCAAAGTTTCACTCCTAAATGTTGTAAAAAATTTTAAATTTGGCACTAAAATTACCCTAACAAGTATTTATCTCAGTTTTATTACACATCTACTATTAAACAAACAAAAATCAAGCGTAATAGCATTCTCTAATCGTACTTTTACCCCCCCTTACACTTAAGATGAACATTGTCCCCAATGTTCAAATAACAAGATGTAAAAGTAATAAGGTAAAAGAATGAAATCAAATACTCCCCTGATTCGCTCGATGGATAATGTGGTAACACGGTTAGATCTTCTTCCAAAGTAATGTTGAAGCTCCCTGACTAATGCATCGCCAAAAGCTTGATCCAACAAACATTTCCTTGTCCAAAATAACCTGTTAAGCCTGAGAAAACAAACACGAAAACCTGCATAACATCGGCGGGATAAACTCTATATATAAGGATATAATGCTTGTGGAATGAAAATTTTGCAGATTCCTGGAGATTATAAGTTATAGATTTAATAAAACTTTTTATGAAAACAAAACTTTCAAAAATTTCCAGAAAATTAAACCTGACGCCGTCAGGTTGTAAATCCTGACGCCGTCAGAAATGATCTGACAGAATTCTTATGTTAAGTTTCCGGAAAAATTTTGGAAAAAACTATACCTTACTTCCTGGAAATCCTGCAAAACATCATTATGACTCGATACAAGCATTTGACTCAAACAAATGCTAATATGTATGTTAATTTATTATTATTACGATTCATGTTCATTTGTGTTCTAATAAACCGATTTAGACTTCCCTTACACTTATCTTTTGCAAAATACCTTTATGTGTAGTTAAGACGAACTTAAAAACAAAATAAAGCATTTTCACAATTTAGTTTTGAACATGAATCAATAATAATAAAACTTAAACATACATACGGAAACAAATAAAATCAAACGAACAAATAAATAAACACACAAAGCAAATAAAGCTTGGGTTGCCTCCCAAGAAGCGCTTTTCTTTATTAACGAGTCTTGTAGCTAGACTCAAAGTCACGTACATTACGTGACTCCATCATTGGTCACGATTCCTAGGCCATTCTCATTTCCGGTTTTATATTCCGGTCCTAATTTCAAACAATCCTTGTAGAAACCGGATATCCTTTCCATAACATAGTCTACTCCTTTATTTCTATCCTCATCATTCCTATAGTAGACCGCTTGCTTAAGCTCCTTCTCAACATTTGACAAGTGTTGGAATTGTTCTATCTTATATGGCATTTGGTAGTTTACCTCATCGGTCTCATCCTCAAATCTAACTATCCCTAAGGAAGGTTCATAAGTCATTCTAGAGACCTCAACAAATGGTTTTCCAAAAACCACTTGAGTTAAGGATGCATCGACTATTGGGCGGATATCTTCTACAATTAAAAAGTCGGTGACATAGGTGAGGTTTCCTACATAAACCGGTAATCCCTTAACTCTTCCCGTGAAGTTACTCATCCAACCCTTGTCAGGGAACATCCTATACCCAAGTTGATTTTTCATTATCAAGTTGTAGTGTGCTCTAGTCATGATGTTTATGGGTGATCTAAGGTCGATGTAGGCTTTCCACACATGTAAATGTCCGATGTTGCATGGTATGTTGAGATTAGAAGGGTCGCCTATTTTTATAATTGGTCTACCTAGGAAGTATGGTGTCTCGGGGTCATCGAATAAGTCTGTATGATATGCGCGCTCTTCCTTAGTGGGTAGCTTATTGAAGTAGTCCTCATCATCATCTACTTCTTCAATCTCACTTTTCCTAACTTCTTTATCAACCTCAACTTTCTTAACCTCATCCTCAGGTTCACTATTATCCTCATTCCTATCAATTGGTTTGATAGTGACAATGTTGACGAAGTGGACGTGTTTGGATGAAGAGGGGTCTTTTACTTAGGTTCCGCTATTTGTGTTCCTAGCGTCCTTATGTGGAGGTGATAGCACTTGGTTATTGAGGGCTTTCAATAAGTTGTCAATTTTATTGGTCATCTCCATTTGGTGTTGATTGAATTCGGAATCAAACTTAGTTATCCGAGCTTCTTGAGATGCCATAAATTGGGACATCAATCCTTCAAAGTAATTGGTACTACCATGATTGTTGGAAGGATTGTTATTGAAAGTGCGGTTCGAGTTGGAGCCGCTTGATTGGAAACGATTAGGTGGGTTGGAAGAATTGGTTTGTTGTGCGTTTTGGTTTTGTTTCCACCTAAGGTTCGGGTGATTTTTCCATGAGGGGTTGTATGAATCACCGTAGGGGTTTGGCTTAGGTTTGAAAGTGTACCACTTGTCTCCCGCTCCGTCGGTACGCGAGGATGCGTAGTCCGCAAAAGCTTGTTCGGGGAGTTCCAAGCAATCACGAGTGTCGTGGGGTCCACTACATAATTCACATGAAGAAGTGATTTTGTTCACTTGGCTTGAAGGTTTAGGAGCCTCGTAGGATTTCATGAGAAACTTGACTTGGTCTTCAAGTTCTATGATCCTACGGTCGGAAGTGCTTGAATTGTTCGAAGGCAAAGATATTGCCTTGACTGTTTTATTTAAATCACGGGGATCACTCCAACTTTCGTTGTCATAAAGAGCAAGATCCTCTAGGAGAGCCCATGATCGTTCCGCACTTAGATCACGTAGCTTACCACCGGCCGATTGGTCAATGATTTGCCTTGTGGAGAGATTGATATGGTCATAGAAGATTTGGACTTGGAGCCAAAGTTCTATGCCATGGTGAGGGACTTTTTGGAGTAAGTCCTTGAATCGAGTCCATGCCTCGTAGAGGGTTTCGCCTTGACGTTGTTGGAACATCAAGATATCATTCCTTAGCTTGGTAGTTCTTCCCGGTGGGAAAAACTGACCAAGGAAACGAGTGGTGAGATCATCCCAAGAGGTGATGGATCCTGCGGGTTGACGCTCTAGCCATTGACTAGCTTGGTCCCGCAAAGAGAATTGAAAGAGACGCAGTTGGGTCGTCTCTCGAGTGGCAACATCAAGGTCTATAGAATCAACGATTTTGAGAAAGTCCTTGAGATGTTGGTTAGGATCTTCAAAACGAAGTCCATGGAATGCGCATCCGCTTTGCACCAACCGGATGGTGTCGGATCGCAAGGGAGTGACATTATCTCCTTGAGTGAGCTCAATGGTGTTTCGATAGCCATGGTGGCTAGGACGGGAGTACTCTCCTAAGGTACGGGCTCTAGGAGGTGGTGGTGGTTGTTGTGGTGGTGGGATGTTGGGATCGAGGATATTACCATCTTCCATGATGTCGGATGGTAATGGTTACGAACACAGAAACGAAGAAAAAAGATAGACTAAAGAAAACCTACAAAAATAAAATAAAAATCTCACTAGAAAGGAATCTAGTGAGTAGACCTATAAAATAAAAAATTCAACCTAAACAATAACTATTCCCCGGCAACGGCGCCAAAAACTTGATGCGTGGTTTTGCAACCTTACAACAGGTTTTACCTCTCGAGGGATCTCAAGAGGCTTACAACCTCACCAGGCAGTGTACCTGACCGATGTAGTATAGTGTAGTGGTAAATACGGGGGATTGATCGTTCTCCATAGGGAATAGTGTGTTCGTTAGGTATGAAAAACTACTCTAATAGGTCTAAGGGTGAGGGAAGATTCTTTTTTGTATTTTTATAATTTTTTATGAAAGCAAGTAAAATCTCGGGTTTGAAAGAGTGGGCGGAATTAGTTGCTAATCAACTAACCCAAATAACTACGAATGCAAATAAAATAAAATAACAGAAAATGAAAAGGTTGATGAAACTTATATGGAGAGAAATGTGTTTACTTAGATTTCCTTACTCCCTAACTATCTTTTACCGGTTGATTAGTTTGTATTAATTGCGTGGATGACGGGTGTATTCCTTAATACCAATCGTGGGGTGGCGTACGTACTTCCCCAACTCTATGAACTCCTACTTCACTCCTATGTCGAGCCGGCTAGGAAGCTCCTAACATGGGATCACTAGAATTCGCTCATGCATTAAATACAACCATAAAAACCTTAGTACGAATTGGTTCATGTTTCTTAAGACGTTCAAGCAAGTTACCGAATAGGAAGTTAGCCAGTTTTCTTAAGCCTAACATCGATGAACAATCATCCAATACAATTAATAACACACTAATAACCAATAATCAATAGCTAGGTTTCATTAGATCTAAGCAAACACAAGATAAATCTAGCCTAGCATGTTAATTAAAAGACAAGAACAAGATGTAATCAAACAACACATAGACATATTGAATGATTAAATAATAACTTATCTTCAATTAAACATGGGAGATCCAAGGGTATGAAAACCCTTAAAAATGGCAGAAATTCATCTAGGGTTTCTCCTCCAAAGTTACACACAATAAGTTCCACACCAATGACAAAAAAATTGCAAAACTATATATAGAGTTTAAGGGCCGACGGCGTCACGTTATAGATCCTGACGCCGTCACCTCGCCGCTTTTAGGGTTCCCGGATGGCCTTCCTGACGCCGTCCCTCTTTAGACCTCCAAAATCCGTTCTGGCTTATCAAAGCTTGACGCCGTCAGATTATGGCTTGACGCCGTCCCTCTTTAATTTAAGCCGTGACGACCTTGATCACATTAAAGGGTGACGCCGTCAGATTTTTCATGCAAAATTCTCTGGCTTATCATGAGTAATTTTCATATCCACCTTTTTTTGCCAAGTCATGACACCGTCTGGACCAATACCTGACGCCGTCAAAGGTACTTTCCAGCATAATTTTGAGACTTTGTCGTTTTCTTCACTTTTATGCTCCAAAAACGTCCAAAATGCTTCCTTTTCCAGATTTCTTCTCCAAAGTACCTAAAATGACAAAAGGAACGATTTAGGGCAATCTTTGATCAAATAAATATGATTTAGGGCTTAAATGACCCCTTAAAAGCGGTACACTTTTCGCTTCATCAAATACCCTTACACTTGAGATTTGCTTGTCCTCAAGCAAATGCGCTTTTATTCTAATCAAAATACAAGTTAGGGGTCATTTAACGCTAATATAAAAGTAATTACAACAAATAGTCGTTCCACTTTAATCATAATAAGCACGGAGATTACAAACTAGCACCTCACAAGTAGTGTTTAGATACTCACATCTCTCAAGTGTCATCAAAATAAATCTCATAAATGAAAACGGATAATATCTCTCACTACCTGTCATAGCAAATAGATTACCATAGGCTTGGGAAAGGATCAAAAACCTCCTCCACTAGGCGTAAGCACCTAAGATAAACTATCAAAGAGGGCTTTTAAACGGGTTATAACGTTAGGTGTTGGATAAAGGATATTTTACTGGTGGCGAGTTAAAGATCTTGATTAATTACATGTACTATACAATGTTGCTAAGCCAAGACTCGACTCAATCTTAAGCTAAAAACAAAATAACAAAAACATAAAATAAACATAAAATGAAACGGGATGGTAGTCCGTATGTTTTTTCTACTTTTCTTTTTCTCATTTTTTTGTATTTTTCTTGATTTTTTTTTTTTTTTTTTTCATACACTCTTGCCCTACCATCCAAAATAATACATCATAGGGGCATTGCATTCCCCTTACACTTGAACTTTTACATAACTTTACAAATAACTATTCTAATGACTCGAATTAAGATAATTGAAACACTTGGAGTACTTTTAAAAATATTTAGCACATATGGGGGTAATAATGTTGTTCTTCCCCATTACTCCATTACACTAGTACTTTACCCATGAGTCCCAATCGTCCCAAAACAATATGTACAAGGATATGACTCGACTTAGCAACCATGTAATCAATTAGATAATTAACTAAGGGTTTAAACAAATGTTGTCACAATAATGCACTAAAATGAGTGCATACAAGGTAGGCTAAGGCGATTTGGGTGTACATTTAAGTGGGGTGTAACAAATTCTTCCTTTAAGTAAAATGCTTAAAGGTCGAAACGAAAAGATAGGCTCTGAGGGGTGTACTAGGGGTATCGTGTACTAAAAATGAGTACAACGCAAAGGGTGTGGGAGAATTACTTGACCAATGTGGCCAACGTAATTATAACAAAATCACAGGTGTAAAACAATGGGTTAATCCTAATGCCTCTTATCATGTAGTAAATCTAACTACACGAATGTAGTCTCACTTGTGGCCTTGTAATGGTCCTAACGCAAGTTCTAGAATCTAAGTGCTACCGGTACACACATCATAGCATAAATGCTTTTCCTACCAATTCTAGGGGCGAACCTCACATATTTGGGGGTGGAAAAAAAATTTTAGTGGTACGGTTTTTTTGCTAGTCATATAACTCCTATCCATGAGACGCTCATTAAGATCAAAGTTTCACTCCTAAATGTTGTAAAAAATTTTAAATTTGGCACTAAAATTACCCTAACAAGTATTTATCTCAGTTTTATTACACATCTACTATTAAACAAACAAAAATCAAGCGTAATAGCATTCTCTAATCGTACTTTTACCCCCCCTTACACTTAAGATGAACATTGTCCCCAATGTTCAAATAACAAGATGTAAAAGTAATAAGGTAAAAGAATGAAATCAAATACTCCCCTGATTCGCTCGATGGATAATGTGGTAACACGGTTAGATCTTCTTCCAAAGTAATGTTGAAGCTCCCTGACTAATGCATCGCCAAAAGCTTGATCCAACAAACATTTCCTTATCCAAAATAACCTGTTAAGCCTGAGAAAACAAACACGAAAACCTGCATAACATCGGCGGGATAAACTCTATATATAAGGATATAATGCTTGTGGAATGATAATTTTGCAGATTCCTGGAGATTATAAGTTATAGATTTAATAAAACTTTTTATGAAAACAAAACTTTCAAAAATTTCCAGAAAATTAAACCTGACGCCGTCAGGTTGTAAATCCTGACGCCGTCAGAAATGATCTGACAGAATTCTTATGTTAAGTTTCCGGAAAAATTTTGGAAAAAACTATACCTTACTTCCTGGAAATCCTGCAAAACATCATTATGACTCGATACAAGCATTTGACTCAAACAAATGCTAATATGTATGTTAATTTATTATTATTACGATTCATGTTCATTTGTGTTCTAATAAACCGATTTAGACTTCCCTTACACTTATCTTTTGCAAAATACCTTTATGTGTAGTTAAGACGAACTTAAAAACAAAATAAAGCATTTTCACAATTTAGTTTTGAACATGAATCAATAATAATAAAACTTAAACATACATACGGAAACAAATAAAATCAAACGAACAAATAAATAAACACACAAAGCAAATAAAGCTTGGGTTGCCTTCCAAGAAGCGCTTTTCTTTATTAACGAGTCTTGTAGCTAACTCAAAGTCACGTACATTACGTGACTCCATCATTGGTCACGATTCCTAGGCCATTCTCATTTCCGGTTTTATATTCCGGTCCTAATTTCAAACAATCCTTGTAGAAACCGGATATCCTTTCCATAACATAGTCTACTCCTTTATTTCTATCCTCATCATTCCTATAGTAGACCGCTTGCTTAAGCTCCTTCTCAACATTTGACAAGTGTTGGAATTGTTCTATCTTATATGGCATTTGGTAGTTTACCTCATCGGTCTCATCCTCAAATCTAACTATCCCTAAGGAAGGTTCATAAGTCATTCTAGAGACCTCAACAAATGGTTTTCCAAAAACCACTTGAGTTAAGGATGCATCGACTATTGGGCGGATATCTTCTACAATTAAAAAGTCGGTGACATAGGTGAGGTTTCCTACATAAACCGGTAATCCCTTAACTCTTCCCGTGAAGTTACTCATCCAACCCTTGTCAGGGAACATCCTATACCCAAGTTGATTTTTCATTATCAAGTTGTAGTGTGCTCTAGTCATGATGTTTATGGGTGATCTAAGGTCGATGTAGGCTTTCCACACATGTAAATGTCCGATGTTGCATGGTATGTTGAGATTAGAAGGGTCGCCTATTTTTATAATTGGTCTACCTAGGAAGTATGGTGTCTCGGGGTCATCGAATAAGTCTGTATGATATGCGCGCTCTTCCTTAGTGGGTAGCTTATTGAAGTAGTCCTCATCATCGTCTACTTCTTCAATCTCACTTTTCCTAACTTCTTTATCAACCTCAACTTTCTTAACCTCATCCTCAGGTTCACTATTATCCTCATTCCTATCAATTGGTTTGATAGTGACAATGTTGACGAAGTGGACGTGTTTGGATGAAGAGGGGTCTTTTACTTAGGTTCCGCTATTTGTGTTCCTAGCGTCCTTATGTGGAGGTGATAGCACTTGGTTATTGAGGGCTTTCAATAAGTTGTCAATTTTATTGGTCATCTCCATTTGGTGTTGATTGAATTCGGAATCAAACTTAGTTATCCAAGCTTCTTGAGATGCCATAAATTGGGACATCAATCCTTCAAAGTAATTGGTACTACCATGATTGTTGGAAGGATTGTTATTGAAAGTGCGGTTCGAGTTGGAGCCGCTTGATTGGAAACGATTAGGTGGGTTGGAAGAATTGGTTTGTTGTGCGTTTTGGTTTTGTTTCCACCTAAGGTTCGGGTGATTTTTCCATGAGGGGTTGTATGAATCACCGTAGGGGTTTGGCTTAGGTTTGAAAGTGTACCACTTGTCTCCCGCTCCGTCGGTACGCGAGGATGCGTAGTCCGCAAAAGCTTGTTCGGGGAGTTCCAAGCAATCACGAGTGTCGTGGGGTCCACTACATAATTCACATGAAGAAGTGATTTTGTTCACTTGGCTTGAAGGTTTAGGAGCCTCGTAGGATTTCATGAGAAACTTGACTTGGTCTTCAAGTTCTATGATCCTACGGTCGGAAGTGCTTGAATTGTTCGAAGGCAAAGATATTGCCTTGACTGTTTTATTTAAATCACGGGGATCACTCCAACTTTCGTTGTCATAAAGAGCAAGATCCTCTAGGAGAGCCCATGATCGTTCCGCACTTAGATCACGTAGCTTACCACCGGCCGATTGGTCAATGATTTGCCTTGTGGAGAGATTGATATGGTCATAGAAGATTTGGACTTGGAGCCAAAGTTCTATGCCATGGTGAGGGACTTTTTGGAGTAAGTCCTTGAATCGAGTCCATGCCTCGTAGAGGGTTTCGCCTTGACGTTGTTGGAACATCAAGATATCATTCCTTAGCTTGGTAGTTCTTCCCGGTGGGAAAAACTGACCAAGGAAACGAGTGGTGAGATCATCCCAAGAGGTGATGGATCCTGCAGGTTGACGCTCTAGCCATTGACTAGCTTGGTCCCGCAAAGAGAATTGAAAGAGACGCAGTTGGGTCGTCTCTCGAGTGGCAACATCAAGGTCTATAGAATCAACGATTTTGAGAAAGTCCTTGAGATGTTGGTTAGGATCTTCAAAACGAAGTCCATGGAATGCGCATCCGCTTTGCACCAACCGGATGGTGTCGGATCGCAAGGGAGTGACATTATCTCCTTGAGTGAGCTCAATGGTGTTTCGATAGCCATGGTGGCTAGGACGGGAGTACTCTCCTAAGGTACGGGCTCTAGGAGGTGGTGGTGGTTGTTGTGGTGGTGGGATGTTGGGATCGAGGATATTACCATCTTCCATGATGTCGGATGGTAATGGTTACGAACACAGAAACGAAGAAAAAAGATAGACTAAAGAAAACCTACAAAAATAAAATAAAAATCTCACTAGAAAGGAATCTAGTGAGTAGACCTATAAAATAAAAAATTCAACCTAAACAATAACTATTCCCCGGCAACGGCGCCAAAAACTTGATGCGTGGTTTTGCAACCTTACAACAGGTTTTACCTCTCGAGGGATCTCAAGAGGCTTACAACCTCACCAGGCAGTGTACCTGACCGATGTAGTATAGTGTAGTGGTAAATACGGGGGATTGATCGTTCTCCATAGGGAATAGTGTTCGTTAGGTATGAAAAACTACTCTAATAGGTCTAAGGGTGAGGGAAGATTCTTTTTTGTATTTTTATAATTTTTTATGAAAGCAAGTAAAATCTCGGGTTTGAAAGAGTGGGCGGAATTAGTTGCTAATCAACTAACCCAAATAACTACGAATGCAAATAAAATAAAATAACAGAAAATGAAAAGGTTGATGAAACTTATATGGAGAGAAATGTGTTTACTTAGATTTCCTTACTCCCTAACTATCTTTTACCGGTTGATTAGTGTGTATTAATTGCGTGGATGACGGGTGTATTCCTTAATACCAATCGTGGGGTGGCGTACGTACTTCCCCAACTCTATGAACTCCTACTTCACTCCTATGTCGAGCCGGCTAGGAAGCTCCTAACATGGGATCACTAGAATTCGCTCATGCATTAAATACAACCATAAAAACCTTAGTACGCATTGGTTCATGTTTCTTAAGACGTTCAAGCAAGTTACCGAATAGGAAGTTAGCCAGTTTTCTTAAGCCTAACATCGATGAACAATCATCCAATACAATTAATAACACACTAATAACCAATAATCAATAGCTAGGTTTCATTAGATCTAAGCAAACACAAGATAAATCTAGCCTAGCATGTTAATTAAAAGACAAGAACAAGATGTAATCAAACAACACATAGACATATTGAATGATTAAATAATAACTTATCTTCAATTAAACATGGGAGATCCAAGGGTATGAAAACCCTTAAAAATGGCAGAAATTCGTCTAGGGTTTCTCCTCCAAAGTTACACACAATAAGTTCCACACCAATGACAAAAAAATTGCAAAACTATATATAGAGTTTAAGGGCTGACGGCGTCACGTTATAGATCCTGACGCCGTCACCTCGCCGCTTTTAGGGTTCCCGGATGGCCTTCCTGACGCCGTCCCTCTTTAGACCTCCAAAATCCGTTCTGGCTTATCAAAGCTTGACGCCGTCAGATTATGGCTTGACGCCGTCCCTCTTTAATTTAAGCCGTGACGACCTTGATCACATTAAAGGGTGACGCTGTCAGATTTTTCATGCAAAATTCTCTGGCTTATCATGAGTAATTTTCATATCCACCTCTTTTTGCCAAGTCATGACGCCGTCTGGACCAATACCTGACGCCGTCAAAGGTACTTTCTAGCATAATTTTGAGACTTTGTCGTTTTCTTCACTTTTATGCTCCAAAAACGTCCAAAATGCTTCCTTTTCCAGATTTCTTCTCCAAAGTACCTAAAATGACAAAAGGAACGATTTAGGGCAATATTTGATCAAATAAATACGATTTAGGGCTTAAATGACCCCTTAAAAGGGGTACACTTTTCGCTTCATCAACGGTGATCTCAGATAAGAAAGTGTAATCATACTTCTTCGATCCTGAAACACTAATCACTGCCATGATCCTGAGGTCACTGGAGACTTGTTCACGAGACTTTTAGCTAAGTTTATACTTGTACCAGTTCTTCCTTTTATCATACCAGTGATGGATTCCTAATTCAGCATCACGATCATAGATCACTTGTTGTTTGATGAAGATCTTCTGGTGAATTGCAGCTTCCTCAATGGTAGGATTTTGGTAACTTGCCGCAGGAGTGAAGGTAATTGAAGTTGCATACTTTATTTTGTTCGATGCTCCATGCATGAGTAGTTCAAGATCTTTGTTGAAAAAGAACTGGAAGGGGATTTCTGAAGTTCCATGAGGTTTTCTGATCACGGGTAGTGGCTTGGTCCAGTCTGTGATGTACGAACGGTTTTTGTTGTCACGGCCACCCACCCTGAGTATGTCTGGATTCGTCCAGTCAAACTCACTTGACATTGCACGAGCAATGTTTTCAAGGTGATACTCCATCTCAGCGGCATTTGCAGATTTGTCTTTAAGAAGAATGAAGGCATCATTTTTTATCTTACGAAGTTCTCTCTTTGTCATTTTCTTCACATTTAGAGTATGTTTGATTTTGTGTGTAAATTCAAACGTATTGTCTTCAACCTTAGAAGCTTCATCGTCTTGGATCTGAGCACTCGCAAGTTGATCAAACCATTCATTGCCGTTCACATCTTCATCATCATCAAGCCATGTGACAACAGCTGGTTCTTTGGAGGTATTCTTGCTGCTTGAAGGTTTTGATTTTGGTGGTGATGGTGGTGGTGATTGTGGCTGATCTTCTTGTGGTTGAAAATCTACCTTTTCTGTGGAGAAGTGCTCATAATGATGCTCTGTAGCTGTCGGACCAGATTCTGGATTCTTTGGAGGTTGAGAGGATGTTGTAGTTGTTCCGGTGGGCTCTGTAATGTGAATCCCAGATCCGCTACCAGTCTTTTGTTTCTTTGTAGTGGTGTCTGGATCTTGGTCATCATTATCACGTTGACGCTTGCCTTTATCAGCTGCAGTCTTACATGATTCCATGTTGGCTCGAATAGCATCCAGGATAGGCATTTCAGTGTAGCTGAGGGTGGATTGTGCAAGCAATTTGTTGAAGAGGGCGTCTTGAAGTTCTTCAACTGAATATTCAAGAAGATGTTTTTGTTGGAGTGCTAGATCTTTGACCTTCTCATCTACTTTTGTGTTGATGTAAGCTTTAATATTTTCCTGAATATCTGGCAGAAACTTCTTGACGTAATGTCTCGTGTTGGCTTTGACTTTATCGCCTACATCATAAGCTAGAAACTCATCCATTTTCATCTTTGTCTCCTGCAGCTCTCCCATTTGTTGAGACAAATTCTTGACTAAGGTTTGCATCTCAGCCAGTTGTGCACTCGTTTGGCTAACTTTCTTGGCTTGGGCGAGTTTAACTGCTTTCTTGAGTTTCTTTGCAGCAGGTGAGACAACCTCTATTCTATGGCTGATTTGATTTGTTAAGATACTGTTGCTTTGGCTTTTGGTGATGGTGATCTTGTTGGTGATGGAGTAAGTGAAGGGATTGATGATTGTGAATTGGGAGGAGCAGAGTCCTTAGGAGATGAGGATGGTGGTGATGGATTCTTGGGAGGTGACCCAGGAGGTGTTGTAGGTTTTGGTGATGATATGGGAGAAGGCTGAACAAGGTTAGATTTCTGCTCTTGTTGAGGTACATTAACTACCATAGCAAGGTCAGATGGAGGGACTGATGGTGAGCGAATGTAGCTATCGGCTTCTTTATTTGCTTTTTCATCTTCTTCCTTTTTCTTTAATGCTGCTGCATGCTCAGCCTCAAGTTTCTTTGCATCGTCATTAATTTTCTCTCCAAATAGTTCCAGTTCTTCTTTTACATTCCAGTCCATATCATCATTATAGTGTTGTTCCCCCTCTTGGTCATTATTAAACATGGAATCTGAAATTTCTTTATCGGTTAAAACTATGTTACTATCTTGATCTTTCTCCTTTTCTGACGTTTGAGCTTCCAAGTCGGGTTGATTAACCGAGCTTGGTGGTTGAGAAATAACAAATTCAGCCATCTCGGGTTGAATAACCGTATCATGCTGAACTGTGGATGTAGCTGCACCTGACCCTCCGGGTTGATTAACCGGATCAGAGTGGATCAAGGCAGCTTCTTGAATAGTTCCTGATGCTCCAGCTCCTTTCTTTTCTTCATACTCCCTCATTTTCTCAATTGTCGATTTCGCCCTTCTGGCATCATCTTCCTTTGTTGACTTCATGCTTGCCTTCTTTGCATTAAGAAAATCAAGCTGATTTTGAAGTTCAATTTCTGCATCTGTCATTTTAACTGTAACTTCTTCCTCTGATTCTGTTTCATCTGAGTTAGTTTCCTTTTCCTCATGTATCCCAACTTCTTCCACTCTGGGTTTTGGTTGAGTTGGCACTCTTCTTTTAATTGTTCTTGGATGTTTCAGTGGTTGTTTTGAAGCACTAGAGGCACTCCCAGTCCTACTGCTTTAAGAATGAGTTTTGGTAGAACCCGTTCCTTCACGATGCTTAGTGAACCCGACCTGGCCTTTGTCGTATGCATAGTCATAGTCTCTGTAGGCTTGAGTCTCCTTGATTTCCTCGGTCAACAATTCTTCCGGTAGTCTTGACCCTTGCTAGTGAGTACTATCTTTAGGAAAATAGACTGAATTGAGAGGCTTATCCATCCTTATCACATGAAGTTCCCTATCTTCAGGTCGAGGAGAGATGTCGAAGTTCTTTTCAATGAGATAGCTGATCAGCATCTTTGTGTATCGGACGAATGGAATTCTTGTTATAGGTTTCTTACGGCCTCTTATCTGAAACACAATATCTTCCCATATGAGTTCAGCATAGTCCAGATTTTTCTTGTTAACAATTCCCCAGAAGAGTTGAACATGTGAAAGTCTTGGGTGCTCATGCCAGCTATCTCTTCCTGAAACCGAACGAACCAAAATGTAGTAAATGGCTCTCCACGGTTGTGGAATTGATTTAGCATTGATGCTTGAAATTGTTGTGAGTGGAAGATCGAGATTCTCATCATAGCCAATGTTGAGAAGAAACTCGAAGATATCTTGTTCAGATGGCACAGGCCAAAATTTGTTTGATATTTCAGGTGGATCTAGTAAGGATAAGGCTTTTCGAAGGTGTATTGGTGTGACTTTGACTTGTTTTCTGTCCAGAGTACATGTGAAATATCTGTTGTAGTCATCGAGGTCAATGGTATTCCACATTTGATGAATGTACAATTCTGGGACATTATCTAAATTCTCCAAGATGCTGTTGCATTCATGTCTCCTGAGAATTTCAATGGCTATTTGGCAACTTGGCTCAGCACATTTGATGTTGTCAAAGACTACTCTTGCATTGTTGTTTCCATACTTAGCCTTGTAACCTTGAGGAAACAGTTCTTCCTTAGTGATCATGGGTAGTGGTCGTTGTACTGGTGCAGACATTGTGAAAAATCTGAAACATCATTTAACACCAATTTGCAAGATACATGTGGGTTAGCATTAGTTAAAACTTAATGATTCACATGAGATCCTTAACTTAGCATGATATTTCAAATTTATAACACAAGGTGAAACATGATTTTGGAAAAAATTTAAACAATTGCGAAAAAATTTTGATAATTGCGAAAAATGTTTGACAATTGCGAAAAATGTTTCCAATTGCGAAAAAACATTTCCAATTGCGAAAAACTTTTCCAATTGCGAAAAACTTTTCCAATTGCGAAAGACTTTTCCAATTGCGAAAAATTTTCCAATTGTGAAAAATTTTCCAATTGCGAAAAAACTTTTCAATTTCGAAAACTTCTCATACAAGAAATTTTGATATCCTTTGTAGATGAGTGACTCAGCAGATTTTTTTTTCCGCATTTCACATTCATTTGAGATTATGTTATCTGTATGTTTCAGTGGAATCCTATGACATTTATAAGCACTTTGACCAAGTTATAACAACTTTTAACCACGCAATCCTAAGAATCAATCTGAAAGTGCAAAACGTGTTCTTCATAAACCC
This sequence comes from Artemisia tridentata subsp. tridentata, assembly GCA_021014915.2. NCBI lineage: Eukaryota > Viridiplantae > Streptophyta > Magnoliopsida > Asterales > Asteraceae > Artemisia > Artemisia tridentata. The sequence continues at coordinate 266,290,451 of CP139507.1, read as the reverse complement.
ACAAAATCAATTAAACAAGTTTGATGTATCTGGGTTTAATTCAAGGCTACAAGTATTCAATTCGAGGTATAACAACAACATTGCAACACATTAATTACACTGAAACACATACAATTGATTTTCCCCAATTCGTACGCTAAAACCCTAAATCAAGAACATTCACAATTCGAGTTTCTGGGTCTAATTCATGTTAGGCATTACGATTATGGGTTCACTTTAACCAATATTCATCAACAAAAATTATCATAAACACACAGAATCGATTATGCATAATTTTCGCAAAACCCTAAATATAGAATAATTTTTACAGACAAAAGCAACTTTGACGGATCTTGAACGGATTGGTCGGATCAATTAGGGCCGTTGATGAGGTGGTTGTATGTATTGAATGTGATTGTCAGTTAATTAAATGAATCGCAGTAAATACACACCCACTTTTATTACTTTTGTATTTTTCTTTTCTAATATTGCACATCTAGTCCTCATGTTGTGTATCTTTTGCACTTATCGACCTATCACACCACCAATATAACATAAAGTTTTCTACTTGGCAATTTTGGCACATAACACTTAATCCTTGATTATCAACACACACTTGTTCGAAGCAATCACAGTTGAAGAAACGATGCAAGTACAAATTTTTTTAAAAAATTTTGAAAATTTTGTGTCTCCCCCTCAACACTTGTTCGAAAATAATTAATGACGGTTAATAAAAATGAACAAAGTGTTGATAAGGATTGTACTTGCATATTTTTTTTTATTTTTTTTTTAAAGAAAATCTTTTTGTGTTTTTAAATAATTATTTACAAAGATAGTTTGATGTCTGACTCCGTTTAATTTTGAGTAATAAAATTGTTTAAGTCTTCTGGAGTCAAACATCTCATACCAATTTGGTGAAAGAGTTCCACAAATCTTGCATGGGGCAAGGCTTTGGTGAACAAGTCTGCCAACTTGTGTTCAGTACCCACAAAATACAGTTCAACAGTACCCTTCTCCACGTGCTCCTTGATGAAATGGTATCGGATATCAATATGCTTGGACTTGGAATGCTGCACGGAGTTGCATGAAATGGCAATGGCACTCTTGGAGTCGCAATACAAAGGAATCTTGTTGAATACGTATCCGCAGTCCATCAGTTGTGATCGCATCCAAATGACTTGAGCACAACAGGCAGACATGGCTACATATTCAGATTCTGTTGACGACAGTGATGTGCAATCTTGTTTCTTTGACTGCCAAGAGACGAGCTTGTCACCTAAAAACTGTACTCCTCCAGATGTACTTTTTCGCGTGTCAAAACACCCTGCATGGTCAGCGTCTGAAAAAGCTACAAGTTCAAAGCCAGAATCCTTTGGATACCAGATCCCCAAATTAATGGTTCCTTTTATGTATCTAAGGATTCTTTTAACGGCTGAAAAATGTCGCTCAGTTGGTCTTGACTGATATCGGGAGCATAGATACGTGGCAAATACAACATCCGGTCTGCTAGCTGTGAGATACATGATTGACCCAATGATGCTACGATATTTTGTAGGATCAATGGGTGTCCCATTTATGTCAGCATCTAGTTTCGGGGATGAGGAGGACATAGGTGTATTATAGGTGTCACAGCTGGTCATACCATGCTTTTTCAGGATTTCCTGAGCATACTTGGACTGACTAAGGAATATACCATGGGGTGATTGATGAACTTGCAGTCCTAAGTAGAACTTCAGTTCACCCATCATGGACATCTCAAAGTTGTTTTTCATCAGTTTTGTAAAAGCATTTGAATATTTTTTATGTGTTGATCCAAAAATTATATCATCGACATAAATTTGTACGATGAGAATGACCTCCCCGTGTTTTTGTATAAACAAAGTCGGGTCCACAGTTCCTTTAGTAAAATGGTTTGCAAGCAAGAAAGCAGATAACTTGTCGTACCATGCCCTTGGGGCTTGTTTAAGGCCGTAAAGGGCTTTCTTTAGCCGATATACGTGATTCGGATGTTCTTGGTCCACGAAGCCATCTGGTTGAGAAACGTACACCTCTTCCCGGAGTTGGCCGTTGAGAAATGCAGTCTTCACATCCATTTGGTAGACAGTAATATTCATGTGAGCCGCGTAAGCCAGGAACATGCGAACAGCCTCAAGCCTTGCGACTGGAGCAAATGATTCTTCGAAGTCGATTCCCTCTTGTTGACTGAATCCTTTGGCGACTAGGCAGGACTTTTTACGAATCACAGTACCATCTGCATCTAACTTGTTATTTCCAGATCCACTTCAATCCAATGACATAAACCCCATCTGGTCTCTCTACCAGTTCCCAAACTTCTAACCGCTTGAATTGTTCCAACTCTTCTTGCATGGATTCAATCCAGTTGTCATAAGTGAGGGCTTTCTTAATGTTTTTGGGTTCGGCTTGACAAACGGTGAGTGCATAAATGCAAGTTTCACCGTCTGTATGGAGTCTTTGTCTTGTCATGTCTGGTTTTTCTGGATTACCAATGATGTTTACTAAGGGATGTTCCTTTGTCCATTTATGAGTGGATGGATAGTGTTGATAACTGTGGTGCAAGTTTGACGGTTCCAAATTGCGTGAAGAGGATTCTGCAATATCAGGAATGGTTGGTGCAGGTGCAAATGGATTAAAGAATGCATCTCCGTCATAACCTGATGGTGTGGGTACTTCATTAGAATTGTGGTGGGGGGAATCTTCAGCTGAAGGTGTAGAATTTGAAGGTGTTTGATCAACTGATGATGATGGTTCTGGTTGAGGTGCTTCGTCAGCAACTACAGTGGAAGTGGTTGTAGGTGTATCAGGTGTTTGATTGTTTACGGTTTGAGCAGCGGAATTAGTGGATACAGCAGAGGCACGATTAACTAGAGAATCATCGAACAGAATAGCAAACAAATCTTCTATATCCTTTCTGTTGAACGGTAATGGTTCAGCTGAAGATACAGGAAAATTTAGATGGTTGTTTGCGGTTTCTAAGCGGTTTTGCTCAGAAGCCATTTCTGTGAGCTCCTCAAAATTAGCATGGATCGTCTCTTGAATTTCCCGAGTCCGGCGGTTCCAAATTCTGAATCCTTTAAAATTCTCACAATAGCCAACAAATACTCCTATGTCTGCTTTGGCTTTCAGTTTTCCCAAATCATCACGGTCATTCTTTGGATAACAGAGAGCTCCAAAGACATGAAAGTAATTGATACTTGGTTTGCGACCATGAATGAGCTCATATGGTGTCTTTTCATGGCGTTTAGTGATCATGCATCGGTTCTGGGTATAACAAGCAGTTGAGACAGATTCAGCCCATAGGTAGTCTGGTAATTGGGCATTAATCAACATAGTTCTTGCTGCCTCCACTAACGTACAGTTGCGTCTTTTGACTACTTCCTTTTGCTCAGGGGTGCGAGCAATTGACGTTTGATGAACAATACCATTTTTCTCAGCGAACTCCCGAAGAGTTTGATTCTTGAATTCAGTACCATTGTCTGTTCTGATAATTCTGACAGTGTTACGAACCTGAACTTGAATCTTTATGAGAAAAGTAATGATCATCGAAGGTGCTTGGTCTTTGGTACGAAGAAAGTAGACCCAAGTCCACCTCGAGTAATCATCCACTATTACCAAGATGTACCATTTCCCGTTGACGGTTTGAACACGCATAGGACCACACAAATCCATATGAAGCAGTTGTAGGACATGATCTGTGCTGTGATCTGCTTTTGGAGGAAAGTAGGAATGATGACTCTTTCCTTGTTCACAAGCAGGACACAAGTGATCTTTGGCATATCTGAATTTGGGAAGACCGTCGACCAACTTTTTCCTAGCAAGATCAGTCATTATCTTGAAATTCAAATGAGACAATCGTTTGTGCCAAATCCAGGCCTTTGTGGGATGTGCCTTTGAAAGTAAGCATATGGGAGAGGGAGTTGTCATGCCTTCGAAGGAAATTGTGTATAAACTGGTGCCGCGTTTCCCTTTCATCAAATCATGTCCTTGAAGATCCCGAATAAAACAAGTTTTCTCTCTGAGTGCTACCTCCAAATCACCATCAAAAAATTGTCCTACTGAGAAGAGATTGTGACCAAGGCCTTCAACATAATAAACCCTGCTAATTTCAATGTTCCCATTTACATAGTCTCTGTAACCCATAATAGCAGCAAAGTGATCATTCCCGAATCTGACCGTTCCAATGAACTTTGCAATAAAGTTTTTAAGAAGGTTGAGATTTCCGGTCATATGTCGGGAACAGCCGCTATCAACAATCCAAAGAACAATTTGGATCACCTGCATCACCAGAAATTGACACAGAGGCAATTTTGTTAACGGTGGAATCCATTTGGTTAGTAACACATGAGTTAATCATTTTTGGTACCCATTTAAAGCTATGTGTTTTATGTAACCAACGCTGCGACGTCCAACTAGTCTCAGCCATTCTCCTAATAAATGCACTTGATGATTTGTTTGTCCGAGATGCAGCTATGGGTTTGTCAACTGATTCATCAGAAACTACTAGTGGTGGTTTTCCTAATATGGACTTGGCATCAGTAGTGGGCCTAGAGGAAATGCCACTAGATCATTTCTTTTTGCGATTCAACAGAGTTTTAGCAACACATTTCTAATGATTTCCAGATAATATACTAGCATGACTGATGAGTGTCTAAATACTCATCATTTTTTACCTAATCTGAGCTGCCAAAACCCTCAAAAACACTCAGAAATGCATCAAAATACTGAAATTATCCCAGAATTGTGTTTTATATGTTTCAGATGCAAAATGTTTAAAAACAGTCGAAAAACGAACAAAGTTTGCATAATTGGCAGTTTCAGTCCCTCAACTTTTAAAAGTTGTCAAATCTAGTCCCTGATCACTAAAAACTTGTACAAATATCATTTTAGGTCCTTGGGGATTTATAAGTTGTTAAAAAAGTCCTTTGAAGCAAAAATTGCATAATTACAACTTTGGTCCCTCAACTTTGAAAAATGTCAAATTTAGTCCTCGGGTATTTAAAAATGTGAAAATTATCAATATAACCCTTGTACTATTCTTATATGGCGTATTTGGTCCTTGTGTAATTGTTTTAATGCAGGTTTAGTCCTTGAATGAAGTTTGGAAACTTGCCAAATTCAGTCCCCCTAAGTTTCAGCATATTACATAAATGGTCCTTGTGATATTTAAGCTACTAAACCAACCGGACCCAAAATTAAATAAACAAACCAACCCACCCTTTTATAAACCCAGTCCTATAAACCCTTAACCCAACAAACAAACCCACCCTTTTCCTGGCCCAACACAACCCCAGCCCACTTATCCTTTTAACTAAGACGGGGTCAAACTAAGTTTGACCCGTCTCTTTCCCTGAAAACCCGCCAAACCACCAAACCATACTACCTTGCCCATGGTTTCTCTGCTAATCCACTCCCCATCCAATCCAACTTACCTAACAATACAAGAAGCATTGATTGCTTCTTCTCCACTCCCCTGAATAGCATTAAATGCTTAAACCTGCTAAATCCTCCACTAGTACTTTTGGCGCCAAAACTCAATTGGATGACTGAGATCGAATAAAAGCAAACCAATGGTGGGGATTTGTTCAGAGGAAGATGCAAGGAAGTTCCCAATATATTGTAGTATAAATAGAACTGTATTGTAAGCCTTTCATGGCAGTTAGTTAAGTTTAGTATAATCGTAATTTTCATTAAGTGTTTCTTTCATTGTAATTTCAGTTTTTATGATCAATATAAGTTTCAATTAAGTCATTAAAGCTCATTTCAATCACTTGTGTTCAATATTTCATGTATGCTCACTTTTCATGTTACTGTGAATCATAGTAAGATCAATCACCATCTATAAGCTTTCACAAGCTCCAACAAACCTTTCTATAAGCTTATGTAAGCTTAATATAGCTTTCTATAAGCCTATATTAGTGTTCAGCTGCTTAAAATTCAAGTTTGGAAAAAGGTCAACAAAAGTCAAACAAGCTCATGATAAGCTTCTCTGAAGTCAACAAGCTGGAATTGTGAAAGCTTCTGGTTTAGTGGTTCTATGGAGAGCCTATAAGTGATCTTTGTCCTTGGTTCTCTTGAGTTTCATGCAAAGTCGATTGTAAGCCAATAATCTCCTTTTAGCTTAAATTTTCATTTAATCATTTAAGCTACTTAAACTAGTTTAAAAGCTGCTAAAAATAATCAATATTAGTTAATAATTAATTAGTGTTCAAGTTATTAGCTCAAATTTGATAATCTCAGTTCAAAATTTACAAAACACCACCCTTAAGGGGTGTTTGGTTTAGTGCTGTCACAAGCAATTACAAGCTTGTACTGTTACTTGACCAATTGGTCACTTTTGCACAAGCCTTTAGAAGTCATCATAAGCTATTTTTACCCTTTAATCAGCCTTATAGCTCAATCTAGCATATTTCTAAGTTCCTAGTGATTTTCAGTCAAGAAGAAGCTCAAATAAGCCAATATAAGCCCTAGACCTTTTAAGCCTGTTTCTTTGGCACTTTTGTGTTCCATTAAGTGTATTGGTTAAGTCCTCAAAACCTTAGAACCTAGCATCAAGTATTCACTGAGTTGCATAGCAACTCAGTTTCACAGACTGCATAAAGCAGACTTTGTGGTTTTTTATAAACTTTGATATTTTCTATCTCACTCATTTTAAATCCAATTAAGCTCATTCCTTTTCACCCATAAGCTCACCCAGCTCATCTATCTTAGTAATTTTTCCCATGATTTTTAGAAGCCAATTGAACCCTCAAATCTAGGCTTGAAATCTGCCAAATCTGCCCTGTGCAGGGCAATTCAGCAGACCCCATAAGCCATAAGCTCTTTCGAGCTTATTTGGCTTGTTCAAGCTAGTATTTTCAATTCCATTAGCTTATATAAGTATTAAACAGTCTATATCAACTTAGTTTATAAGCCCATAGCTTCTTGATAAGTTTTTAGCTTGTTAGATTGATTTTAGATTATTAAAAGTTTCAAAAGCCACTGAACAGATTTCATAAGCTATTTCTGGCTTATTTGTTAAGTTTCATAAGTCGATCTAGTTACAAAAATTAATCCTAATAAGCTACTTAGTAAGTTCCAATAGATAGAATTCAAAAACAAAAATAAAAAAAATAAGTGACACAAGCAAGATTCGAACCTGTGACCTCAAGGTTTGACCTGGTCAAAACCTAACCAAACTTGTGCACCATCTGGGCTAAGTGTTACTTAGTGTTTTAAGTTTCATCAGTTACTTATATACTTGTCCAGTCAAAATAAGCTTATTTTCTTATTAGCTTATTTTCTGCTTATCAGAATAAGCTACCACATCCATTTTATTTTTTATACCTCAGTAATCACTTAGAGTAATCTATAAAAAAGTTTCAGATTTTTATTAATAGTTAAAATATTTTTAATCTTTTAATTAGTTTAAAATAGTAATTAAATCATAATAAATAGAATATTAATCAAAAAAATATAAATCCAACTTTCATAATTTTCTTTTGTTATTTGTAATCTAGGAAAAATATAAAAATATTTTTAGGTCTTAAGAAAATCAAAAATAGAAATAAAGTGATAGCTTCTATTTAATAGAATTTATCTTTTTAAATTTTAATTAAGTAAATTTCAATTTTATAATTTTCTTAGCTTTTTAATATCATATAATATTTATAGAAAAAGTTTTAGAATTTTCTTAGTTCATATAGTATTTTTTTTATTTAAATAGTTTAAATAGTTATTAAATAATAAATAATTAATAATAATTAAATAAAAAGTGTAGAAAAATATAATTTAAGTTTTTAAATAAGTTTTAAGTCATTTTACATTTTTAGGTTTTAAATTTCATAAATTTTAATTTTAGTCCCATTTTAGCTGTCCCGTTACGCGTTTGTAATTTATTTTATTCGCGTTTAATTTCCCTGTGTATATCTGTTTTTAATTGTTATTTAGAATTGTTAAAAAGCAAAATCAAAAGCAATCTAAATCATCTGTCACTATAATCCTAGCTTTTCACAGTTTTCCATTCACATCTCGTTGGGAAACGATCCAGGTGATCACTTGCCTGGTTTCACACACTACACACGAGCATTCGTTCTGAGACTGTTTTCCTTTTATCATCTATTACGGTTGACCATTCACAAGTGGTTGACTTGTGTGATAGAGAAATAAAAGACGACTGTTTTGGACGGATCAAATTTTGGCGCCGCTGCCGGGGAGGTGTGCTGCGACTGTTGTGTAAGTTTTAGCGATTAGTGATTCGAGATCCTTCTCCCAAGAAGTTCCTATTTCCCAAAAACAATATAAAATACAAAAATATTTTCTTTTCTTTTCTATATATATTATTATTATAATTATCATATAAATTAAAAACCCAAAAATATTTTCCACTTTCTTTAATAATAACAAGTAAAAATTAACCATCGAGAACCAAGACTGAGCACTACCTAACTGGGGGTGCGGCCATAATAAGTTCCCAAACTTAAGATAAAAACTTGCCTTTGTATCACTTGCGAATATCGGCTCACCTTTAATTGATAAACAAACTCTAACGGAGGTTCTAGGATAGTCTGACATTAAATTGTCGGACTGAAAGAAGCGGGTTTTTAAGGAGCGTAATTGCCCACCTTTGCTTCTCCGCCACTCTGTGCGTTTGTCAGTTAGAGAGCTACCGTACGCCTGTTGATTATTGGTTTAAGTTCACTTGTGTTTTTTCTCGATCTTGATTTTTAATAGAAAAATTTTTCATAAAATCCAAAAAGAATCTTCTTACCCTTTTCTGAGTTTCCTCCACTATAAAGGATTCTTAGACTCGTCTTAGTGCATGCGCACTCGTTCTTCTAGGTCTACAAGCCCTCTCCGTGAGCTTGGAAAAATACCTCGAAGACGTCGTAGACGTTCTGCTCCGTCAGTCGTACCCGAGTTACGTACTGAACCCATTACCACTATCATCATGGCAGAAGACCGCCCTATGAATGAGCTTCTCCAAGCTCCCACCACTGGGTACGGAGATGCCATTGTTGTTCCAGCCATCGTGGCTGAGAATTTTGAGCTTAAGACTGGGTTGATAAACCTGGTAACCCAGCGGCAATTCTATGGTTTTGAAAGGGACGATCCTCAAGATCACATTAGATGGTTCAATAAAATCACATCTACCATCAAATGCAAAAGTGTCCCTGAGGAATCAATAAAACTTCTTCTTTTTCCCGTTTTCCATCGATGGGGCAGCCCGGATTTGGCTTGACAAACAACCCCCTCGATCGATAACAACATGGGAAGATTTGGTTCAGAAATTCGTGAATGAATTCTTTCCTCCTTCTAAAACCACGCATCTCAAAAATGAAATCATGAAATTCACTCAAAGGTTTGATGAACCATTTGGAGAAGCATGGGATCGTTTCAAAGAATTGCTCCGCAAATGTCCTCATCACGGTTTCACCGATTTGATGCAGATGGACACCTTCTACAGTGGGTTAAACCCATCTGACCAAGATTCTCTCAATGCCTCAGCTGGAGGTAATTTTCTGAGCAAATCCACAAAGGAAGCCATTGCTCTCATTGAAAATAAGTCTAAGGTCCGCACTACACGAAACAGGACATATAATTCCCAGGCTAGTGCTGGTCCTTCCACTTCATCTCCCGTGAGTCAGTCCAGTACTTATACTCAGCTTGCTGAACTCACGAAGGTTATTCAAGCTTTGGTTTCCTCCACACAAAAGAAAGAGTCCGCTCCGCAAACTTCTCACACTGCTGAGGTTAAAAAAATAGAAGTTTGTGTTACTTGTGGTGGTCCTCACGCTTACTACAATTGTACTGCCACCTATGGCAATACATTTGATGTCAATGCTATAGCCGGAATATCCAATCAAGGAGGTAATCAATACCGTCCTCAAGTGGACCCAAACCACCGTGCTAGCAATCAATTCGGGCCACCCGGATTTCCTCCTCCCAACAATCCAAATAGGAGTAATCCTAATCAACAGAGAGGGCAGAACATGCAAAATCAATTTACTGCCCCAAACAATCAATACCCACCCCAGAGGGGTAATCAAGGGTATTCAGCTCCGAATCATCAAGGACCTCTCCCAAACGAACTTGATAACTACATCAAGTTTAATGAGAACAAAATGAAGGCAATACAAAATCAGATATCTGGATTGAGAAATGAATTTCAAACTACAATATACAAGCAAGGAACTGAGCTTAAGAATGAGCTTTCTAATAAAATTGATCATTCTCAAAGCGAAGTTAAGAATATGCTTACCAGTCTCATGAATCATATCAATCCACCTTCTACCTCGGGAGGTCTTCCTGGTAATACCATTCCAAACCCAAAGGGTGAACTGAAAGCTGTCACCACACGCAGTGGTAAAGCTTATGATGGACCCACTATTTCTACTACCACTTCTTCTCCTCTCCCCAAGGTAGTGGAAAGTGAACCTGAGGTGACTGAGGACAAGGAACTTCCTATTAATAACGGAGGGACCAACACCGTCCTACCTCAAGTTGTCCAGAAACCAAAACCCAAACCAGGAGTTGTTTTTGAAATCCCTGTTGAAAACCCTAAATCCAAACCTTCTATTCCTTATCCATCACGTTTACATGAGCAAAAGCTCCGCGAGAAAGCTAGTCAGCAAATGGAAAAGTTTTTCAAAATTTTCCAGGAATTACATTTCGATATAAGCTTTGCGGATGCCATAATTCTGATGCCCAAATTTGCATCCACAATCAAACATATGTTGAGTAACAAGGAAAAACTGCTTGAAATGGCAAAGACTCCGTTAAATGAGAACTGCTCAGTAGTTATTTTGAAAAAGCTTCCGGTGAAGCTTGGAGATCCTGGAAGATTCTTACTACCTTGTGTCTTTCCAGGAATGGTTGAATGCTACGCCTTGGCCGATCTTGGTGCAAGCATTAACCTGATGCCTTATTCAGTCTGGGAAAAACTTTCTCTTCCTGCACTCACTACTACCTGCATGACTCTTGAGCTTGCAGATCGTTCCACATCTCTTCCTCGTGGCATTGCTGAGGATGTGTTTGTGAAAGTGGGAAAGTTCCATTTTCCGGCTGACTTTGTGGTTGTCGATTTCGATGCTGATCCCAGGGTTCCTCTCATTCTTGGGAGAGGATTCCTAAAAACGGGACATGCTCTCATTGATGTATTTGAGCATGAAATCACATTACGTGTGGATAACGAAGCTGTTACTTTTAACCTCGATCAAACTTCGAAGTACTCTTCAAATAAAGATCCTGAATCGGTTAACCGAATCGATGTCATTGATATTGTTTCAGAGGAGTACTCTCAAGAGTTTTCTTGGTTATTCTCATAATTCTGTGAGTGGGGATACCACCACATCTTCTCTACCTATCATTTCCGACTCTTCCCCTTCTCTCACTCCGTTTGAGGGAAGCAATTTCAATTTGGAAGAGATCGAGGCTTATCTCGAGTGTGATTCATTTCTGGAAGGAATTGATGACGCTGAGATTGATCTGGAGGGAGATATTCTTCTTCTTGAGACATTGTTAAATCAGGACAATTCTCCTCCACTCCCTCCCGTTGAACTTCATAATGAGGAAATCAAATCGGTTGAGAAAATCGATGAATTTCCTGAGGTCGAACTCAAAGACTTGCCACCTCATCTTGAGTACGCATTTTGGAGGGTGACGATAAATTACCCGTCATTATTGCTAAAGACTTAAGTGATGAGGAAAAGACTGCTCTAATAAAGGTCTTGAAGTCACACAAGCAAGCAATTGCTTGGAAACTCTCCGACATAAAGGGTCTCGACCCTGAATTTTGTACTCACAAAATATTAATGGAGGATGACTTCAAACCAGCAGTCCAACACCAGCGAAGGGTAAATCCCAGAATCCACGATGTTATCAAACAGGAGGTTATCAAACTTCTTGATGCAGGATTGATTTACCCCATCTCTGATAGTCCTTGGGTTAGTCCCATCCACTGTGTTCCAAAAAAGGGTGGCATAACTGTTGTCACAAATGAGGAGAATGAGTTGATTCCAACTCGATTGGTTACTGGGTGGCGTGTTTGCATTGACTATCGTAAGTTAAATGATGCCACCCGAAAAGACCATTTTCCTCTGCCTTTCATGGATCAGATGCTTGAGAGATTAGCGGGAAACGAGTACTATTGTTTCCTTGATGGTTTCTCGGGTTACTTTCAAATCCCTATTGATCCACAGGATCAAGAAAAGACCACATTTACATGCCCTTATGGAACCTTTGCCTATAAACGTATGCCTTTTGGCTTATGTAATGCTCCAGGCACGTTCCAAAGGTGCATGATGTCCATATTTTCCGACATGATCGGGAAAACGATGGAGGTTTTTATGGATGACTTCTCAGTCATTGGGGGTTCATTCGAAACATGTCTCTCCCATTTAGAAAACATGTTGAAACGGTGTGAAGACACCAATCTTTGTCTAAATTGGGAGAAGAGTCACTTTATGGTCAAAGAGGGCATTGTCCTCGGCCATAAGATATCAAAGAACGGGATTGAGGTTGACAGATCTAAAGTTGATGTCATTGGTAAATTACCTCATCCCACTACCGTCAAAGGTATTAGGAGTTTTTTAGGTCATGCCGGTTTCTATCGTCGATTCATACAAGATTTTTCTAAAATTGCCCGGCCTATGACTCATCTTCTTGAAAAGGATGCTCCTTTTATCTTCTCACCCGAGTGCATCGAAGCTTTTGAAACATTAAAGAAAAAGCTTACTGAAGCACCCATTCTGGTTGCCCCCGACTGGGATTTTCCCTTTGAACTCATGTGCGATGCAAGCGATTTTGCTATCGGTGCAGTCCTGGGGCAACGAAAAGCTAAACATTTTCAGCCTATCCACTACGCAAGTAAAACCATGACTGAAGCTCAAACTCATTACACCACTACAGAAAAAGAATTGTTGGCTGTGGTGTATGCCTTTGAGAAATTTCGGCCATATTTAATCTTGACAAAATGTGTAGTGTATACGGATCACTCGGCTCTTAAATATCTCTTTGCAAAACAAGATGCAAAGCCGAGATTACTCCGTTGGGTTCTCCTCCTACAAGAATTTGATATCACAATACGTGATAAAAAAGGAGCTGAGAACCTAGCTGCTGATCATCTATCCAGATTAGAGAACCCACACCAAGATGTTTTCGAGAAAAAGGAAATAAATGAAACATTTCCTCTTGAGACACTCAGTGCGGTTGCTTTTCGTGGAGATTCTACTACCCCATGGTTTGCCGACTTCGCAAATTACCATGCGGGTAACTTCATAGTGAAAGGGATGTCGACCCAACAAAAGAATAAATTCTTCAAGGATGTTAAACATTACTTCTGGGACGACCCCTACTTGTTCAAAATCTGTGCGGATCAAGTCATCCGACGGTGTGTTTACGGGCAGGAAGCTGTTGACATTCTCAAAGCTTGCCATGCTGGGCCCACTGGGGGCCATCATAGTCCAAACTACACCGCCAAAAAGGTGTTTGATTCCGGGTTTTATTGGCCCACAATCTATAAAGATGCCCAAGATCTCATCAAAACTTGTGAAGCTTGTCAGCGTCACGGAAATATTTCACAACGAAATGAAATGCCACAAAATGCTATTCAAGTTTGTGAAATCTTTGATGTCTGGGGCATTGACTTTATGGGGCCATTTCCATCATCTCGAGGAAATAAATACATTCTCGTGGCTGTTGACTATTTGTCAAAATGGGTTGAGGCAAAAGCTTTACCCACTAATGATGCCCGAGTGGTTGTAAAATTCCTGAAAGCTCTGTTTGCCCGTTTTGGAACTCCACGTGCTATAATCAGTGATCGTGGTACGCATTTTTGCAATGACAAATTTGATAAAGTCATGCAAAAGTATGGTGTAACTCACCGTCTTTCTACTGCGTATCACCCACAAACAAGTGGACAGGTAGAAGTTTCAAATCGGGGTATTAAAAGAATTCTGGAAAGGACTGTAGGAGAAAATCGTGCATCCTGGTCGGATAAATTGGATGATGCACTATGGGCCTTCCGTACAGCTTACAAAACACCCATTGGGTGTACACCTTACAAACTTGTGTACGGAAAGGCATGTCATCTACCGATCGAATTAGAGCACAAAGCCTACTGGGCCTTGAAACATGCTAACTTTGACCTCCAAACTGCGGGTGATCACCGTAAAGTTCAAATGAATGAACTAAATGAACTGCGTGATCAGGCCTACGAGAACTCTTTGATCTATAAAGAAAAGACAAAGAAGATTCATGACTCAAAAATAAAGAACCGCGTTTTTAACGTTGGTGATCGAGTCCTTCTTTTCAATTCAAGATTAAAGATCTTCTCAGGCAAACTCAAAACCCGTTGGACTGGTCCATTCACTATCACAAAGGTTTATCCATATGGTACCGTTGAGTTATCTCAAAATGACGGTCCTAATTTCAAAGTGAATGGTCATCGTTTAAAACACTACTTTGGAGAGGACATACCATTCATGGTTGTCCCGGATCTTCAAACTTTCCCCATGAACCAATGAATGCGGGGATCGAGTCAAGCTAGTGACTCGGTGATCAAAAACATTAGCAAAACATGGGTTTTCACCCGTGTCTCTGTTTTCTTTCTCTTTTCTACCATCTAGTGTGGGGGAGATGCCCCACATGTTGTATATATGTAAAGTTCACAAAAAAAAAAAAAAAAAAAAAAAAAAAAAAAAAAAAAAAAAAAGAGGGAATTTGCATGCCTTAACGGCTTAAATGCAAATTAAATAAAAATAAAATAAATAGCTATATAAAATAAAAGGCTATTAATATTTCCCTTTCACGTTCTAAGTATTGGTTTAACAGCCGGTTCTTTGAATATTGAGGGCAATATTCAGTTCTAAGTGTGGGGGGGAATTCTCGCGAATTTGATCAAATGTACCATCTAGTACCCCCATTTTAGCCAAAATTTTAAAATTTTTTTTTCTCACTTAGAACTCAATAAATGGTTATCAGTCCGCCATGTCTAACCCACATAAGGATTGGCTAATCCGAGAGCAAACGGCTCTTGGTAAAGATGTCTCAAATCCGTTGATGGCTTACAATTTGCCCAAAATTGTATGGTATTCGACTCACCATATCTTCATAAGTGAAGAGTTGGCTAGCCCGCAAGGTTATGGCTTGTGGTTAAGGCAGTGAAAATCCATGATTGGTAATCAGCTCACCAAAGATAATATTAATAATTTATCTAAGAGTTGGCTAGTCCAGAAGCAAACGGCTTCTGGTAAAGACAAATCAAAACCGTTGACAGCTTGTGGTTTGCTCAAAATCACTTGGTTATCATTGTACCAAAGTTCTTACTTGAACTGAAACAATTGGCTACTCCCGAAGTAATGGCTTTTGGTAAAGAGTCTTTCAAATCCATTAAATCTTCATAAAATATTGCTAGGGACTAGCAATAGTTTAGTGTGGGGGATTGATGAGTGTCTAAATACTCATCATTTTTACCTAATCTGAGCTGCCAAAACCCTCAAAAACACTCAGAAATGCATCAAAATACTGAAATTATCCCAGAATTGTGTTTTATATGTTTCAGATGCAAAATGTTTAAAAACAGTCGAAAAACGAACAAAGTTTGCATAATTGGCAGTTTCAGTCCCTCAACTTTTAAAAGTTGTCAAATCTAGTCCCTGATCACTAAAAACTTGTACAAATATCATTTTAGGTCCTTGGGGATTTATAAGTTGTTAAAAAAGTCCTTTGAAGCAAAAATTGCATAATTACAACTTTGGTCCCTCAACTTTGAAAAATGTCAAATTTAGTCCTCGGGTATTTAAAAATGTGAAAATTATCAAATATAACCCTTGTACTATTCTTATATGGCATATTTGGTCCTTGTGTAATTGTTTTAATGCAGGTTTAGTCCTTGAATGAAGTTTGGAAACTTGCCAAATTCAGTCCCCCTAAGTTTCAGCATATTACATAAATGGTCCTTGTGATATTTAAGCTACTAAACCAACCGGACCCAAAATTAAATAAACAAACCAACCCACCCTTTTATAAACCCAGTCCTAAAAAACCCTTAACCCAACAAACAAACCCACCCTTTTCCTGGCCCAACACAACCCCAGCCCACTTATCCTTTTAACTAAGACGGGGTCAAACTAAGTTTGACCCGTCTCTTTCCCTGAAAACCCGCCAAACCACCAAACCATACAACCTTGCCCATGGTTTCTCTGCTAATCCACTCCCCATCCAATCCAACTTACCTAACAATACAAGAAGCATTGATTGCTTCTTCTCCACTCCCCTGAATAGCATTAAATGCTTAAACCTGCTAAATCCTCCACTAGTACTTTTGGCGCCAAAACTCAATTGGATGACTGAGATCGAATAAAAGCAAACCAATGGTGGGGATTTGTTCAGAGGAAGATGCAAGGAAGTTCCCAATATATTGTAGTATAAATAGAACTGTATTGTAAGCCTTTCATAGCAGTTAGTTAAGTTTAGTATAATCGTAATTTTCATTAAGTGTTTCTTTCATTGTAATTTCAGTTTTTATGATCAATATAAGTTTCAATTAAGTCATTAAAGCTCATTTCAATCACTTGTGTTCAATATTTCATGTATGCTCACTTTTCATGTTACTGTGAATCATAGTAAGATCAATCACCATCTATAAGCTTTCACAAGCTCCAACAAACCTTTCTATAAGCTTATGTAAGCTTAATATAGCTTTCTATAAGCCTATATTAGTGTTCAGCTGCTTAAAATTCAAGTTTGGAAAAAGGTCAACAAAAGTCAAACAAGCTCATGATAAGCTTCTCTGAAGTCAACAAGCTGGAATTGTGAAAGCTTCTGGTTTAGTGGTTCTATGGAGAGCCTATAAGTGATCTTTGTCCTTGGTTCTCTTGAGTTTCATGCAAAGTCGATTGTAAGCCAATAATCTCCTTTTAGCTTAAATTTTCATTTAATCATTTAAGCTACTTAAACTAGTTTAAAAGCTGCTAAAAATAATCAATATTAGTTAATAATTAATTAGTGTTCAAGTTATTAGCTCAAATTTGATAATCTCAGTTCAAAATTTATAAAAACACACCCTTAAGGGGTGTTTGGTTTAGTGCTGTCACAAGCAATTACAAGCTTGTACTGTTACTTGACCAATTGGTCACTTTTGCACAAGCCTTTAGAAGTCATCATAAGCTATTTTTACCCTTTAATCAGCCTTATAGCTCAATCTAGCATATTTCTAAGTTCCTAGTGATTTTCAGTCAAGAAGAAGCTCAAATAAGCCAATATAAGCCCTAGACCTTTTAAGCCTGTTTCTTTGGCACTTTTGTGTTCCATTAAGTGTATTGGTTAAGTCCTCAAAACCTTAGAACCTAGCATCAAGTATTCACTGAGTTGCATAGCAACTCAGTTTCACAGACTGCATAAAGCAGACTTTGTGGTTTTTTATAAACTTTGAGATTTTCTATCTCACTCATTTTAAATCCAATTAAGCTCATTCCTTTTCACCCATAAGCTCACCCAGCTCATCTATCTTAGTAATTTTTCCCATGATTTTTAGAAGCCAATTGAACCCTCAAATCAAGGCTTGAAATCTGCCAAATCTGCCCTGTGCAGGGCAATTCAGCAGACCCCATAAGCCATAAGCTCTTTCGAGCTTATTTGGCTTGTTCAAGCTAGTATTTTCAATTCCATTAGCTTATATAAGTATTAAACAGTCCATATCAACTTAGTTTATAAGCCCATAGCTTCTTGATAAGTTTTTAGCTTGTTAGATTGATTTTAGATTATTAAAAGTTTCAAAAGCCACTGAACAGATTTCATAAGCTATTTCTGGCTTATTTGTTAAGTTTCATAAGTCGATCTAGTTACAAAAATTAATCCTAATAAGCTACTTAGTAAGTTCCAATAGATAGAATTCAAAAACAAAAATAAAAAAAATAAGTGACACAAGCAAGATTCGAACCTGTGACCTCAAGGTTTGACCTGGTCAAAACCTAACCAAACTTGTGCACCATCTGGGCTAAGTGTTACTTAGTGTTTTAAGTTTCATCAGTTACTTATATACTTGTCCAGTCAAAATAAGCTTATTTTCTTATTAGCTTATTTTCTGCTTATCAGAATAAGCTACCACCTCCATTTTATTTTTTATACCTCAGTAATCACTTAGAGTAATCTATAAAAAAGTTTCAGATTTTTATTAATAGTTAAAATATTTTTAATCTTTTAATTAGTTTAAAATAGTAATTAAATCATAATAAATAGAATATTAATCAAAAAAATATAAATCCAACTTTCATAATTTTCTTTTGTTATTTGTAATCTAGGAAAAATATAAAAATATTTTTAGGTCTTAAGAAAATCAAAACTAGAAATAAAGTGATAGCTTCTATTTAATAGAATTTATCTTTTTAAATTTTAATTAAGTAAATTTCAATTTTATAATTTTCTTAGCTTTTTAATATCATATAATATTTATAGAAAAAGTTTTAGAATTTTCTTAGTTCATATAGTATTTTTTATAAATTTAAATAGTTTAAATAGTTATTAAATAATAAATAATTAATAATAATTAAATAAAAAGTGTAGAAAAATATAATTTAAGTTTTTAAATAAGTTTTAAGTCATTTTACATTTTTAGGTTTTAAATTTCATAAATTTTAATTTTAGTCCCATTTTAGCTGTCTCGTTACGCGTTTGTAATTTATTTTATTCGCGTTTAATTTCCCTGTGTATATCTGTTTTTAATTGTTATTTAGAATTGTTAAAAAGCAAAATCAAAAGCAATCTAAATCATCTGTCACTATAATCCTAGCTTTTCACAGTTTTCCATTCACATCTCGTTGGGAAACGATCCGGGTGATCACTTGCCTGGTTTCACACACTACACACGAGCATTCGTTCTGAGACTGTTTTCCTTTTATCATCTATTACGGTTGACCATTCACAAGTGGTTGACTTGTGTGATAGAGAAATAAAAGACGACTGTTTTGGACGGATCAATGACAAAATACACAACTAGCATCAACCATAATATCATTCATAACATTCAACGATTCAGCATTCATTACATCATCTATAGAACTAGACTTAGACAAGTTTGATTCTACTTCTGACATATCATGCTTTTTATTCAAACTGCTAACATTAACTACTACTTCTTCAGTCTTAGATAGTCCACTCTTAGGGCGCCAGATACTAAACTTCCTTGGTCTCTTGGTGTTTCTTGATCTGCTAGCCTTAGAGGTGTTTCCTAGTCCTGTGGAAGTGGAAGTATTCACATTAGTGGTTTGGTGTGATGGTTGCTTAGTTGGCTTGTCTACTGAGTACATTCCTGGGGCAATCACAGCTTTTCCTTTTTCTAAAACTCTGAGTTTCTTTTTCAAATCAACAATGATGTATTGTAGTTCTTGATTTTGTGAATCCAAAAGTCTGTTTAACCGGACAGTGTCATTTCTGTTTTGAGAAACTTCATCTATGTCTTTCTCATATTCAAACAGTTTATTTCGCAAAACATCAATTTCATTTTGATTTTGACTTTCTGAAGCATGACTGTTTTGGAAAGACAAAGACTCTTTTAGATTTTTATATTTTAACTCAAAATCAATGCTTTGAGTTTGACACCATTCCAGTCGTTTGTTAAGTTTTAAAATTTCTTTTTCACACTTATCTTCCACATCAAAGTTGATTTGTCTAAGACTCTCATTCTCTTTTACCAAATTATCAATCTCAATTAGCAACATTTCAACATTCACAGCATGATCATCCATAAGCAATGCATGACAAGATTCAAAAATAGCATTCATAATCACAGAAATCACATCATCACACAAAACACGTTTCAAGAGTCCATCAACCTCATTTTCTAAAGCTTTCTTTTGACACTTTTGTTTTGCAATTTTGTCATCTTTAGCTTTAAAAATACTCATCATTGATCCAACTTCAGTCTGTAGTTCTTATTCCCACATTGTTGCACAAAGTCTCAGGTGTTTAACATGTGGTAAAAATTGTTTCTGAAAAATTTCTCTCTTTTCTTTCTCAGCAGGAGAAAATAAAGAAGAGATTTTGATTTCAGAATTAAATTCTACCACTTGTTCCAAAAGTTTAATGTCATCCATAAATGTCTTAAAATATCGAAGAATCTGACATTGTTGAGGCATTTGTGGATCTACAGTATCTTTTGGACCACTGATTTGTTTAACAGGAGTGGTCATAGTAGCAACTTCAGAAGAGGGATGTTTTTCAGTTAAAGACAGTATTTGTTCTGGTTTGTCCTTTGGAGGAACAAAAGATTTACTGATGTGAGGTCTTGCTGAATAATCATATGGAACTCTTGAAAATTTGTTTTCTGACTTTGATCGACTCTCAATCTTATTTTCAAGATATTCAATTTCTTCATCATTACTATACACAACAGTACGTTGAAAAGTATCATCAAACGTGGTTTGTCACTCCTAAGTGTAAAACCAAATCCTTTAGGAATCGGTTTCACAGTTAGTATTTAAATTTGTGTCACTGAATTACCTGTTTTATATACAACATTCTGAAATTCTTTGAGCTTGGATTCCAAGTCCACAATCTCCTCAAGATATGAGTCAACTCGTTTCCTAGTGGCTTGCTTTTCTTCAAGAAGATCCTTCTGAGATGTTGAAAACTCAGATTGAGCTTTTAACAACTCAGAATTTAAATTATCAATTTGTTTTTTGAATTCAAATTGCTCCTTTTCTTTTTGAGAAAGCAAATCAGCTTTGGAAACTGTTAGCACACGAACTTGATGCTCTAAATCCTTGACCTGAACGTATGTCTTTTGAAATGCAACCTCAAAGCCTTTCTCAGGTTGTGCTTGTTTTTTATAACTTGAAAGTTGTGTTTTATAGCACTCATTGTCTCTTGTTAACAATGCAATTTTAGCTTTTAAGTTCTGGTTAATCTCATTGCATTTGTCAATCTATGACTTTTGTGCATTCAATTATGTTTGGGTGGTCAGCAATAAGGTCATAAGCTCTGGATCTTGATCAGGCATAAGATCATCTTGTTCCAGGTGATCATGATTATCATCATCAATAGGATCATCAAATGAGACATTGGTGTTATCATCATCGAATGAAACAACAGTGTTTATTTGATCATCTTCTTGATACAAGAATGATGAATCATTTTGAACAAGATTTTCTTGTGAAGATGAAGATGCAGATGGTGAAGCAATCTCATGAATAAGGCATTCTGATTCAAGTACCTGAGATAAGCCATCGGTATCATATACCGGGCCTGTCTCGTTAACATTAATTTCCTGCATGTTGGCCATGAGCATCACTGCAGCATTTGCTTCCAAATCTTCCATCTCATCATCGGAATAAGCGTTAGCCATAAAACTTTGCTCGTTCTGAGTCAACAGTCCAGCAGCCTTTTCATCTTTGAGAGCCATTAGAAGAGCTTCTTTATGAAATGCACTACCCTGAGTCCTAGGCTTAGGGCAAGCATTTGCCATATGACCACTGCCTCCAAAATCATAACAAGTGATTGACGTATTTGCAATTCCTCTTCTTTCAGTACCAACATTCTGAATTCCCCTCTGTGCATTCCCCATATTGTTTTTACTTCCCCCTGCTGTGCTGAACCTCTGACCCCCTGCGTTAAACCTTGTACCATAGTTTCCCATGTTTCCAGACCCAAATCTACTAGACGACCGATTCTGAATCTCAACTCTACCATCATTTACGACTGCTTGGTTCCTGGTGTTGGATGAAGAACGAAGACGATTGTTTGACTTGTTAGAGAACTTGTTGAATGCTCTTGCAATTAATGCAAATCCTTCATTGAGAGAGTTAAACACGTCATCTTCTTCATCATAATCACCATTGGAATAGAACATGGAGTCGGTATTGTTGTATGGAACCAGTTGGTTATCAGAATTCTGAGATGGTGCTTCATAAGGAACAATCTGATTGTTTGGTTGTGGTTGGAAACTTGGTTGAGACGGTGGTGGAACAAATTCTTGACTTGAGGGTGGAAAGTGTGACTGAGCTATCAGAGCAAGAGAGTTTGGAGTTGGTGCTGGTGAGTAACCTCCTCTTGCTGCAATGTCCTTGTCTACCTCAGTTTGATGTTGCTTGAGATAATCATACAAAAGCCAATATGAAACTTGATTAATCTTTTTAGCTTTCCTCACGAATGTCACATACTTCTGCCAGTCTGGTCCAAGACATCCTAAGAATTTGGAGTTGATAGCAATCTTGGGTAGAGGTATGTTATGACGTTCCAGATCATTGACAACATTGGTGAAGCGGTGATAGTATGATTCTAAGGATTCCCCTGGTTCCATCATGAAGTTATTGTATTCCATGTAAAGTTTGAATTCCAAATCCTCTTTGTTCAATTTTGTGCCTTCCATAAGAAGATGTACATGCTCCCACATGTCCTTGGCTGTTTTCTGAGCATCAATACTCCTGAAGATTGGGTTAGGAATTCCCTGGAGTATGTAAGCCATGGCCATCTCATTTGCTTCTTGCTGAAGAGTTTGTTCAGTGGAATATTGAGATACTGGAATGGGAGTTGTAGTGTCATCCCGTGGAGGTATAGCAGTTGGATCACCCGGAACCAATGTTGAAGGAAGTGGATAAGGTCCTTCCATTATGACCTTTTTGAGATATGGACCATGAGGTTTCCTTAGTTCAACAAATCGAAGAAACCGGCTAGACCATTGCACATAGTTTCCAGGAGTCAGCATTGGTGGAGTTTCAAATGATCCTGCTTCATGCCTGGATTGCTGACTACTGATAGCTTCACACATTTTTGTAAACCAATGAGGTTCTCTTGATGATGGTTGGTAATTTTGCATCTGCATTTGAGTTTGTGGAAGAATTTGTTGCTGAGGTACAGATTGTTGAGGGAAAAACTGATGTTGTTGCACAAAAGCATGTTGTTGTGGATATTGAGGAAGAAATTGTTGTTGTTGTTGATGATATTGTTGCTGTGGATATTGCTGTAGCTGGTAGTAGTAATTGAAATGTGGTGGTTGAGACATTATTGTGTTATTGTTGATCGATAAGATAATTAAGATGTGCGTTATGAGTTATGAGGTTTGGTTTTTGTTAATTGAGGTTTTTGTCCAATTTCGAAGAAATGTTACTGTTCACTCCAATTGCGAAAAACACAGTTCACACTGCCAATTGCGAAAGATTCTGCGAATTGCGAAAGAAACGTCCAATTGCGAAAGAAACTTCCAATTGCGAAAAAGAATTGATAATTGCGATAAACTATCTAATTTGCGAAAGAACTTAGCAATTGCGAAAAATTATCTGAATTGCGATATGAAAAAGGCAATTTCGATAAAATATTTAGAATTGCGAAAGATCAAGCAATTTAGAAAGATTATCAAAATTACAATTTCGATCACTTTCTCAATCTCTCATACAAAAGGTGAGAATTAAAGCCAAGTCGAAGTATTTTCACTAACTTCTACAAGCTAGAAAATACTGAGTACCAATTCTGAAGATTCTTGTGATTTGCGAGAAACAGTGTCAATTGCGAGAAACCTTCTTTTCGCCAATTCCGAAAAACCCTCTTTTCACCGACTTTTTTCGAATTTCATCTAGAACTTTCCACGATGATGATTAGTCGATAACAATGGTTTTTAACGATTAAAGCTACGTAAATACGAAGATTTTTGCAACTTTTAAGTGAAAAACTAACATTTTTGTGAAAATCTACAACTAACAACGATTAGAACTCTTGTTTTTTAACGCAACTTCGAACAAAAACTCAATGAAAATCCAAACGTAAATGATAAAACCAAACTTAATAACGATGTAATCAACTCTTAAACACACACGTTAACTATCCTTAGGCGAATGATACCACTTGTAGGTCCTCTTAATTAACGTAACACAAGCTAATCTATACTAGATAAACCACGACTACTACTTAACTATAAGCTACGAAATGAAATAAACAACTATAAGAGAATTACGAGAGATAAGATAACAATAGAGAAGAGATTAAGAAGAAGAAGATTGGATGATTAACATTCATACAAAAGAGTAGCAATGCTTACGCGTAGAGAATGAATAACCAACAATAAGAAAGAGCACCCTAGCCTTCTATTTATAGGCTACTAGCTAGGGCGACATATACATGATAGATTCTAGAAGATTTAGCACTTAAGTGGCCGGCCCATGGGTTACTAATGGACCGGACATAAAACTAACTTATAACCCATTTCGTTGCAACATATTAAAGGAAATGAACAAGACTTGAAATATAACTAAAACGTGTTCCTAACAAAACAGCCCTGACCGCAGGTCACTTCGGTAATCCCTTGTGGATTATGCTTAGTGTTCATGGTGGTTCCAAAACGGTATACAGTCATGAAGTGATACTTCGGTATACTTCAGCGGTTCACCTGAATCGTTAATACACTTCGGTGTATCTAAGTTAGCTCTCTCGGGGGCATCCGGTTCAGGAACGGCCTTGGCAAGAATTAGAGAAAGTCTTCACACTATCCTGTTTGGCAATCTCAAAGTCCAAAACTATAAGTGCCGGATATTTATTGCTAACTGTTTAAATTGCAGGTACTTATGGAGACCAAGAGTTCCACCACCACCATATCCATCATGCTCATGAAAATATCACGAAGAAAAGTTCTCACAATGACTAAGGCATAACAAAAGTTCAAAAGAAGTCAAAGAAAGTCTAAAGTCAAGGCAAAACAATCGTTCAAAAGTCAAAGATTAAAGCAAAAGAAGTGAGAACTACTTGAAGTATGAGGATCAAAAGTCAAAAGCCGTATGAGCATGGTGGAAAAGACGTAAAGACATCGTAATTAAAGAACATTGGTGGAAGGCAGATCAAGACATTACCATATCACATCACAACAAGAACAAAGAACAAAGATTCTAAAGACGTCGAAGCCGAAGAAGCAAAGAAGACGTCAAGCAACCTTGATGACCAATCCTTAGGGGGAGATTGTTGGGAACACGTTTTGTATTAATTCAAGTATGGGTCATATTATGTAAACAAGGTTGCTTAATATTAAGGGCTTTATGTATGTTTGATCCACACGGCTTATTAGAAGCCCATGGGCCATGTGGTATAGTGATATCTTCTAGAAACAATTAGGCAAGTGTTGCCCTAAACACTTGCCTATAAATACCAAGCTCATGTATTCATTTTCTCTATTGGTTTATTATTCATTGTACTGAACCTTTTATAGTATTTCGTATGGAATAAAGATCAACCTTCTCTTCATCTCATTCTCTCTTTATTACTTGTTATACGTGTGTTGTAGCTTGTGTTATATCAAATCTAGGACCTAACAGTGCAGAAAACACATGTGTTTGAAGTTTCTCATCAGATTCTTTCGAACATGTGTGCATGTCTTCCAAAAACATACATGCACACCTTCCAAGAACATATATGTACTTCCAGTTTATGTGCACGCCTTCAAAGAACATATTGTGTTGATATAAATAATGCCTAAAAACATTATTAATACTTCTTGATATCTCTATGTTTTGATAATCACAAAATGTAAACTAATTAAATCCAAAACATTTTAAATAAACAAGTATTTAGTTGTAAATATTCATTTCTACAACTTAATAACTTAAGGTATGAATAAACAAATGCTTAATGCTTTATATGATCAAAGGAACATTTTCTTAATCACTAGAATTTTTATAAAATGTCACAAACATTTTATATCTTTTAGAAAATCATTTTTGGTATTTAATAAAAATGTTTAATCCATTATAAATTTATAAATTCAAATTTTCAACGAAAAATGGCAAAAATGTTCCAGAAAAACCTTCCCCACCAAAAGACAAATCTGAGCAACGTTCGGGTAGGGCGGCCCCCTTAATTATACTAGGCGGCCCCCTTAATTTTAAGGGCACTACCCCACTCCTCCAGCTGTCATAATCTGCTTATAAATACTGGTTCATCCCTGGACCTTTTCCTCACCTTCTGTTCTAAATCTCTTCTTACATCTTTCTAAATCCTTTGATCATATACTTTTAAGCATTGGTTTCCAAGTGATCCAAGCTTCTACCATCTAAGTGCAAAAGAAGAATACTTCAATCAATCAAGACTAGAAGTATTACAACTTAAGTATCAACTTGTTACCTAAGTTGTTAGTTTAGTAAACTTTGTAAATCATTCATTCATTTGTGTATAAGGTGTGTGTATTAGGTGTAGTGTAGTGTGTAAGTAGTGAAGAAGGTGTATAAGTAGTTGTGTTGTAAAGAAGTAGTGTAGAAATATTGTAAAGTTGTGAAGTAGCTGTGGAGTGAAGAAGTTGTGAAGCCGTCATTTAAAAGTTGTGAAGATGTGAAGAAATAGAAGTCGTGAAGAAGTGAAGAAATAGAAGTCGTGAAGTAGTGAAGAAATAGAAGTCGTGAAGTAGTGAAGAAATAGAAGTCGTGAAGAAGTGAAGAAATAGAAGTCGTGAAGTAGTGAAGAAATAGAAGTCATGAAGGAAGTTGTGAAGTAGTCATGTTGTGATTGAAGTTGTGAGATTGGTTCTAGCTACGATTAGAACTCGACATTTAGCTTTGTGTCGTTAAACCGGTGTAAATATTGCATAATAATGAATTATTGGCAAATTAGGGTTTCGAATGGAAATAATTTAAAAGTGAGGGACCAAAAGTGTAAATCTGAAATTCTGAAGTTGTTTTGAGTTAATACTGATATAAAAAGGTTGTTGTGTAATTTTGAGGATTTTTGGGCTAATTATGTAACTGTTATGGATTATGACTTAATATATATGTTTTGTAAACTTAAAGGGTTAAATATGTAAATTCTGAATTCTGAGGGGTCAAATATGTAAAGTACTAAATTCTGATGGTATATTCTGTAATTATGAAATATAATATGCTTGGTTGGTAAATATGGATATTGTAGGGATTAATTTGTAAAATATGTAATTATAAGGTTGGTTTTGTAAATTAGGAAACTAAAGGGGTGTAATCTGTAAGTTATGAAACTTAAGGGAATAAAAGGTAATTCTGAATAAAATAAGGGTATAATTCTGTAACTTGAAGTATTTTCACAAATGACCATTAAATTAATGGAATTACAATTAGAACCCTAAACTATGTAAACATGTCATAATTAAACCTGGACTTTTGTAACTTGATAAAATATATCATTATTCCATAATAATCTTTGAATAAGGGTTGAACTTAATCTCAAATAGTAATAATCTGAATTGGAATCCTTCGTAATTCCGTCTTCTACTCCTTTAGGTGCGAAGAAGGAGAAGCCTTGATCTGTTCAGTATTCATGTACTTGTTTATTTTTCTGCACTGCTAATAAGGTACAGATATTCTGTCCTTTTTCAGTAAGGGCGTTTCATTCCCTTTTTATTCAGTTTTTCATTTTCCTTATTAGGATTCCCTGTAACATTGCTATGTTCCCTTCTGTTTGTGAACCTTCCGTGTGATTCCTTTGTTTTGTGAGCTTTTATGATTTCTTTCATGTTCTGACTTGTTATACTTCTGAATTGATGTCCTTATTATAATCCTCTTTGCTCTGAACCTTTTTCATGATTCCCTGTTGTTACGACCCCTGATATGGAAATCTGTTATGCGAAAATCTTTTAAATTATGACTTGGAAATGTTTTGAGAAAAATAAGTTATTTTAAAAGAATGATTATGAATGGTGATATGATACTATTTTGTATGACAGTTGTTAACTTTGGTGAAAACTAGTTTTAAAGAATGTTTTTATGAAAACTATTCTGAAAGATCATTTTATTGAAAACCGTTATTAAAGGAATGCTTTCAATGAACTTTTGACAGGAAATTCTAAAATGAACTTTTGCAATGAACTCTTAATTATGAACCTTTGATATCATCTTCTAAACCATTTGATATAATATTTTTAATCTGAACTTAAACTTTGATATAAAACTTAATCTGATAAACTTTGATTGGAACCTTTGACATTTATTTCTAAATTGTTTGACATGAACCTTTTGCCATGTACCCTTAAGATATGACCTTTGATTATTTTGATAGTACATCTGACCTTTGACCTACAGTCTGATGTCCGAGCCAATCACTAGGCATGAGGGTTTCATGTCCATGTCATTGACGCACCTCTGACATGACTCTAGGGCAGGAGAGTGATGACCTGTCCCGTCCCTTATTTATTATCTGCTATGGCCATTATATTATGATTATTGAATTATCTGTGGGGCGTATGGGTGCACTCTAGATTTGATCTGTCTCTGTTTATGTTATATGTTTACTGTTATTATATCTGGTGACTGATGGTGTGTGCGATACACGTCTTTCACATTGTCTGAGAGCTGATCACTCTACACAGGTTTGTTTTATTATATTGTTATGCTATGGTATAATCTGTTATCTGGGCTCGTGACAGATTTCTGTTTTTCCCTTATTCTATGACTTTATTGTTTCCTTTTCCTTATTTCTTTTCTTTTGTCCTTATTCCGTTCCTTACTCCTTTCGCTTTGATTTATATCGGTATGATCTGTATTCTTGATTTTATTTGTACTACTCTCTATTACTGCTTTTGTTATCGTTATATCTGTTCACTGAGCTCTCGTAGCTCAGCCGCATTTCTTTTCCTGCGGCAGGTTTTAGTAGGAAGCTGGGAATGAGTGGAGAGTATACCTTTGGACTTGGAAGATTGAATAGCCATTCGGGATTAGAGTTGACTAGAAGATATCATAATTTAGAAGTAGTTGCTTTTGGAAGTTCTCAATTGTAACCTTGTAGATTCAGTATTTAAATTGTAATCCTTGAATTTTTGTATTACTGAAAATGTATGCTTTGTTGTGATCTGATGTGAATCCATTATTGTGATATCTTTACCCTTGTCGGGTCGGGGTGTTACAATTTATGGTATCAGAGATCACAGGCTGCGACTCGTAATACATTTACCCTTGACCTGTGAAGTCTGGACCACTAAGTTTCCACTGTAGGCGCTCGTAGGACAACCTTTGAGAATTTGCTGTAGGATTTCCCTATAGGAACTTAAATTCTGACCAGTGAGGAATGGGTAGACTATAAGTCATTTGCTTAAGTATCTTGCTTCCGCACCACACTGATTCGTGTCTTGCTTTTGGTTAAAATCACATTTGGATATTTAGAGCTTATGCCTTAAAACCTAAATAAAATCTGAAGCATTGGAAATTGCGTAGTAATTATCTGACATTATTTGATCCTTGCCTTCCGATTTCCACTCCGACCTCTGAACCTTCTGTTAATCATTCTAATGCCCCTTCGGGCATTCTGAGAACCCTTATGGCGACGATATACTTGGTACATGCTGTTCTATAAATCTTTTGACACTATTTGATTTCGTCTTAACCATCCCTGTTCCCATGAGAAGTTTTGTGGTGTTTAACCACGAGTATAAAATATTTTCCTTCTCATTCTGAACGATAAGATTATTCCTTGTTAATCCGTCTTTCTTTGATAGTAACCTTGATTTCTATTCTTATAAGGATTGATGGACTGACCATTTAGTACTGACGACTATCCTCCTATGTCTCACCTTTGGCGTTTGAATCAATTTTTTTGAACCCTTGCCATGATTACCGATTGTTAAACTTTTGCTGCCACTACCTGATTTTGACCTTCACTTCCGATCTGTTTGATAAACAGTTTGATATTTTCTCCGATCATTTCGAAGGTCATTTAACCCTAATGTGTTTCACCCATTCTCTAAATCCATTACCCATACTTGATGTAAAAGTAACACCTGATACTATTCTGTCTTGCAAATCTATTACTACTCCCATTAGAACTCTGGTGATTATTAATATAGAAGTTTATTCCCTCCCTTGAACGATGAATCTTATTTTGCCAATCAGTTTTCCTTTGGAAGGATTTGATGCAAACACCATCTCTGTATGAAATTGTTAACTGAGCATGATGATGCTGATAACTGATATTTCATACGCCTCATTTTGACAGTATACGATGTTCGTATTGCCGATAATTCGCAACCTACCTGGCACTTGTGCTAGATAGTTAAATAAGGTCCCAACACCTTGAATTGTTTGCCTATTTATCCCCCTTACTTTTGTTATGAAAACCTTTAACCGCTCAAATCTGATAAGATTAATGTTGCTATGGAAACACTTACCCCGTTCTTATTTGATCTTCATTTTTCCCTGATACCTAACAGTATCTACCCCGAGAAAGAGTTGGCATTGAAAGTTTTGTGGTACAAATTTTCCGGTGCTTTCTGATGAAACTCTTGGGTTTTCCTTCCTGTTTGAGAAGTAGAATTGACTCTGAACCGATCTCAGTTGACGAACCATGATGCTATAGAAGTTGAAAGATTGAAGAAGCTGATGAGATATGTTTTTCTTCCCCCTCAGTGTTTCCCTTGAATAACCCTATTAATTTATGAGGAAGAAAGAGAAAATTTTGCGTCAGCATACCAACTATCGTAAACCTAACCGTAATTCTAACAGTAATCCCTTTTCATTGGCGCGTATCAATGATTAAATTATTCTATCTTTGTAAATTCTGTATCAGACGACCTCATTTAATGTTTGAAGGACTGATGAAGCAACCACAAGAACTCCTAAGATAGGAGATGGCTAACTGAGAGCAACTTCCGTAAAGTATTTCAGTTTTATTCGTAAAGATTGGTTATGTGAATTAGATGTGAAGTTTTCCCCGAAACATTTCCCTGAAAACTGTTTCCGTACTCATTGTGACCATCATGAGTTTTAAATAATGCCAATTGTATTGGCTAATATGAATCATGTTTTTCACGAGTATTTGGACAATTGTCATAGTATGACGGCATGTTTTTGCTCTGAGACGAACGAGGAGCATGTAGACCATCTTCGTATTAAATGGAATGACCTTTGTTCTGGACGAGTAGATTTGATTGGCATTCAGAGATTGTAACAGACACCACTACCAGGCATCCGGTGACGACAGCAGTCTGAGTTGGCGAATTCCGAACTGTGCAAGTAGACCTGTCCAAGACTCGCAGTCTTGCTTCTTTATCCATTTTAGTTGTACTAAGATGAATTGAGAGCAGAAGCAGACTTGAGAATGGAAATCGAGATCATGAGTTTGAATGGAAGAAAATTCTGAAGTGAACGTTTGTGTTTGGAAGATTTAATTATGTGATGGATGAAGCTGTGGATGACGTAATTCATTTCCTCTTGACATATTTAAATTTCGGTTACCTGATGATAAAACCCTTTGAATGATTTAGGTTCCCTATTAGTAATTCCGCTCTGTGTTCAGTCTGCGTATGTTGGGCGATGGTTTTGTTATGTGAATTTGGACGAATGAAGGATGACCTGATGCTTTTAGCGAAGTACCAAATTCTGATAGACATTCTGGGACTTCCGTTAACTCTTTCGAGTGATCCGTTCTTCTCTTAGTTAGAGTATTCGATTTTGATAAACTCTGAGACGTAGGAAGACTAGGTGGATTAAGATAAGTTATTCTGTTCACAACTTGAGATAAAATATGACCATCATGAGGGCATATTTATATGATGCCAGTATTATGACGTCTGGCCAACGTGATAATACTTACATCATATAACGTGCACTTGTTGTGGGCATAGGATGTTTCGAGAAGTGCCTTAAATCTTTAGAAATTCTGATAACTATTTGAGATCATCTGCGTTAGTGAGACTTTAAGTTCAATCTACCTATACGCGTAATCTGCTTTCACCGTTATGCGAATTGATACGTCTGGATTCTCGTCACGCGTTTTGCTGACCTCTGTACTTCTAATGACTATCTTAGGTTCCATTGTAGAACTTTCTGCCAATTGATGTTATCAATGATCTATTTCCTGTATGTTCTAATCTGATTTGTCTAATCAATTTCTGTGAACGGCATATCCGTCAAAATCCTGTGTATTTCTTTGTCTCTCCCGAGAGAATCTGATTTTCATCTATTACGTTTGGTATGTTATTCTTTTGATCTGGATTCAGTATGTTATGTCTGTTCTGAGGATCTTAAACAATTTTGGAATCTACAAGTTCGAGTCATGAGAAACAAATCTTTCATATGTCTGTTCACCGTCAGTTGTGTTTCTGTTTCGTTTCACCTAAATTCTCGTCTTAGTCTGTTATGTCTTTGTTTTGTTTTCTGCTCTCTTTCCTTTCTGCTTACTGCAAATTTCGAGGACGAAATTTTTTTGTTAGTGGGGAAGAAGTTGTAATACCTGAAATTCAGATAACGCATAAAATTACCAATTTACCCCTGATAACATAAAACCTTATTAAACAACTTATAAAATTCAGAAATAATTCCAAAACTTCTGAAATCGAACTATATCTGAAACAAACAAATTTCTGAGACAATGTTACACCATTTTAAATGTTCAAAAATTAATATACACATTTAATTATTAAAGTTCTGAAAATTTCAAATTAACTAAATATAATGTTTTTATTTCTTTTAATTAAACAACATGTAAATAAAATAAGGAAATGTTGAATAAAATCAACCCAATATATTCTTAGTACTATGGGCTGAAAATATACAGATCTTGCCCCCCAAAGTCGGTTCCATAAGATTAAAACAAATCTCTTTTATTTTCTCTTCAAAAACATAAACCGCATAACATTGAAAAAACCCTAGCGATCAAAATAAATTCGACAAGGCCATCACACGATTTTTGGGATTGAGCAAGTATTTTTCTGGGGTTATTGGAGGTGCAAGGAAGCTAGGAAAATTAAGGGTTGCTGCGTTTTCTCCTTGGTTCGTTCTTGTTCTTGATTTCTTGTCGAATTGCTCAAAAACAAGGTAATAATCCATACGACCTAATCACACGTTTTAAAATTAATATGAAAATTTTCCAGTGATCTTTAGATGTTATATAACTCATATAAATTGTATGAATCGAAGCATGCATGCTAAATTATGCGTATGATAATATAATGGTCATAAAACACGTAAATCACAATAATATGAAATCCGAATTTATGGACATGATAGCTATTTTATTTAGACCTCTTATGATTTATTATACCTGGGAAAAATGATAGATCGAATTATAATAGCCTAAATCAAGTCGTTGTAATTTTAATGTCTAAAACGTA
Source organism: Artemisia tridentata subsp. tridentata (assembly GCA_021014915.2). Classification (NCBI taxonomy): domain Eukaryota; kingdom Viridiplantae; phylum Streptophyta; class Magnoliopsida; order Asterales; family Asteraceae; genus Artemisia; species Artemisia tridentata. The sequence goes on along the minus strand of CP139507.1, from coordinate 266,257,441 downwards.
CGTAAATATGAAATAAATGTTAAACGAATTTTCTGGGCATGTTCTTTATTTTTTGTGGGTTCCTTATGAGTCATATGATTTGGGAAAAATATGGTTTTGATTTTTATAGGCCTAAAATTAACGTGGTGAATTATTGTTATAATCGGATTTCATGAAAACAAAGAAATAAAATAAAATGGAAATCGTGGGTACTAGGGTTTGGTTTCTCGGATGAATATCTGATCATTTAATGTGTTTTAAGGATGAGTTAATGATAGTTCAATGATTGGTGAAAAGTAGGGTTTGTGTTTGTTGTTAAAAAGTCTTACCGATTTAAAGATAAAAGTAAAAGGACCTGTTTTGCCAACTTTGAAACTTCTGGGATATTTTTGTAAGATCATATACATCTGTAAGAATGTGGGAAAAATATAACTTTGGGGTCCTAAGTGTAAATATTGCATAATAATGAATTATTGGCAAATTAGGGTTTCGAATGGAAATAATTTAAAAGTGAGGGACCAAAAGTGTAAATCTGAAATTATGAAGTTGTTTTGAGTTAATACTGATATAAAAAGGTTGTTGTGTAATTTTGAGGATTTTTGGGCTAATTATGTAATTGTTATGGATTATGACTTAATATATATGTTTTGTAAACTTAAAGGGTTAAATATGTAAATTCTGAATTCTGAGGGGTCAAATATGTAAAGTACTAAATTCTGATGGTATATTCTGTAATTATGAAATATAATATGCTTGGTTGGTAAATATGGATATTGTAGGGATTAATTTGTAAAATATGTAATTATAAGGTTGGTTTTGTAAATTAGGAAACTAAAGGGGTGTAATCTGTAAGTTATGAAACTTAAGGGAATAAAAGGTAATTCTGAATAAAATAAGGGTATAATTCTGTAACTTGAAGTATTTTCACAAATGACCATTAAATTAATGGAATTACAATTAGAACCCTAAACTATGTAAACATGTCATAATTAAACCTGGACTTTTGTAACTTGATAAAATATATCATTATTCCATAATAATCTTTGAATAAGGGTTGAACTTAATCTCAAATAGTAATAATCTGAATTGGAATCCTTCGTAATTCCGTCTTCTACTCCTTTAAGTGCGAAGAAGGAGAAGCCTTGATCTGTTCAGTATTCATGTACTTGTTTATTTTTCTGCACTGCTAATAAGGTACAGATATTCTGTCCTTTTTCAGTAAGGGCGTTTCATTCCCTTTTTATTCAGTTTTTCATTTTCCTTATTAGGATTCCTGTACCATTGCTATGTTCCCTTCTGTTTGTGAACCTTCCGTGTGATTCCTTTGTTTTGTGAGCTTTTATGATTTCTTTCATGTTCTGACTTGTTATACTTCTGAATTGATGTCCTTATTATAATCCTCTTTGCTCTGAACCTTTTTCATGATTCCCTGTTGTTACGACCCCTGATATGGAAATCTGTTATGCGAAAATCTTTTAAATTATGACTTGGAAATGTTTTGAGAAAAATAAGTTATTTTAAAAGAATGATTATGAATGGTGATATGATACTATTTTGTATGACAGTTGTTAACTTTGGTGAAAACTAGTTTTAAAGAATGTTTTTATGAAAACTATTCTGAAAGATCATTTTATTGAAAACCGTTATTAAAGGAATGCTTTCAATGAACTTTTGACAGGAAATTCTAAAATGAACTTTTGCAATGAACTCTTAATTATGAACCTTTGATATCATCTTCTAAACCATTTGATATAATATTTTTAATCTGAACTTAAACTTTGATATAAAACTTAATCTGATAAACTTTGATTGGAACCTTTGACATTTATTTCTAAACTGTTTGACATGAACCTTTTGCCATGTACCCTTAAGATATGACCTTTGATTATTTTGATAGTACATCTGACCTTTGACCTACAGTCTGATGTCCGAGCCAATCACTAGGCATGAGGGTTTCATGTCCATGTCATTGACGCACCTCTGACATGACTCTAGGGCAGGAGAGTGATGACCTGTCCCGTCCCTTATTTATTATCTGCTATGGCCATTATATTATGATTATTGAATTATCTGTGGGGCGTATGGGTGCACTCTAGATTTGATCTGTCTCTGTTTATGTTATATGTTTACTGTTATTATATCTGGTGACTGATGGTGTGTGCGATACACGTCTTTCACATTGTCTGAGAGCTGATCACTCTACACAGGTTTGTTTTATTATATTGTTATGCTATGGTATAATCTGTTATCTGGGCTCGTGACAGATTTCTGTTTTTCCCTTATTCTATGACTTTATTGTTTCCTTTTCCTTATTTCTTTTCTTTTGTCCTTATTCCGTTCCTTACTCCTTTCACTTTGATTTATATCGGTATGATCTGTATTCTTGATTTTATTTGTACTACTCTCTATTACTGCTTTTGTTATCGTTATATCTGTTCACTGAGCTCTCGTAGCTCAGCCGCATTTCTTTTCCTGCGGCAGGTTTTAGTAGGAAGCTGGGAATGAGTGGAGAGTATACCTTTGGACTTGGAAGATTGAATAGCCATTCGGGATTAGAGTTGACTAGAAGATATCATAATTTAGAAGTAGTTGCTTTTGGAAGTTCTCAATTGTAACCTTGTAGATTCAGTATTTAAATTGTAATCCTTGAATTTTTGTATTACTGAAAATGTATGCTTTGTTGTGATCTGATGTGAATCCATTATTGTGATATCTCTACCCTTGTCGGGTCGGGGTGTTACATATATCCCACTCTCGCATCAAACATATAGAATTTAGTCATCACTTTCTTATGATCACAAGCTATGTAGAAAGGGTAGCATGTGACAATAGTCTTAACAAATTTCCTTGAGCGTGAGATCTTTTAAAAAAAAAATATTTAAATGGCATTTGTTTTTAAATTTGCAAAAACTTCACATTTTAGAAAAATGATTTCTCAAAAAAATATGCCACCTCTCTATTTATCATGTTTTACCATCCCACCTTTCTTCCCAACGTTTGTCCATAATTATGTATTTATCAAAGCCAAAGATTGGAAAAGTTTGTTTTCTTTCCTCATAAAAACATTTTGAAATAAAACCAAATCTATTTCGTTAAAAATAACTTTCACATCCACATAAAAACTTTATCTCAAAGATTGTTGAATAATGCTATAAACACCTATTTAAATCATGCATGGTGATCTCATATCTGTCATCTATACTTGTGTATATGACATTTATAAGTGAACTAAATCGAATATGAAAAACCATAGTTTACTCATTAAGATCTCACTTGGTACAAGTCTAAAGTCCATGCTATCACAACTCCCTATTCCCTTGCACATAGACACTCATTAGGATTAATTAACTAGCTTATTAATCTTTCTAAAAATGATATTATGTATTACTTGGTGTTATATATTGTTTTCTTGTCTATATATATATATATACATATATATATATATATATATATAATATATATATATATATATATATATATATATATATATACACACACTAGACTTCAAAGCCCGCCCAATGGGTGGGCATGACCTGTAATTATAATTTGGTTGGTTTTAGTTATTCTAAAGTTGTTTTTAAGGACCTTTGTTTTATTGCATTTTTTAATATCATAATTATAAGATGTTAGATGGTTTTTTTCCCATTATGGTTTACTTGTGAATTATCGATGGAATTTTCTTATATAGTGGAAAAAGGCGGTAATATTACATTTTATAACATACTCTGTCGGTATGGTTTTACGCATATTAAGTTAGTAACATATTATTGTTATGTCTTGGATTTAAAATAAATAAATGAAAAGATAAACATGGTTAAAATTATAAAATCGCATGCTTAAGTAGCAAAGTCTCATATGAAAAGTAATGAGGTTAATTTATTAAAAAATTAAAACTTAAGACTTTATTGTAAATAATCTAAAATGATAACATGGGAAATCGTGTTCCATTTGTTCATATTTCATCCTCGCTATCATCGTCACTGGTTGTTTCATAATCAGTGGATCCTTCGTTGATAAAGTTGCTTACATCATCGTCGTAAGAGTCATAACTGACACTATACGCGGCTGAATCGATTTCCCAGGTTTCTTCGTCAACATCGCTGATGTGGATGCTTCTACCGTGCACTTTTCCATCGATATCAGGCATCTCGCCCCACACGTTATTGTCAACCATGTTAGATTGGTAATCTTCGTCATAAGCGTCATCAATGGATGTGTATCTTGAGTCCGCTATGAAATTACCGAGTAGAAAATTATATAAATAAACTTTTAATTTAAAACATGTTTAACAATTTACAAATACAAATAATAATAAATTCATTTTTCAACAAACAACCTGTGGAAGAGTCTTCGATGACAGATTCATCAGGGATAGTATATTTAGGTTTACAATCTCACGTAGGATAAGAGGGTTCTTTGAGAGCATTGATATTGACACGCATACCTGCTTCAGATACGTTGTTGTTGTTCTCACGTTCATCATCCGTATCTTCATCATATAGCATATAGTTTGGTAACATGATTGGTTCTTCATCATCAGATATCTTTGATAGATCTCGGCAAGATAATTTACTTGAATGTCCAAAGCGTTGTGACGCGTGATCTGTAAGAACCCATGAGAAAACGGGTTTCTACATACCAAAAACATAGTTAGTAGTTAGTAACAGAGTATCTATTATGTGGACTGTTTGGTTTACTTTATTATATATGTTAGCTTAATAATGTGGGATTAGCAAGGATGTTTTATACAAATACAATGTCCACCTATAAATTATTATTATTACCAATGGGTTTTTTTCCCCAAGATGATTAGCAGTCAGAGTCTCCACACGCGTTGATCGCGCCTTTTTATCATCAGGTGAAGTTAGATCTACAACTTTGTTTGCTTGTGGCTTTCCATCATCTGATGAGTCCAGGTCAACAATTATGTTGTTGACTAATTTTCCGTCTTTAGCCAGTCTACGGCGTTTGTGTATAGGTGGGAGAGGCTGCAAGTATTACAAAAGTTGTTAGTTCCCGTGATTGATAAGTATTACATAATATGGATTACAACCATTTTTTATACCTCTTCGTTGTCAAATGTTTTTTGTATTTTTTCATCATCTGATGAAACAACATAAAAAAACTTGTTGCGAGCTAATTTGTTGTCTTTAGTTGGTCTAAACCGTTTATGTGTTGTTTGATCAGCCTGCAATTATTATACTGATATTTATATTTTCTAATAGATGAGTTTCACATAATGAAAATTTTATGAAAATACCTCATTATCAGTTTGATTTTCGTAATAATCAAACTTGCATCTGTTTTTACGGGTTTCGGGTCTCGTCTTTGACAATCTCCGACTGTTATGTGTTAAACAAACGACCTAAACAGAGCATAAAAAATTAAAAACGATCAAGTATTTTATGTTTACTACAATGCAAATTACTATGCAATAAATTTTTTATATAATACCTCATTATCCGTATCATGTAAATCAACATCATCATCGGATATTTTGCATACATACGGATTGCGTTGTTTTTTCTTATTACAAATTGGAGTAGTTTGATATCCATTAACACCATCAGCATAAATCTGTATATCTCACATTTATATTTAATTAAGTAAATCTAACACAAACCATTATTAATAATAATAACCACAGTTATGCTATAATACCTCGTCATCTGATGGGTCAACCTGCAAGTATTATAAAGATAAGAGTTAATTACTTGAATGGTCACTGTGGTTTGCTCTTTTTTGCACTTTCAGTCACTGAACTTTTTTTTTGACTGGTTCAGTCACTGTGGTTTGCATTTATTTACCGGTCCAGTCCAATTTCGAATAAAATGACTAAAAAGCCCCTGTCCCTTCTTTTGCAAACGAGTAAATTACATAAATGGTCACTATGGTTTGTCTATTTTGTCACATTGAGTCCTTTAGACTAACGGCCGTCAGTCCTTTTTACGTTTTCGTCCGTATTTACACGTTTTCGTCCGTTTTTACACGTTTTCGTCCGTTTTTACACGTTTTCGTCCGTATTTACACGTTTTCGTCCGTTTTTACACGTTTTCGTCCGTTTTTACACGTTTTCGTCAGTATTTACACGTTTTCGTCAGTTTTTACACGTTTTCGTCCGTTTTTACACGTTTTCGTCCAGTATTTGCACGTTTTCGTCCATTTTTACACGTTTTCGTCCGTATTTACACGTTTTCGTCCCTTTTTGCACGTTTTCGTCAGTTTTTACATGCTTTCTCCCGTATTTACACGTTTTTGTTAGTATTTACACGTTTTCGTCCGTTTTTACACGTTTTCATCCATTTTTACACGTTTTTGTCAGTATATACACATTTTCATCCGTTTTTACACGTTTTTGTCAGTATTTACACGTTTTCGTCCGTATTTACACGTTTCTCGTTTTTACCTTCGTTTTTTACTTTTTTTTTTTTTATTTCGTTTTTTTTCGTTTTACATTTGTTTTTTACACATTTTTCACGTTTTTTCACCGTTTTTAGTATTTACTGTTTCTCCGTTTTTACACGTTTTCGTCCTTTTTCCGTTTTTTTATTTACATTTTTCTCCGTTTTTACACGTTTTTGTCAGTATTTACATCTTTCATCAGTTTTTACACGTTTTCGTCCATTTTTACACGTTTTTGTCAGTATTTACATATTTTCATCCGTTTTACACGTTTTTGTCAGTATTTACACATTTTATTCCGTATTTTACACGTTTCGTCCTATTTTTACACGTTTTTGTCATATTTACACATTTTATGTCCGTTTTTACACGTTTTTGTAAATTTACATATAGTTGTATTTAACGTTCATTATTTTAACAACTTTGGTAGTATTAACGTTTGTCGTTTTAACACGTGTAAAAATGACAAAAACGTGTAAAAACGGACGAAAACGTGTAAATACTGAAAAAAACGTGTAAAAATGGATGAAAACGTGTAAATACGAACGAAAGCGTGTAAATACTGACAAAAACGTGTAAAAACGGATGAAAATGTGTAAATACTGACAAAAACGTGTAAAAATGGACGAAAACGTGTAAAAACGGATGAAAACGTGTAAATACTGACAAAAACGTGTACAAACGGATGAAAATATATAAATACTAACAAAAACGTGTAAAAATAGACAAAAACGTGTAAAAACTGATGAAAACATGTAAATACTGACAAAAACATGTAAAAACGGACGAAAATGTGTAAAAACGGACGAAAACGTGTAAAAACGGAGGAAAACGTCTAAAAACGGATGAAACGTGTAAAAACATGTGAAAACCAGACGAAAACGTGTAAAAACGGACGAAAACGTGTAAATACTGACGAAAACGTGTAAAAACGGATGAAAATGTGTATATACTGACAAAAACGTGTAAAAATGGACGAAAACGTGTAAAAACGGACGAAAATGTGTAAATACTGACAAAAACGTGTAAATAAGGACAAAAGCATGTAAAATCTGACGAAAACGTGTAAATACGGACGAAAACGTGTAAAAACGGACGAATACGTGTAAAAACGGACGAAAACGTGTAAATACTGACGAAAACGTGTAAAAACGGACGAAAACGTGTAAAAACTGATGAAAACGTGTAAATACTGACAAAAACGTGTAGATACTGACGAAAACGTGTAAAAACGGACGAAAACGTGTAAAAACGGACGAAAACGTGTGAATACGGACGAAAACGTGTAAAAACGGACGAAAACGTGTAAATACGGATGAAAACGTGTAAATTCGGACGAAAACGTAAAAAGGACTAACGGCCGTTAGTCTAAAGGACTCAATGTGACAAAATAGACAAAGCATTGTGACCATTTATGTAACTTACTCGTTTGCAAAAGAAGGGATAGGGGCTTTTTAGTCATTTTATTCGAAATTGGACTGGACCGGTAAATAAATGCAAACCACAGTGACTGAACCAATCAAAAAAAAAGTTCAGTGACTGAAAGTGCAAAAAAGAGCAAACCACAGTGACCATTCATGTAATTAACTCTAAAGATAATTAGATCCTCTGATATATTAATGTGAGAAAACAATTCATGATAATCTTATAAGGTCATGTTTATGGATTCGTTTTTAAACAATCTATAATGGGTTGTTATAAGTGTGTTAATTTTGTTAAAAAGTTGACACGAATGGTCTTTTGTAAAGCAGAATTTTGCTAAAGATAATTGTTAAATAAGTAGATATTAAGTTTAGAAAGAAAGTACTCAGACATGTTATCAAGGATACCTTTTCATTGTCCAATATATGAACAATCGATATATCTTTTTTGAACAAAATCAACTTGTTTAAGGAAAATATATGCTATATAATTTTAAGTTGTAAAGATATATGCTCTATAATTTACATATACCAGATACTATATTTAAGGAAAATATATGCTTGATTTTTAACAATTGTATATGTTTTTTGTTTTAGGTGCTTCATCACAATCAATGGATTGGTTCCATTGGTTGAGACGTTTCAATGTTAACCTAAAGATACATGTTCGAATCTCACTATGGGCATGACTAATCATGCTCTTAATCCACCTAAGCATGACACCTAAGCAAGATCTATGGTCGATTAGGTGTCATGCTTAGGTGGATTGAGAGCATGATTAGTCATGACCATAGTGAGATTCGTTTTTAAACAATCTATACTGGGTCATGCTTATGGATTGATAACATGAATGGTCTTTTGTAAAGCAGAATTTTGCTAAAGATAATTGTTAAATAAGTAGATATTAAGTTTAGAAAGAAAGTACTTAGACATGTTATCAAGGATACCTCTTCATCGTCCAATATATGAACACTCGATGTATCTTCTTTGAACAAATCAACTTGTTCATCCTGCATTCATGCTAAACATAATCAGATATTGTGTTTCATATATAATCTAAATAAACAGTTAATTTAGTTATTGTACATCCTCATCATCTGATATAACAATGTTTGGTATATTCTTATCTAGCGAGCCATCGGCTGATGATGGAGGATGGTGGTGATCTTTTTTCGGATTACCCTGCTAAAATTTTAGTAATTAGAATGTATCTAATTCATCTGATAATCAACAAAACATATTCAACTTAAGATTATGTACCTTGTGTGATCTTCGGTGTGACATTGTTTGTATTTTATGTTCTCAACTTTTGAAGATATATATTCAATATGTGTTAATATATGGCTTTATTTATAGAGTTTGAAGGTGACCATATAATGGAAACCGAAAATTTGTTTGTCATATTTTTGTTATAGATAAAGATTACGTTTACAATTTAAACGTTTTTTATAGTTTACATGCCTTATATTATGCTTTAAATATAGATTTGGAAATTCTACAGAATATTTTTATCATGGCTTTATTGTATATAAAGATTACATTCGTTTGTGTATAAACATTTAAAAATGTTGTTAGTATTGATGATGTATAAAAACAATGGACTACGTATATTTAAAGTGATAATGCGTTTTAATATAACTCTTATGAACTGGTTATAATATTAGTACCAAGTCGGGGACGTAGCAGTACAAAGTTAAAATACATATTGGGGATAACTCAGCAGTACAACATAGGATATACGTATTGTTGATACCAGTACAAAGTACTCTTAAATATATTTTGATCCATATATAGTGTCAAAGTAGGTATATGATCTTAAATATATGAACAAAATATTTATAAAAAACTTATCTTTCAAATCATATCTTCTATAAATTAAACATATTCTTGAAAAAATGTTTATAATATATATATATATATATATCATATATATATATATATATATATATATATATATATATATATATATATATATATATATATATCATTTTTGTGGAAGTGCTTTCAATGTAGACTTGAAATTTCCTTTTTCATTTTTTGGTGTTTATCCTAAATATGTGTATTGTTTTATTTGTTATCTATTATTAATTTTATTTCGATTAATTTTTGGAATGAACGTGTTAGTATACATTTTTTAATTTATATGTTAATACGTGAGAGACAAATAGACATTTGTTTGCATAAGAAAAAAATAATGTTCAATAATAAAATTATATAAACATACAAAAATCAATAAAAAAAGAAACCTAACAATTAAATTTATGAGTTTGAGGAATGAGAGGGAATGTGTATTTATATATATATGATGTTGAAGGGTGTCGAGAGATGATGAGGTAAAGATGGAGATGAGTGCTGACGGCAATGAATCGACTTCACTTGACTCAAGGAATTGATAAGGTTGTTGTTTTAATTTTAAATATTAAATGTGTACATATTCATCCTTCCAAATTTTTTGAAGTTGTTACACCTTCATTAAAGTTTGCCAATCATTTCCTTAACATGCTTATAGTTATTTATGAGGTTAATACTGCTTGTTCATGTTAAAGCTGCTGCTTATTCACGTTAGTGGTGCTACATTTGAGCTAATATAGTGTCCTACATGTGGTTAGCACTGCCATATTATATTAGTACTGCTAGATATACTTGATACTGCTACATCGTTTTTTTAAGTAATGATCAACGTTTGCACTGGTAAATAAAATAATGAAACTTAATATGAATAATTGTGAACAAATAACCATGGAATGTTGGAAAGTATAAAAAAATGAAGCTTAATACGAATATCCATACCTATGCAAGTTTGCAATTTGTAAATAAATCGTTCAAAAATATTAAAAAATGTAAATGTCAATTAATTGTCTTCTTGCTCCTCTCGATTACTAAGGTCATTAGATGGTGATTCGTCATCCAGTGTCGCTGGTACACTGTTAATGTGGTCTGTCGTACCCTTGCCTGCATCATCAAATTGAATTAAAGTGGCGTTCGTGGCACCAACGCACACTGCCGGACTATCATCCGTTGCATCTATCGATTGAACTACATCTTCATTTGTTGGCTCCTGCTACATGTTGTGAGAAGATATAAAAGATTAGCTTGTATTGTTTGTTACAATTTAACGGTGTTTATAGACATTAAAAAAATACAATGCACAATACCTCGCTCATATCATCAGAATGTGTTTTCGATCCATCATCTGAACACACGGAATTGTACTCCAAACCTTCATCTTCATCGTCGTCATCCTATTTTGATTCATTCATAAGGATTAGCATACACTTGTTTATAAACACAAACCATTGTTAAGTACATTAAAAGACCAATGAATCAGACATGTTCTTCTATAAAGCCATTCTTGAAATAGTTGATTATATCAACATCTTCCGTCACTTTCTCCGCTCTATATATATAACTATTGTTGTTGTGATTGAACTCAGAAAATAAAATTTTGAAAAGATACTTCCTCCCAATAATTTGATTAAGTGCATCTGGAAAGTATTCTTCTGTGTTCACGCCTTCACTCTCCATTATCTCCCACGCTGTTAAATTTGTCATCTTGTGCACACTCTTGTCAAAAATCACGACTTGTGCAGTACCACTATGGTCAAATATACGCACAATGATTTTGAACCTACACATATAAAATATTTATCGCTGAATGTAAGGTATCCAAACATCTACATTATTTATTATATATTTAAAGACAAATCCAAATAATTATATATATATATATATATATATAGGTTATTTTACATACTTGGAAGCAACCGCATATGTTTCTCCATGGTTTTTACAATACAACAACTGTTTCTTATTCCTTGTGACTGAATTGCGTTTTGAAACAATTGGCGTCACTCTAGTACTACATGCTTTGCAACCCGTATAAACCCACCCATTTTCCTCTTGTATGCTATGTACTTCTGCATAAACTACACAGTGTGACTCCTGTATTTAGATACAAAACCACGCATAAACATTACTAATGTGGGCTTAATTAGTGATAAAATAATATTTATATTATATCTATAACAATAAATTTTGTTTTACCGGTTCAATACTTCGAATTGTTCCAACTACTTGCTTCACACAGTTGTGCATGAACTCCGCAGGCGTAACAACACGGCTGCCAACTGAATGATCCTCAATTCTGAATTCCCCTGCATCATACCCCTCCTGCTCTTCATATCTGTGAAATGTATAAATAGGTTCCTAATAAATTTAACATGTTTTTAGTTTAAAAATAAAACACATGTGTGACGGTATCAATGTCTATACCTTTTTCCGGAAAGCCAACAATTGTGGCACATCCCTGTTTATAAATATTCTTGTGCCAAACAAAGCGTTATGTATTGATGGCTTATCTGTGTTGCACAACAAATATAAACAATTTTAAAAGCTATTAATATGAATTAAAAATATTAATTACGTAACCAAAATTTTAACAGACATCTATAAAACTTACTGTCCCAATATTTCACTTTCCCGAGCATCAAGAGGATGTCTATATGACCAAGCTCTTCACGTTTGTTGTCGTAGTCATTCCACATTAATGCCCAATTGTCCCAAAACATACAATCAAGTCGCAGAGATCTGCATAGAATAGGGTACACTCAATATATGATTACAAATGAATACTATTCTATACACGTCATTTTATTTTAAACAAATAAGAATTTATAAAATATAGTTACTCGGCATCTTCAACGACAATTGTCCTCCGTCGCTTAGGACCGCCAGAATTGTTCAATGTTACTATTTTCTTAATAGCTACGACTGTACCAACAATATCTGGAAAAAAATTTGTTATAAAAATATGCACATAAACATTCAAGTAATGCCAACTGTTGTATATAATTTTAAAAAAAACACATACCAACAGAATCATGGTCGTGGTATTCATTATCTGTATCCAGAATACTTGAGAATGGCTCGTTAACGAACCCAACAAAGTTGTTGTCGATGTGATCAATACGGGTAACTTCGGTTCCTTTATAAAAATATATTTTTCACTGGTTTGGTAACAAAGGTAACCTTCCGGCATTCTCTGCTACTCCAAAATTAGAGATTATGTAACATTGACCTTCTCGTAAAAGAGGTTCAAATTTAAACATAAACTCCTTTTTTGACATAAATTTGGATACGGTTCGACTGTACATATAGTTCAAATATCAATGCCACATATAATAAATATACACAAATATAGGTATTTATTAATTTCATCTGATATACCTCTTCATCCTGAAAAACACAATCAAGACTGTAAGGATCGTGTTCTTCGTTAAATTTGTGTGAATGCCATACGGAGATGCACCTTCCTATAATGGCCATGTTCACATTCATCGGACTGACATCTTTAATGAGAGTCATTGTTCTCTCTTTCATTACTAAAAAAAAAAAAAAAAAAAAAAAAAAAAAAAAAAAAAAAAAAAAAAAAAAAAAAAAAAGTTGTATTTTTTTATATCACATTAAAATGAAATATGTATAATGAATCAACCATTTTAAATAAACCTGTCTTAGAACTTTTAATTGTGGACACACTCTTTCCATTGTTTTTACTTGGATGAGAATTAGCTCCTACAAATACACAAAGAAATTATGACAATGTTATTTACATAAAATAGGTAATTCGGAACAGACATTATCCAGAATGTTCATACAAAACCTGATGAAAATTTTCCATAAGATGATGTGTGCATCACGGTGTTTTTGTTCCGGTTTGAAGGTGCATCCGAAGATGTTGTTTGGTATCTCAAATCTTTTTGTTGATTTCTAATGTAGGCAAATCTTTTAGAATCACCTTTTGAGTTTGTCGGCCCTAGCAACAATAACAAAACAAATTGTTGTATAACATCTAATAACAAAGGTGCGGGTTTTTAAAAACAAATATTCATACCTGATTGAGATTGAAAGTTTGAAGAATCAATCCTAGAGTTTTCATATGTGGAATGTGTTTCAAAACAGCTTAATTGACTTGTAGATTTCCTTTTTAATGTTCGAACAGATCCTATTATTTAATGGATATAGATTTACCGCAATTTAGAATATACAAACATACTTAATGTATATACTATAACCACAATTTATAATATGAACACAATTAGTTTAGAAACATGTTACCTTCATGAGATGGTTGTGACTCAAAAGATGATGAGACATGGCCAAATCTGCCCCTTGCAGGTGGTTTAGATGCTGGAACAATTAACATTGTATAAATATAATGTATTACTGTCTTAAATAAAAATAATAATGTTCAATGTACTACCTCTAGCTTTGGCAACGACATCAGAAACAACTGCTCCAGATATACTACCGGGTGTATCACTTTCAAATATGGAATTTTCCAATTCAGACGAAAAAGATGGCTGAACCAAACCTATATTTCCAACTGATTTAGTAGTTATAAATTGAGTAACATAGTATAAACACCATGTAAAATGTACATAAATAAAATATCAACAAAATTACTACATGTTGATCACAAACATTATGTATATCCTATGAAAATAAAACATTAAGGAAGCTAATACCTGTTGATCGTGTAACAACATCTGAAACATGGTTGGTTGATCTTGTGCCTGTTGTATCAGAATTATAATGTGGATGATTACCAAATACAAAATCAAAAACTTTCATGGTAAAATAAAACAAATTAATATACGATACATGAAAAACATATACAACAACAAAATACCTTGTGAAGGGGTTTTAGAATGAACGTGACTGCCAGAACCTTTGCATGTTGTATCTGAATCATGATGTGGATACAAATCATAAAATTATATGGTAAAATAAAACAAATTAATGTAGGATTCATGAAAACCTATATAAGAATAGAATACCTTGTGAAGAGGCTTTAGTATGTTTATTCTGCATGGTATTACTTGTGTTTGCATCAGCAACTTTAAACAATATAAAGACGTTCATATGTTATCTTCATTAGTGTATTACTTACATGCATTGTTATGTTGTTGTTGTATAATTAATCTAATGTTTACATGCACCATCGTTTATTAACAAACAATACAAACACACATAAGCAGTATCAAGTATATCGACCAGTACTACTAACAATATATGTTAATTTAGTTGTTGGCACTGCCATAATCTATTAGTACTGCTCGATATACTTGATACTGCTTCTGTGTGTTTATGCAACAAAACATTAAATGGCTTCAACAACAACATCATTAAGAATGCAACGACCATACGAATAGATTGTTTGTTAATAAACGATGGTCTATGTAAACATTATATTAATTATACAACGATTAAATAAAAATTACAACAACCCAATGGTTAAATTAGATTAATTATATTGTTATATATTGTTTTCAGAAGGTATGTTAACGATGTTGTAATTTTTATGTTGTTGTTGTATAATTAATCTAATGTTTACATGTACCATCGTTTATTAACAAACAATACAAACACACATAAGCAGTATCAAGTATATCGAGCAGTACTACTAATAGAGTATGGCAGTGCTAACAACATGTAGAATAAACACATAAAAGCAGTATCTACTAATAGATCATGGCAGTGCTAACCACATGTAGGACACTATATTACCATGTAAGTTTATATAAGCAACTATAATCAATAGAAAAACGTTCATGATGTAAAAAACATACCTCCCAATAACAATATAACAAACTAATGATTAAATTACATTCTAATGATTAAATTACATGTAAAAAACATACCTCCCAAAGAAGCACTGATGTTCTTCTTGTCAGATCCTTTTGCAAGCCTTGCAGAGTGTCTTTGGCCGTGCATAATGTCTATATTCTTATCAATAGAGCTTCTTGTTTTTTTTAGTTTAGAAAAAACGTTATAATATGATGTATATATGATGTATATATAGTGTTAAGGTAGGACTTTGATCTTAAATATAGGAACAATAGATTTATACAAAATACGCGATAAGGTAGAACTATGATGTTAACTATAGGAACAAAAGATTTATACAAAATACATTCCAAACTTATCTTTCAAACTATATCTTCTACAAATTAAAATTAAACATATTTTTTTTTAAAATCCGGGATACATGTTTACAAAATATATATATAATTGCAAAAATTCGGTATACACATTAAAGAAGAAGATTATAGTTATTTTTTGTGGACGTTATATCACAAAAAATAATTTGGTCTAATGGTAACATTGACATATATTTAAGCTATATAAACAACCCAAGTTCGAATCTTTAGTGTCATTTTTAAAATTTCGGAATTAAAAGTCAACTTTCGAATTAATTTGGTCAAACTTTGCTTAGGTGGCATGCTTATGCGGAATAACAGCATGATTAATCATCAATCCACCTGCTTACTCATCAATCCTGCATTTGATGACGTCATACGCATCCTGTTATATATAATATGTATATATATATATATATATATATATATATATATATATATATATATATATATATATATATATATATATATATATATATAACAGCATGATTAGTCATCAATCCACCTGCTTACTCATCAATCCTGCATTTGATGACGTCATACGCATCCTGTTATATATAATATGTATATATATATATATATATATATATATATATATATATATATATATATATATATATATATATATATATATATATATACACACACACATACATACATATGTTACTTGGTTAATGAGTAGGTTGCATGCTAGATAAAAATGCTTAATGAATATGCTTTGCATACATAAGTTATTAAATGCTAAATTGCCACAAAAAGTTGGACTTGCTTAAAACTAAACCCAAAAACACAACCTTTTCTAAAAACCCATTTCTGGTAACCTAGAAATCAGCAGAAGGGTGGCCCCCTTAATTCATTAGGCGGCCCCCTTAATATTTAAGGGGACCGACCCCTTAATTAAGGGGACCGGCCATCTGATGGTCGGGGAGCACTGTTTTCTTTTTTACTTTTTAGCCCATTTCATCCTACACTTCCCAAAATTCACAAACATATTTTGTCCTAAACCACCCACCAAAATTCACCTTCCTCAACCACACCATTCTTACACTATAAATACCCTTCTCCATCATTAGTTCTCATTCATCCAAACATGTCATCTCCTAACAACCCAAGATCCAAGCCTTTAAGAGTTGCTAAAATCTCCGTAAGACCCGTTTGGAGAAGAAAGCTTGACACTTTTCATAACTCCAACTCAACAAATGATGTTGTTCAAAATCAACCAACACCTAAGCCTCATGCTCACCCTAATAAACCCCTTCACAAACATAACCAATCATCTACCCTTGCTCCCAAAAATACACCTTCATCTTACCCATATGATTCATATGAAAAGCATGATCAATCCCAAAATAATAATCCCAATCTCATTCACACCACCCCACATCTTGCTCAACCCACCAATGCACCATCCAAAACACTCATCACTCTTGGAATATCCTCTTCTTCCATATCTCCATCCTCATCCACTCATGATTACCCAAGCTGACAAATGTCTCCACCACCAAGAGTATCACCACCACCTCCTACCAACTCACATGTTACTCCTATGTTGCATGTCCAAATATCCATCCCAAATAACAACCACACTCCACCATCATCAACTTCCTCCGAACACTTGAAGTTCATTAAAGAACTCAAGGAAGCCCATGAGCTTAGTGCTCTTCTTGCCCTACACGTTGCTCAACGCAACTTAGATCAACCTCCATCTAGCTCTCCCTCATCACCCCATAACTTGAGTCAAGTTGAGAAACATGTCAACAATTGTCCTTGTTGCATCTTTCTCTAAAAACAAACCATTGCATTGAATGAGCACTTCACTTGGATTGAGTATCTTCTCACTAGATCTAATCCAACACCCTCACTTGAATAACATCAAAAACCCTTATCCACCATGTTCCACTCAAAACTCTCCACCTCCAATCTCTCCATCACCACACTCTCCAACATCTATGCACCCAAAAATACACCTCCATTAATCCAACATCCTTACCCTCACTCAACCACCTCCATTTCAAACACTCCACCATCAACCATCCAAAATAGTTCAAGTTTTTATGTTGCAAGCAAGTCCGATGGCTCTCTTTGGAAATTTAGAATTTTCTACTTATTGTATGCTCTAAGCATAATAAATTTTGTATCAATGATTATGTTTTTCACATAATCAATTTGAATTAATGAATGTTTTGTTTCATGTTATTAATATGTGATTGCTATGCTTGTTTCTCTTATATGTGATATTATGATATATATGCTTGTGCTTCAAATATTTTTCTTGCAAGTATTCCATATCTCGATTCCTTGATGCCCTCAAACAAGGGGGAGTACACATCAAGGGGGAGTTCTCGTTCCGACAAATTTTGTATCTAAAACTTGTCGGCATAACCTTTTTGATTCTACAAAAAGGAGGAGAAGTGAATATAAACTCACTAAATACTTGTCCAAAAATAATGTTTTGGATTTAATGAGTTTAAGTTTTGTAATCATCAAAAAGGGGGAGATTGTTGATATAAATAATGCCTAAAAACATTATTAATACTTCTTGATATCTCTATGTTTTGATAATCACAAAATGTAAACTAATTAAATCCAAAACATTTTAAATAAACAAGTATTTAGTTGTAAATATTCATTTCTACAACTTAATCACTTAAGGTATGAATAAACAAATGCTTAATGCTTTATATGATCAAAGGAACATTTTCTTAATCACTAGAATTTTTATAAAATGTCACAAACATTTTATATCTTTTAGAAAATCATTTTTGGTATTTAATAAAAATGTTTAATCCATTATAAATTTATAAATTCAAATTTTTAACCAAAAATGGCAAAAATGTTCCAGAAAAACCTTCCCCACAAAAAGACAAATCTGAGCCGCGTTCGGGTAAGGCGGCCCCCTTAATTTTACTAGGCGGCCCCCTTAATTTTAAGGGGACCGGCCCCTATTTAAAGGGACCGCCCCGCTCCTCCAGCTGTCAGAATCTGCCTATAAATACTGGTTCATCCCTGGACTTTTTCCTCACCTTTTGCACCCCAAACCTTCTGTTCTAAATCTCTTCTTACATCTTTCTAAATCCTTTTATCATATACTCTTAAACATTGGTTTCCAAGTGATCCAAGCTTCTACCATTCAAGTGCAAAAGAAGAATACTTCTATCAATCAAGACTAGAAGTATTACAACTTAAGTATCATCTTGTTACCTAAGTAGTTAGTTTAGTAAACTTTGTAAATCATTCATTCTTTTGTGTATAAGGTGTGTATATTAGGTGTAGTGTAGTGTGTAAGTAGTGAAGAAGGTGTATAAGTAGTTGTGTTGTAAAGAAGTAGTGTAGAAATATTTTAAAGTTATGAAGTAGCTGTGGAGTGAAGAAGTTGTGAAGCCGTCATTTAGAAGTCGTGAAGATGTGAAGAAATAGAAGTCGTGAAGAAGTGAAGAAATAGAATTCGTGAAGTAGTGAAGAAATAGAAGTCGTGAAGAAGTGAAGAAATAGAATTCGTGAAGTAGTGAAGAAATAGAAGTCATGAAGTAGTGAAGAAATAGAAGTAGTGAAGGAAGTTGTGAAGTATTCGTGTTGTGATTGAAGTTGTGAGATTGGTTCTAGCTACGATTAGAACTAGACATTTAGCTTTGTGTCGTTAAACAGGTGTAAGCGAAAGTTGTGTAAGATTTTCTTCCCCATAAGGGAGTTTGTTGAAGTAGTGAAGAAAACACTCGAGCTAGGTGTGCTCGAGGAGTGGAGTAGGGTTTTTACATGGCTACTGGAATCCGAAATATAAACATTGTTGATCTATTTTATACAAGTAATATGACACATATAAGCACAGCATAAAATCATGAAATGAGGGTATAAATATGTGTGTCGATATCAGTAATAAGGGCTCATGAAATCTGGTACTTGAAACATTATTTTGATCACCAATATGCAAGCTAAAATCTGGAAATATTATTACATGAAATGATAGAACATATAGGTCGATATTTGGTTTTAGTCCACTGTTCGAACCTGTAATTATATAGATTTATGATATGGTAGTGGAATGTGTTCATGTGTGGTGTTTAGGTCATTAGAAAGGGCTGGATAATAGGTCGAGTGTGGTGTTTATGGCGTTATAAAGGGTTGTGTACGAGGTGTGATATGTGGTATAAAAATCTGGCTTACTTAATCATTTAATGAGGCATGAAAGATCTAAAAACCTAGGTTGTTTTAACAATTGGGAAGCTGTGATTTTATGTGAATGTTTGTGATGCATGGCTCGTTAAAAACTATGGTGAGGTGGGTGTTGATAAATTTAAAGGGTTTAAAACATGGGGAGTATGTCATTTTGAATCAGTATGGAGATGTAGAAATCAGACCTGTTGTTTCGTGTGTTTTGAGTTGTGTTGTGTCATTATTAACAGCTTATGTCGACATAAATATAGTACCATTAACAAGCCAAAATATTTGTTTTAAATAATAGAAATGTAGCGTGTAAAAACCTGGATAAAACCCTATGAGAATTAATGAGGCGCATGAATATAATACGTGAGAACTAGAATTCATTGATGAGTTATTTTATGTGAATTGACTAGCTCATGAAACTAGTGCATGTTCTGTTATGGGTTGACATGTGTGAAGATATATTGGGTTGTAACTTGTTGCGTAAGTTGTGTGTGGGTGATATTGGATAATTGTAGAACTTGTGATCACATGTGTGTTAAATGTAAATAATCGGATTAAGGGGCTGTTAAATGTGTGAATATATATGTTGTTTGGAATCTGTACTATTGTGTGATCAGTTTTTTTTGGTGTCGCATTCACTATTATTGTTTGGTGTCATGTAGTGGCTTGTGAATTCATGTGCTAAACCTTTTGACTTGGCTCCTTAAACTAACAAGGTTATAAACTAAAATTGTGCGTCGTATGGGTTAAAACCTGGTTAAAATGCATGTGTATGGATATTAATAGGTTGAATATAGGCTGGGAAACATGGAATTATACGTGTAAAATGGGAAGATTACATGCATGGTTTGTTTAAATTTATGTGGTCAAATAGAATGTGAAATAGGGGAGTGTTGTATGTCAAATGGGTTTGTTTCTGAATGGGTGTCGTAGGGTATTTTATGGGCTGCAAATAGGAGGGTGTTTGTGGGTGTGTCGTGAATGTGTTGTGTGATGTAAAACCTGTATAGTATACGTACAAGAAGGGAAGGATTGCATGCTGGTTGTGTCGATTTATTTGAGGTCAAGAAAAGGATGAAAACTAGGGTAGTTGGTCTTAATATTTCATGTGTCGAATGGTAGTAATTATTGAGTCAAAAAGGATTGTTTGGGGTCGCGGCAAAGAGGGTTAACAAGAAAGGGTAAATGGTCATTTTGGTTTGTTTAAAAAGGGAATATGAGGTCTTGTATGTTGTGTTTAAGCGAGTGTGTTGTGTGTTTAGTTCATGGTTATTTGTGAGTTTAAAATGGGTCGATTAGAGAAAGTGCACAAGAGGGTCTTGAGTGTGTTTTAATGACGAGTTAAGGTTTTAAATACACGAAATAGGTTTGATTAGCGTGGGTGTGTTATTGAGTGAATAAAATCTATAAACATAAGAATTGGTCATATGATTATATAATTTACATTTTTGACCCTCAACTTTACAATAATGACAATTTAAACTCTAAACTATTATAAGTTGTCTTATTTAATCCTAAACTATAATATTAGTCATATTAAGTCTTTAAGTTTACTCAATTGTCATTTATAGCCTTAACAGTTATTAATCGGGGAACTTACTATTTATCGAAACTTACTTAATCTGGAAAGTTACTAAATATGGAAACCTTCTAAAAATAGAAAGTTGCTAAAAATAGAAACTTACTAAAAATAGGAAGTTGCTAAAAATAGAAAGTTTCTAAATATAGAAAGAAACTCTAAATGTGAAACCTAAATAACTATAAGCAGTAAACTTGTAAAATGAGCTTATAAGTAATACCTGGTCATTAATTTGTATAGGTTCTGTGAAGAAGGAGTGATTACTGGTTCGGTGTGCTTGCCTAGTTTGTTGTTTTGCGTTGCATAAGGTACATATATTCTACCCTTTCTCAGTAAGGGTTCTGATCTCATGACTTTTCGATCCTTGACTTTGATTGGTTTACTTTGCCATGATCCCATTTGGTATAAGCCATTGCTATGATTCCCTTGATATGATTCAGTTGCTATCCATTCTGTTATGATGATCTGTTTATTATCCCCTTGATTGAGATTCTGTTCAGTTGATATGCCTTTGTTGATTATGATCGCTTATTATGGATAGTTTTGTTCTGTTATGTTCTGTTGCCCGAGCTAACTAGCCATGGAGGTACCATGGCCATGTCATTGAGGCACCAATGACCTGACACTTTCTGTGGAGGTGGGATTGATCCATGGCGTTCCCTTCTGTTATAATTATATGATTATAGCGCACGTGGCCATTCTGTTATATGTATGTATAGTCTCATACTTGCATATGTATTCTGTTTTGCATGGGGCGTATGGATGCATCATAGGTATATGATTTGATATAGATTTGATATGATATGACTTAGTGACTCATTGTACAACTTATGATTTGACGGATATGTATATGTGATTATATGGTTTATTCGAGTGGCTCGTTTAGATAGGCTCGTGGCTATCCTATAGGTTTCTTTGGTCTATTCGAGTGGCTCGTTTGGACGCGTTTGTTGCCGTTCTTGTATGCCTCTTAGATTCGCTATGATATTCTGACTCATGATATTTATGCATTTGATCCATTTGATTCATATTCGTTTACTTATGCTTATTACCATTATGTTTTGTGTATATATATGTTCACTGGGCTTTTTAAGCTTAGCCGCGTTTTCTTTTCCATGTGGCAGGTAATAAGCGGGATGCTGGGCAAGAGTGATGTGAGTAGGAGTAGAAGACCTACCTTATTTCATTCCCATTGTTTTGGATATGATTTAGACTTATGTTGGATGCTATCTCATTTCCTTTCATTTGATATTGTTTAGACTTTTGGGAGCTTGTAATTTGTAAGTCATGAGGTTCTTGACTCTACTTTATTTTATGAAGTCTTCCGCTTGTGTTTATTTTGTATGTTCTGATAGACACCATAATGTGGCATCTTGACCAAGGTCGGGTTGGGGTGTTACAATTATGGTATCAGAGCCCAGGCTGCGACTTGTAGCTCATAAGTTATGGCCTATGAAAATTTGGACCCTTAGGTTTCGCCCTGTAGGACTTATGTTTTGACCGGTGAGGATTGGGTAGACATTAGGTTTCAATTTAACACAATCTTTCCTTTATATTTTGCTACTTAACTTCGTTTTGTCCTCACTAATTCGTTTATGACCTTGTAGATGGTGAACACTCGTCATAACGAAGATTTCAGTAACAACCCTGCATTTGCAGCCGCAGTTCAGCGGACTGTAGAAGCACTGATTCCGGGCCTTACCAAATGAATCGCGACTGAGATCCATCAGAATACGGCCAGTGGTAGTGGTAGCTGTGGTTCTGGTGCTGGTGCTCCGCCAGTGACCATTCACACGTGGTTAGAGAGGTTTTGTAAACAAAAGCCTCGTTCTTTCAGTTCTGCGGATGCTCCGGTTGATGCGGAAAATTGGATTGCACATATGGAAAAGATATTTGAGGTTTTGGGCTGTGATGATGTGTTTAAAGCTAGACTTGCTAGCTACAAGTTTGAGGGTGATGCCCTCAGCTGGTGGAAAGCTTATAAGCAGGCGAAAGGGGGAAATGACTTTGTAGCTGCTCTGTCATGAAACGATTTCCGTGACACTTTCTATCTTCAGTATTTTCCCAGATCAGAGAAAGAGAAGTTTGAGAGGGAGTACCATTCTATCTACCAGTTTGAGAGGGAGATGAACACAGAGTTCATGAAGAGGTTTCTTTGGTTGGCAGGATTCTTGGGAGCCAAGGCGGGAACCCAAGAGGAGCAGGAAAATAAGTTCAAGTGGGCGTTTCGCAACGATTTTCTAGATGGGATAGTGAATATCCAGTTTGAAAATGTAGCACAGGTGGCTAATGCGGTTTGAAACATTGAGATCATGTAGGAGAGGGCTAAGCAAGGGGTCAAGAGGAATCGTGATGGGGATCGTGTGCGACCAGTTCAGGGAAGCAATCAGTGGGATAAGGATTTGTGGGGTGATGATCAGCGAGGGTATGATAGACGGTGATCTGATCAGCAGGGCTACAACAACCAAAGGTCGGGACGTGATTAACAGTATCAGGATCAGCAGCACTGATGAGTGCCTATTTACTCCTCATTTTATACCCATATAAGACACAAAAATGACCAAAAACACCCAAATAGACCAATTATTGTTTCAAATATTCGTGGTTTGTGTTTTTATGTGTTTCAGGTACAAAAGGATTGAAAACGGGGCAAAAACAGATAAAACCGAGCACAAGATTGGAAAGTCGTGAAAAATCGAAGCCGGGAAAGGAATTTACGAGTTTGGACCACATTTATGATCAAGTTGTCAAAACCAATCCTCAAGAATATCAAGTTGTCAAGATTGACCCTTGGAAGTATTTTTGCAAAAATGACAAGTTTGGTCCTTGAACTTTCAGAATTGGCAAAGTTGGTCCTTGAAGTTAAAACTAAAACTCTAATTCTAATCCTAACTCACTACACTGGACATTTAAATAAAAACCCAATCCACTTACCTAAACCCAGCCCACACCAAATAAAACATCCCAAGCCCAATAAAACCCAACCCGTTTTACCCTTTTAGCTAACAGAAATACCAGTCAACCCAAGTCAATCCTCCCTTCCCAAAACCATTTCCCGCTTTCTCCCTTCCCCAGAAAAACATTACCAGACAACAATGTCCCCCCATGCTATTTTCACTGATACACGCCTTCCCCCCCCCCCTCACTAAGCTAGTACTTGTTCACGTGATACATTCTAACTTGGAAATCCTTCCAAAACTGTTTTCCCGCCAAAATTGTGATTAACGACCAAGATTGAATGGAGTCTAATCCAATGGTGGGGATTTTTCTAGAGGGACCCAAGGAAGCTTTTGGAGAGATATAAAACTCCTCCCCACTCACACAGAAGAGAGTAGTAGATAGTAGTCAATTAAGTTAGTTTTTTTTTTTAAGTCGTATGTTTAGCTTAAATGTTTAATTAGCATAAATTTAAGTTTCCAGTCTCAATTTTAGTTAATATAAGTTCATTTGTCATTGAGATACTCAACATTGTACTAGTTTTTAAAGTTAATGGAATTTCATGTTTTAAGTATCCACTGTTAATTCGAATTAAATGTTTTGATGTTTGCAAAAGCTTTTTTACTGTTTATATAAGATCATATAAGCTCATTAGAGCTTTTTATAAGCTTGTGGTAGTTTAATTCAGTTCCAATCCATGAATTCCTAGAAAGTCAACGAAAGTCAACAAGGTACTGTTCCTCAGCTTATTTGGTGTTTATTTGCTTTTTCTATCCTTACTTGTTCGGTTTGATGTGAATTAATGCTCATTTGTTAGTTATAAATAGATTAATCTCAGTTGGTTCTTATTTAGCTTAAAAAGTCAAAAAAGTCAAATTTAGTCAACATTGCTTATTGCTTAATTTCAGTGCTTATTGCTTTTTAAGTTCTAAGTTAGTTATACATTCATCTCTTTTCAGAAAACTAGCTTAAATTAGTCTGCTTAGCCCAAAAATACCAAGACAGTCCCCATAAGGGAGTGCTTGGGTTAGTGATGAAAATGGGTCAAATTCAACAATTACTGTTCACATGCATCTTGGTGAGTTTTGATTTAGCTTGTTTTAGTCCAAAATAGGTTTTTGTTAGAAGCTTTTATTTGTTTTAAGGATTTGAGTAAGTTGAGTGGATTTTTATATGAAAAAGGACAGGAGCTGGTCAAATCAGCCCCTTATAAGCTCAAGCTTGTTTCAGCTCTTATTTTAGGCATATATGGGTCCATTCTAGTCACATTCAGTAGGTAGTTAAGTTTCCCAAGGCTTTGTTCCTTAATTAGCCAAATCAGCCCATAACTAGTATAGCAGACTGCATTAGTTGATTTTTCCCATTTTGCAGCTTTTTCTTTTATTTTTCATAGCTTAAATTTAAGCCCACATAAGCTACAATTTGGCACAGTAGAACTTGGCCTGCTTATCTAGTGATTCCCTATTTTTATTATTTTTTGGAATTAGCTTTTAAGTGCTTTTCATCAGCTTGAAAAGCTGCATTTTTCCCCTGCATATCAGCAGACCTCAGTGAACCTTTTGGCTTATTTTGTGATTTTCAGTGCTTATTGCTTGTTATTTATGGCTTATTCTCAGTTTTATGTTGTACTTAGATCACCTTTTGCTTAAACTCAGCTTATTTCAGTTTCCATAGCTTGCTTTTAGCTTAATAGTCATTTCCATTTAAGCCTTAGTCTCATTTCCTTTTTTGCTCACTGTTTCAATACCATAGCTTATTTCTGAGCTTTTCTAGATTTTCAAAAATAGTTTCAGCTTTAAATATTGCTTATCTTCTAGTGCCTAATAAGCTGGTAAAAAGAAAAATGAAAAAAAATAGTTTTAATAAAAAGAAATTCCAGGGATTCGAACCCTGGACCTCTTGCTCGCACACCCAACACATAACCAACTGCCCTAGGGTCTTATTTTAGTTATTGCTCCCTTGGTTTTTTTATTTAACATGTTTTGTTTTCCTTTTGCTTATTATAGGTTGTTAGCTTATTAACTGCTTATTTCTATAAGCAGTTGGCTTGTTCTTATTTTTCCTAGGATTAGAATTCCAATTAGGACTTTTTTGTATTTTTTCATAATTTTCCATTCCCATTTAGTATTTTTAATTCATTTTTCTTTTAAATTCAGTTTTTAATTCATATAAAATTAAATATTAATCAGAAAAATATATATATATATTTTTTTAAATTTTCTTTTATTAAATAGAACTTAGGAAAAATAGATTTTTACCCGTAGAGTTAGTATTTCATCATTTTGACGTTTAGGCTCGGGATTTCCCGGTTTAAACGCGTTTTTAAGTTTTCTTTACGTTTTTAACCACGCATTCTTTAGAGTATCTTTTTCTTTACTTATTAAGTCGTTTTCAGTTTATGTTTGCATATTTTAGCATAAAACCCAAAATCCCATTATTTTCCCTATTCAAACACGTTTCACGAATCGAGATCACGAATTCCATTCAAACCTTCGTTGGGGATAACGACTCGGGTTTACATATTTCCTTTGTGAATCCTGGAGAAAAATACGTGTTGATTCCTTCGAATCAAGCACCGTGGTTATCAGTAGCATCGTTCTTCAGGTTCATCTAGCCAGAGGGGTGTTACGGATCGGGCTTCGACTACTGCTTGTGATACTTGTGGAAAGTTTCACCCGGGGAGGGCTTGTTATAAGATCTCGGGTGCATGCTTCTCATGTGGTTCGACTGATCATATTAGGAGGGATTGTCCCAAGTTTGGAGGTAACAACGACAACAATAAGAGAGCCAAGGACAACAAACCAGCTCAGTGAGGAGATTACTTTCGCGATTATTTATTTCTCTACTTCATTTCCATTTGTCTGGATATTTTGATACCCATTTCTCTTTTACTATTATGATACGTTGGTTGTTTTGTTGATTTGTCATATGGATATTTTAAGTTCTCATTTAGTATTTTCCTTCCATGTTAATTTTGGAATATTGGTTTGATTTGTTCGTTCTGAAGATTATTATGATCACGATGTGTTCGACGCAATCGATGGAGTACTCCACTTCTGCTAGATATACGAATGTTTCCTCTATCTTACTAGATTTTGCTCTATCCGTTTTGTTCCATTACTTTATGATAAGATCCGTTCTACTAATTTATTTCGTTGGAAATGTTTGATTTCGAAACCACCTGAGAGTGAGGCTATTTGTTGTCGTTTCTTTTCGTGATTTGGTACGTCTTCGTCTAACTTTTGCGACTTCAATTTCGCGGATGAAATTTTCTTTTTAGAAGGGAAGAATTATAATAACCTAAAACATGGCTTTTAAAATCCGTTACTAACTTGAACCTTGAACCCGAATATGAACCTAAGTAACTAAGCATAATAATTTGAGAAAGTACATAACACTAAAACTATAAACCTAAGACTCATAAAATCAACACATGTTGATTAATTAAGGCCTATACCACACGATTTCAAGGTCCAAAATAAATAAAATTTGTGCATAATTTATGAGTCTAAAATAATGACTAAATACATTGATACTTTGAATGAGATTTGCTCTCATATTTATCCCTATTACTCGGCCAACTTTCCAGCCCAAAATTCCCTTATCTTCTTCATATAATGACTGAACTATACTCATTCAAAAAATTACACATAAACCCTAATCAAACCTAAGTGGCGGCAGTATAATTTTGATCCCATTTGAGTGGTGCAAAGGTGGTACAAAGGAGGCATGCTAGAACTAAGCAAAGCTGTGTTTGATCGTGGTCTTGTACTGAGTTCAAGGGTGGTTGATCGTGGTAATCTTGTGGCTTGATTGTGAGTCTGGGGTGGCACTAATAGGTGTAGGTTTTTGTGAATCCTGGTTCTTGTGTTGTCCCTTTCTCTTCGACATCAGGTACAACCTGTTATAGTTCGGTTCTCCTCGACACGTACTCATAACATATTAATAAGTTTATAATCTAAAACAAGGCTATGGGTCGATCTAAAATGTTCATGAACGAAAGGGTATTGGGATCACATAGAATGATGAAGTATGCAGCACATGAAATAATGAAAACATATATATATATATATATATCGACACAGGTTTTTAGATGGCTACTGGAATCCGAAATATAAACATTGTTGATCTATTTGATACAAGTAATATGACACATATAAGCACATCATAAAATCATGAAATGAGGGTATAAATATGTGTGTCGATATCAGTAATAAGGGCTCATGAAATCGGGTACTTGAAACATTATTTTGATCACTAATAGGCAAGCTAAAATCTGGAAATAGTATTACATGAAATGATAGAACATATAGGTCGATATTTGGTTTAAGTCCACTGTTCAAACTTGTAATTATATAGACTTATGATCCAGTAGTGGAATGTGTTCATGTGTGGTGTTTAGGTCGTTAGAAGGGCTGGATAATAGGTCGAGTGTGTGGTGTTTATGGCGTTATAAAGGGTTGTGTACGAGGTGTGATATGTGGTATAAAAATCTGGTTTACTTAATCATTTAATGAGGCGTGAAAGATCTAAAAACCTAGGCTGTTTTAACAATTGGGAAGCTGTGATTTTATGTGAATGTTTGTGATGCATGGCTCGTTAAAAAATATGGTGAGGTGGGTGTTGATAAATTTAAAGGGTTTAAAACATGGGGAGTATGTCGTTTTGAATCAGTATGAAGATGTAGAAATCAGACCTGTTGTGTCGTGTGTTTTGAGTTGTGTTGTGTCATTATTAATAGTTTATGTCGACATAAATATAGTAACATTAACAAGCCATAATATCTGTTTTAAATGATAGAAATGTAGCGTGTAAAAACCTGGATAAAACCCTATGAGAATTAATGAGGCGCATGAATATAATACGTGAGAACTAGAATTCATTGATGTGTTATTTTATGTGAATTGACTAGCTCATGAAACTGGTGCAAGTTCTATTATGGGTCGACATGTGTGAAGATATATTGGGTTGTAACTTGTTGCATAAGTTGTGTGTGGGTGATATTGGATAATTGTAGAACTTGTGATCACGTTTGTGTTAAATGTAAATAATCGGATTAAGGGGCTGTTAAATGTGTGAATATATATGTCATTTGGAATCTGTACTATTGTGTGATCGGTTTTGTTTGGTGTCGCATCTACTGATATTGTTTGGTGTCATGTAGTGGCTTGTGAATTCGTGTGCTAAACCTTTTGACTTGGCTCGTTAAACTAACAAGGTCATAAACTAAAATTGTGCGTCGTATGGGTTAAAACTTGGTTAAAATGCATGTGT
Organism: Artemisia tridentata subsp. tridentata; assembly: GCA_021014915.2. Lineage (NCBI taxonomy): Eukaryota > Viridiplantae > Streptophyta > Magnoliopsida > Asterales > Asteraceae > Artemisia > Artemisia tridentata. Next base: position 266,227,709 of record CP139507.1, on the reverse strand, counting down.
AAGGATATTAATAGGTCAAATATAGGCTGGGAAACATGGAATTATACGTGTAAAATGGGAAGATTACATGCATGGTTTGGTTAAATTTATGTGGTCAAATAGAATGTGAAATAGGGGAGTGTTGTATGTCAAATGGGTTTGTTTCTGAATGGGTGTCGTGGGGTATTTTATGGGCTGCAAATAGGAGGGTGTTTGTGGGTGTGTCGTGAATGTGTTGTGTGATGTAAAACCTATATAGTATACGTACAAGAAGGGAAGGATTGCATGCTGGTTGTGTCGATTTAATTGAGGTCAAGAAAAGAATGAAAACTAAGGTAGTTGGTCTTAATATTTCATGTGTCGAATGGTAGTAATTATTGAGTAAAAAAGGATTGTTTGGGGTCGCGGCAAAGAGGGTTAACAAGAAAGGGCAAATGGTCGTTTTGGTTTGTTTAAAAAGGGAAGATGAGGTCTTGTATGTTGTGTTTAAACGAGTGTGTTGTGTGTTGAGTTCTTGGTTATGTGTGAGTTTAAAATGGGTCGATTAGAGAAAGTGCACAAGAGGGTCTTGTGTGTGTTTTAATGTCGAGTTAAAGTTTTAAATACACGAAATAGGTTTGATTAGCATGGGTGTGTTATTGAGTGCATAAAATCTATAAACATAAGAATTGGTGATATGATTATATAATTTACATTTTTGACCCTCAACTTTACAATAATGACAATTTAAACCCTAAACTATTATAAGTTGCCTTATTTAATCCTAAACTATAATATTAGTCATATTAAGTCTTTAAGTTTACTCAATTGTCATTTATATCCTTAACAGTTATTAATCGGGGAACTTACTAATTATGGAAACTTACTTAATCTGGAAAGTTACTAAATATGGAAACCTTCTAAAAATAGAATGTTACTAAAAATAGAAAGTTACTAAAAATAGGAAGTTGCTAAAAATGGAAAGTTTCTAAAAATTGAAAGAAACTCTAAATGTGAAACCTAAATAACTATATACAGTGAACTTGTAAAATGAGCTTATAAGTAATACGTGGTCATTAATTTGTATATGTTCTGTGAAGAAGGAGTGATTCCTGTTTCGGTGTGCTTGCCTAGTTTGTTGATTTGTGTTGCATATGGTACATATATTCTACCCTTTCTCAGTAAGGGTTCTGATCTCATGACTTTTCGATCCTTGACTTTGATTGGTATACTTTGCCATGATCCCATTTGGTATAAGCCATTGCTATGATTCCCTTGATATGATTCAGTTGCTATCTATTCTATTATGATGATCTATTTATTTTCCCCTTGATTGAGATTATGTTCAGTTGATATGCCTTTGTTGATTATGATCGCTTATTATGGATAGTTTTGTTCTATTATGTTCTGTTGCCCGAGCTAACTAGCCATGGAGGTACCATGGCCATGTCATTGAGGCACCAATGACCTGACACTTTCTGTGGAGGTGTGATTGATCCATGGCGTTCCCTTCTGTTATAATTATATGATTATGGCGCACGTGGCCATTCTGTTATATGTATGTATAGTCTCGTACTTGCATATGTATTCTGTTTTGCATGGGGTGTATGGATGCATCATAGGTATATGATTTGATATAGATATGATATGATATGACTTAGTGACTCGTTGTACGTGCCATGTACCCCATTTCACTTCTGGTACATTGGAGCTAGCTACTCCTTGTACAACTTATGATTTGACCGATATGTATATGTGATTATATGGTCTATTTGAGTGGCTCGTTTAGATAGGCTCGTGGCTATCCTATAGGTTTCTTTGGTCTATTAGAGTGGCTCGTTTGGACACGTTCGTTGCCTTTTTTGTTTGCCTCTTAGATTCGTTATGATATTCTGACTCATGATATTTATGCATTTGATCTATTTGATTCATATTCGTTTACTTATGCTTATTACCTTTCTGTTTTGTGTATATATCTGTTCACTGGGCTTTTTTAGCTCAGCCGCATTTTCTTTTCCATGCGGCAGGTAATAAGTGGGATGCTGGGAAAGAGTGATGTGAGTAGGAGTAAAAGACCTACCTTATTAGATTCCCATTATTTTGGATATGATTTAGACTTATGTTGGATGCTATCTCATTTCCTTTCGTTTGATATTGTTTAGACTTTTGGGAGCTTGTAATTTGTATGTCTTGAGGTTCTTGACTCTACTTTATTTATGAAGTCTTCCGCTTGCGTTTATTTTGTATGTTCTGATAGACACCATAATATGGCATCTTGATCAAGGTCGAGTTGGGGTGTTACAAGTTTGGTAGCACGCAATCGCGATTTAGCTAGCATATTGAAGGGTGAAGATGGAAAATTACCGATAGACTTCCGTGAAATAGCTTACAATGTCACGTGATGACAATACGATACTCACAGGTATGTTAGCTTTCTAGAGTTCCACTCTGTTTTTTCATATTACAGTTATATGACTATTTTATTTGATAAAGAGTAAGTGTCAACTTTATGTAAAATGTAAATGCGCATAATGGTAATGTATTTTTATGAAATTAAATATGCACCCTTTAATCAAACAGTCTAAGTATGTTTTTTTACTACCTCGAGGGCAAGGACGTGGCGGGTATATACGAAGTTATTAAACCAATATAATGCAAGTCATGGTTCACATATTCCCTTATTTAGGGGTCTTTTTGTACCCCATTATGATTTATGTAAATTTATTTTGTTGGTGCATGTAGTTTATTTGACATTGCAAGGGCTCCTATATTTGGTATTGCTTATGCTTTTCCATTCTCAAATAATCTAAAAACTTATCGGGATACGCAATCTAAAACACATTTAAAGTTGCTTAGGGGCTGTTTGGGAGTACCTAACTAAACTAATTTTTGCATTCTGATACGTCATATACGCAGGTAGATAGATATAAGCAAATTCTCTCAAAACTGTTTATTCCACCCTCAAATAAAAACTGTTTTGATAAACAATCTTAAGCACCCTCAAAGGCGTAGTAGGAAGTTTGTTATCGAAGATGAACCAATAGCACTGATTGTTATGTTGTTGCATTGATTTGGAATTGTGACATTATGCTGCTGGATGTATTTGGATTAGTTGTTAGTCTTTGACTGTGTTTGTTGTTTTGGGGTTGTGATTGGTGATTTCACAATGCCTTGATTTTTCATGATAAGTATGTTAATAGCTACTGTGTCTTTCGCTGCTATTTTTTGTGACATTGGTGATTGTATTGTTGTACTGAAATATGAAAAGAAACCGAAATAGCCATTTAGATACCGTTAAACGTCTTTTGAGTGATACTCAACTACCAAAAATTCCTCAAAACTTAAATTTGAGTCGCACCTCTGAGAGACAAGATGCCACTAGACGTAGTTTGTGCAGCGGTTTAGGTGCTTCTGCGCCCGGTTTCAATGATGCTGGTATGGGTGTTGGCATAACAGATGGTTGTCATGGCAAAGGTTAGTTACAATTCCTTATTTTTACATAGAATTAACCATGACTGTTTATGACACACACGGGTGCTTATAGTTGTGTTTGTGACTTATTTTGTGAAGACGAGTGCTCATTGGTTGATGTTGAACAAAATTTGGAATCCCATAGTCAAAGGGTTACAAAATGTGCCAAGGATCTTCAAGGAAGTAGCAGTGTAACTGAATCATGTTTACTGCCTTCCGATTGGTCTCTTCGAAAGCCTGGCAGACCAAGAAAGGACGCCCGTGCACCACTCTGTTGTGGGTCCCTGGCTCAAACTCAGCGTGCTGTTAGAATCTGCGAGAGTGTAGAAACTGAAGAAAATAATGCATTTCAACCGACTGCTCAATCTGCTAGTAAACAAATGGTTTCTTCTTATGTCAAAACTTTAGATTCTTTTTAAGCGACATTGGCTGGTCTAAGATTTGTTGCTTTTGCTTTGAAGAATGCTTTTTTTAGTGCTAGATGAGCCTCCATATAACTGTGTTGGTACTGCAGGTTTTGGAGAACCGGTGGTTCAACCTGAACCAGACCCGCTCGATTATATCAAGGAGCTTTTTCAGGAGATGCATTTTATGGAAAACATTAGGGCAAACATCGATGAAACAATCAACACTGGAAGAGGCCCGTATGTGTTCAAAGTAACTGGCCATGTTTACCATTGGATAGGATCGCTCTGTCCTCTGTCCTAATGGTGACGACCCGCCAAGATTTCTACAGCTGTATATTTACGACACAGAGAACGAGTTTGACAACAGGATGCGGCACTTTGGCGGTTCGGACAAAGGCACCTTGAATCCAGAAATAGTTCAGGGTCTGATCAACTTCTTGGACACCCACAATGAGTATGTTGGATTCCATAAATTGCAGGCCATGTGATATCCTCTTATCTTTGGGCTATTCCGAATGATAAACTCATATGCTGTAACCATAACGATTAGAAGATTAACTTCTTGCTACTATCATGTGCCTGCAAATACTTTACATGATGCAAACTATCATAGTGTATTGTCAAATATTTTGGATTCCATTAATTGCAGGCCACATGATATACTGTAATCATAACATGAAGTAGCAAATTTATTTCCTAATACTTTTTGTAAGATTCAAATGGATATTGAAGTTATTAATTTCAAACTCATGCGCTTGCAATCACAACAACAAATAGCAGATGAATTTAGGCTAGAAGGCAAGGCAAGTGCAAATTCACCTTACACCTCAGCGCCACATCAGCTTTCTCACTCCTCTCACTTCCCCTCACACCCACTCACCTTTTTGTGGGCAAGGCAACACCATGTTCACCTTAACTCCCATTTTTTTAATACTTGCACAATTAAAAACGTAAACGTAGAAATATAAAAACGTAAATGTTCATATTTAAAAACACAACGTACGCTTGCATTTGAAAAAAATAACTTCAACAATAGCTTGTTGTCTAGCCGCATCGTCTTCATCACATTGTTTTTTAATATACACTTGCATTTGTTCTACGGTATGGGGGAGACGACAAGCCATATTAGAAGTTTAGATGATTTCTTAATGTTAGTATAAAATAGTGGAGTTGTGTTTAAAAAATGGTGAAGTAGTGGTTTAAAAAATATGAATTGGTGGGTATTTATAAGTAAAAAGGGGGTAGTGTGTTATTTTTTTAATACATGCAAAGGTAAGATTTAATATGGGGCCCACGATATTTACAAATTCACACTAGGTGAACCGATCACCTTAATGTGCGTCGAAACCGCAAAGTCGCACGTCATTTTGTTGGTTGGCCAAGGAAGATTGCGCGTGAGTCATCAAACTAGGTGAGTTGATGCCCCCTTTGCCGCCCAGCCTTAAAATACTAGGTTCGAAGCAAGGCCAGTGATGAACTCAAATAAGTACATTTTATTACTATCATTTATCCTATTAATTTGACTTGTTTTACTATATTATGTATGAGGATTGATACTTAATCGTTTACTTTTGTAATTCTCAGGTAAAAACAAGCATTTGGTGAAACTTGGCGATTTTGGACTGATTATGGAGCAAAACATGCATAAAGTGAAGAGTCTACTGAAATGGACAAGATCAAGTTAAATGTGTTCCAGATGCGCCGCATCTCACTCATGACATGCGCCGCATCGCTATCAAGATTCCACCAGATACGATCCAAGATACAAGAGGACATGCGCCGCATCTAATCATGGAGTTACGCCGCATCTTCTGGTGGTGTACAAATATTCCTGAATATTATAATCTTGGACCCCACCCGAAGTTAAGTCAATGCGCCGCATCTACTTATTAGATGCGCCGCATCTCACCTCAGACAGAAACTATAAATACCCCAAGACCAGACGAATTCCAGAGCTTTTGTCAGACATATATCAGAACCGAAGGACAGAACCCTAGGGCGAATTCAGTCAAGAAGGCAGCACAAGACACACCAAACGAAGATACAAGAGCTGTAAGAAGGTGCTGCATGTGTTTAATTCATTAAGTAGTTTTGTTTTATTGTGTTAGCAAACTTTAATTCATCAGGATTGATGGGCTTGTGTTATGTTATCATTCACTTCAACTCCCCTTAAAATTGCTTTCCCATCGATTAAAGTTTATATGTTGATGTCTTTGGTTACTACTTATTAGTGCATTGATCACCTCTGTGTTTATTAGTGGCTTGTGTAATGTGGCAACGGAAAGGTTGCACTCCCACGGTTATTACTAAATTGATCACTTAGGAATAACTTTTAGACATAAGTCATCATTAAGGGTTTACTCGCCGATAAGCTTAGGACCAACGAGAAAGGATTAACTACATACACTTCATATAAAGCTATCAATAAAACAAGTGACAAACTACTTAATTATAAGGACAGCCCTCTTATTGTCTCGAGTATTTATCTGTGTACGTGTGTGCTACTTGCTGATTCGTGCCTATTAGTTTAGTTTATTATTTAATTGCAAGCAAAATCGTGCCAGTCTCTCAGGCTGAAACCCCCTTGCGTTAGGATATTAAAATACTGATTAGAATAACGAGATAATACGTTCCACTCTTAGTGATCGACACTCTACTTACCATTATATTCATACTGACCGGGTACACTGCTCGTTAAGTGTGTGTGTTGTTGATAAGTCGGCTAAATATAAATTTAAAACTTGAGTAGGCATTAAAACTGCTAAACCGCAACGACACATCACGCGCATCAAGTGTTTGGCGCCGTTGCCGGGGAGTGAATTGTTATTATCTGTTAATTTGATTAGTATTTTAATTAGGTTTTTCTTTTTGTTAGATTAATTGCATCATTGTATTATTTTGCATATTTGTTGTATTGTGTGTTAATTATTTTCTTTTATTTTTGTGTGTTTATTTTTTTCTGTGTGTTTAATTTTTGTTTTTATTTTTCGTATTTTTTCTGTTCTGCTATCGTTGTACTGTGCTAAATCAAACGATACGGCGCATCTGATTTATCAGATACGGCGTATTGCATTTAATTTTTATAAAATACAACGCGTTTAATTAATTCGATACGACGCATCTTTTCCCCAAGATACGGCATATCTGTTTTTAATAAGAATTTTTTTTTCTAAGCGATAAAGTAATACGACGCATCTGCTTTAGCAGATACGGCGTATCTGTTTTTGTTACCAAAAAAAAAATAATAAAAAAAAAAAAATAAAATTTAAACGTTAACGTTATACGACGCATCTGCTTTCGCAGATATGGCGTATCTATTATTATTAAAAACAGTTTGCGAATTACTAAACAGATACGGCGTATCGATCTCTATCGATACGGCGCATTTTCTGAATCAAAAATCTTGTATTTTTAAGCGTAACGAAAATACGGCGCATTAACTTTCGTTAATACGACGTATTTAATTTTAAATAAATATCGATTTTTGATTAATTAATTCGATACGGCGCATTCATAAATTCTAAGCGGCGTATCTATTTTCTGAATAAAGTCTGATCTAATTTTAACGATTATAAGATACGGCGTATCCAACTTTTTGGATACGGCGCATCGTCTGCAGATATCAGTAACTTTAATTTTTCGTATTCCGTTTTCGTTATTAATTATCTGATATATTACTTTCTCGAGCATACCCTACTGATATTTTTGTGTTGATTTCAGGAAGTGCATGACCAGGAGTTCTACGAAGAACTTGATTCAACCTTTCGAAGATCCTGAACGAGCCCTACATTCGCTTAAAAGGCTTTTCAACACAAGAAGCTTTGATCTTTCAAGTTCACTCGAGCTTGATTACTTTTCTGAAGAAAAAGAGGAAGTTGAAACAGAAACAATGGGCGAAAACACTACTATGGAGGAATACATGAACAGTACCCGTGCTGATTACACTTCAGGAGTTGCTAGACCTAAGTTTGATGATAAGTCAAAATTTGAATTGAAGGGTCAGTTTCTCAAGGAACTTAGAGAGAATGCTTTCAGTGGGACGGAACATGAGGATGCTAATGAGCATGTTGAAAAGGTCCTGGAGATTGCAGATTTGTTTACATCAGAAGGAGTGACTGACGATCAAATCATGCTAAGAATCTTTCCACTATCACTAAAAGGAGCTGCTAACAAGTGGCTAAGGAATGAACCTGCGAGTTCAATCACTACATGGGGAGATTTGAAGAGCAAATTCCTGAAGAGATATTGTCCACCTGCTAAGACTGCTAAAAAGATGGAGGCTATCAATAGTTTCAAGCAAGAGCCTGATGAAACTCTTTATCAAGCTTGGGAACGATTTAAAGATTTATTGGTAAAATGTCCTCAACACTATCTAACCCCTATGCAGGAGATAATATTGTTCTATCAAGGATTGGAAGTGCCTACAAGACAGATTTTGGATGCTAAGGGAGCTGTACCTCAAATGAGTGCGACTAATGCTAGGAAAGCAATCCAAGAAGCTGCTGATCATTCTCAAAAATGGCACGATGGGACCTCTACTAGATCTAAGAGCAGCACTAATTTCGACGGGATTGCTGCTATTCAAGCTCAATTGGATAAAATTAGTAGAGAAATGAAGAAGCGTGATGAAAGAGCGTATGCTGCCCAAGTTGGATGTGAGAAGTGCGAAGGACCTCACTACACTAGAGATTGCCCGAATAAGAATGAAAGTGAGACGTTTGAAGAAGCATATTACACCCAATTTGGACAACCATTCCGACCTTCGGGGAGATTTAGGGAAGCTACACCGGGATTATATCAAAGGAACAACTTCAATCCCGCTTATCAAGAAAGGAGGCAGACTTTAGATGATACTTTGAAGCAAATTATGACCGATGCTGCTAAAAGACATGAAGAGAATACTGCTATGATCAAAGAAATTCGAGCTTCAACGGACACTACTACAAGAAATCAAGGAGCTTCGATCAAAGCATTGGAAAAACAAATTGGTCAAATGAGCAAAGTTCTTCAAGAAAGGGGATATGGAAGTTTACCGAGCTCAACTGAAACCAACCCAAGAGATCATGTCAAGGCCATAAGCACCACTGAAGAAGTCACTCCTAATATACCTAGAAGATCGATGAATGGTAATGATGGTGCAAGACCCGAATTTTTCTTTAATTCTTCAATCAGCTTAAGGAGACTACTAAAAGAGAAGACAAAGATTGAAGAGGAGATCAAGGCAACAATGAAAGAAGAGGGCCCTGCAACCGACTCAAATGCCTTGCCTCATAAAGAAAGAGACCCAGGAAGTTTTACTCTACCTTGTTCTATTAATAATATATCTTTCAATAATGTGTTAGCTGACTTAGGAGCTAGTGTTAGTGTTATGCCTCTTAAGACATTCGCTACCCTAGGACTAGGAAAATTAGCACCAACTAAGTTACTTATTGAATTGGCTGATAAAACGGTAAAACGACCTGAAGGGATTGCTAATAATGTGCTAGTTAAGATTGAGCAGTTTATTTTTCCCGTAGACTTTGTTATACTAGACATGCCCGAAGATGTTAAGATTCCTTTAATCCTCGGAAGACCTTTCTTGTCTACTGCCCATGCTAAGATTGATGTGTTTAAAAGAAAATTTTCATTAAGGGTAGGGAATAATAAACTAGTCTATAAGTGCCAAGATCCGGTTAAAAGCATAATTAGAGGTGTCTATGTGCTAGGATTAAGAGAGCGTATGGACCTCGATCTTGAAGCTAGACTTATGGGAGAAACATTGATTCAAAACAACTCAAATAATCCTAATCATGAGAACTTTGAGGAATTCATTGACCTTAATGTACCTACCGAACTTAGACGCAATGTTGTTAATGATTCTGATGATGAGTGGTATGATTGTGTAGTAATTAATAAACGTAGGAGAATAGTTGAGAAAACGAATTTGAATAATGATGAGTTTATTGAACTACCACCCCACCTTGCTTATTTGTGCCTATATGATAATAAGAATTTCCCGTCTATCATTTTGTCATCTCTGCCCGAAAGGGACAGGACTTTGTTTATACAGATATTAAAGAAGAACGGCGTGGAAATTAAAGACGAGCAAGGAGTGTTCAATATTACTGAATTGGCGATGAAGGAGCGCGATGTTTCCGACTCCTTCAATGATCGATAATAAAGGGCTGAACGTGAGTCTAACTTGAAGACTCTGGAATAAAGACAAGTGCTGGCCGGGAGACAACCCGGAGAACTTTTATTATTCTGTTTGTGTCGAGTCAGTCAGGCCCGCATGAAGATACGGCGCATCTCCATCCTGAGATGCGACGCATCTCCTGCAATGGTCATATCTTATTTTAATTTTCTGCATTTTTTATTTCCGACTTTAAAACTATTTATCAGTTTATTTTCAATGCGGCGCATCCCTGGTTAAGGATGCGGCGCATCTTTATTCTGATCCGTATTTATTCCAGGCTCGATACGGCGTATCTTCTTCAATAAGATACGGCGCATCGACTGACCTGATGATTTTCAGTTTTAATTTTTAAGTTTTATTTTTATCTAACTACTAATGTATTATGCAAGCTTGAATCTTTCTTATCTTAGGTGTGTTTTAAAGTGTTGGTGGTATTATAGTTTCCTGGATTTCCTGTGGATACATCAAGTGTGAAGCTTTAACGTTCTAATCCACAAGAAGTTGATTTTTGCTCTAATACAAATGGAGGATCATACCGAGCAAATCTCAGGGGAGTTTTTCTGTTCTAATTCTTTTATTTTCCAGTTTTTAACCTTTTATACAAACAACGAGGACGTTGTTTAACTTAAGTGGGGGGATTGGAGAATTAGAACACTTAACAATTACTTGTCCTAAATTTTTCAAAAAATTATGCTTAAAATGTGCTTAATATATCAAACTTAAAAAATTTTAGCATGTTTTTGTTTAAGATCTAAGTTGCATAGCTGCACACATGACGTTATTTTCAAAAATTGTGATTTTTCAAAATTCACAAATCTATGAGTGTGCCGGTGACTTGTAAACTTTAGAACTTGGCTTGTATACTATTCGAGACCACCATAATAAGTATTATTTATATAATTGGAATGACTTGTCTAAATTGGTAAAATTCTAGGATTACACCCAAATAGCCTTTATATGTTATGTGTTATTAGCTAACTACACTGGTTAGTTAACCCCCGTATAAACCCTTTTGTTACTCTCATTTTTAGAGTAAGATACCCTTAGAAAAACACTCAGAGCCATTCCTTTCGTTTCTTACACCTATGTTTAAAATGTTTCGTTACACCCTTACACCTTAGCCTACCCTGTAGATTAGAATCCGTGGTTGGTTAATTGCTATAGGCAAAGTGTGTTTCCTTACATTACCTGTGTTCGCGTGCGTAATTCATTATCTTTGGTTAGGTCGGGAAATTGCACAATGCAATTGGAGTGAAAGTAAATATTGTATATTTTTGAGTTTATTTTTCGTGTGTTTACTACTTTCACTATTACCGTTATTTCTGAAGTATGAAAAGTATGGAAAAATTATCCAGAATTATCATTATAGTGATGTGGTAAAATTTTACACATCTCCCCTAAAAAAAAAAAAAAAAAAAAAAAAAAAAAAAAAAAAAAATCAAAAAATGAAAAAAATGGAGAAAGAAAAAGAAAAAGAGTTGGATGTTTGTTTTTAAACCAACGATGTAAAGTTATGTAAGTGGTTCATATGGCCACTATTTGTTGTACTATATCTATGGATTGAATGGGAATTGGCAGTTATGGGAACGCCAATTAAGGTTTATTCTTTGATTAAGATCTTGTTGAGTATAATTCGTGTCTACCTAAAGCGTGTGTTTCAAGTGTTAAAGCGTGAGTTATTCGATGATATGAGTCTTATTCATGGGATGGTTGGGATAGTGATTAACCACACTTAGGATTTTAATTTATTTGTTTTGTTTATTTTTATTTTTACACCAATTTATATCCCAAATGTTATCCATGCCCTTCATTATTCTTTATCCAACCAAACCTTTGATTTATTGAGATTAGGGATTTGAGCAATCTTAAGTATCGTAGTCGTGGATTCGGCTATGTATTTATGATTTTGTCGCCCTTTTTGATATATTATTATTGGTGAAGTTTGGACCTATCTTTAGCCTATTCGAGTTAAGGATTTGAGCAATTGCAAGTATCGTGTTCGTGGATTCGATCATGTATTTGTGATTTTGTTGCCTTTTCTGGAATTTGAGATCGATAGTGAAAAGAGAATAATTAACCCTTAAGCCTAAAAACCCTTTTTACCGCTTTAGACTTGTTATTCCTTGGCTTTAGTGGGGGAGATGTGTATACTTGCCAAGCTTATGATAGAATATTCGTCGCGACTGGACAGTTAAACGATTAGATTTGCTTTTATCAAATTATTTTATTATACTTCTAATTCGTTAAAGTGTTTAGTTGTGTGATTATGAATTAAACGAATACATGCTTGATATAAAAATAAATCCTAACATCTTTTAGGATACATTTTCATAAGAGAAATTCTAAGTTTACTTGGGGACAAGTAAAGTTCAAGTGGGGGGATATTTGATGAACTCAAATAAGTACATTTTATTACTATCATTTATCCTATTAATTTGACTTGTTTTACTATATTATGTATGAGGATTGATACTTAATCGTTTACTTTTGTAATTCTCAGGTAAAAACAAGCATTTGGTGAAACTTGGCGATTTTGGACTGATTATGGAGCAAAACATGCATAAAGTGAAGAGTCTACTGAAATGGACAAGATCAAGTTAAATGTGCTCCAGATGCGCCGCATCTCACTCATGACATGCGCCGCATCGCTATCAAGATTCCACCAGATACGATCCAAGATACAAGAGGACATGCGCCGCATCTAATCATGGAGTTACGCCGCATCTTCTGGCGGTGTACGAATATTCCTGAATATTATAATCTTGGACCCCACCCGAAGTTAAGTCAATGCGCCGCATCTACTTATTAGATGCGCCGCATCTCACCTCAGACAGAAACTATAAATACCCCAAGACCAGACGAATTCCAGAGCTTTTGTCAGACATATATCAGAACCGAAGGACAGAACCCTAGGGCGAATTCAGTCAAGAAGGCAGCACAAGACACACCAAACGAAGATACAAGAGCTGTAAGAAGGTGCTGCATGTGTTTAATTCATTAAGTAGTTTTGTTTTATTTTGTTAGTAAACTTTAATTCATCAGGATTGATGGGCTTGTGTTATGTTATCATTCACTTCAACTCCCCTTAAAATTGCTTTCCCATCGATTAAAGTTTATATGTTGATGTCTTTGGTTACTACTTATTAGTGCATTGATCACCTCTGTGTTTATTAGTGGCTTGTGTAATGTGGCAACGGAAAGGTTGCACTCCCACGGTTATTACTAAATTGATCACTTAGGAATAACTTTTAGACATAAGTCATCATTAAGGGTTTACTCGCCGATAAGCTTAGGACCAACGAGAAAGGATTAACTACATACACTTCATATAAAGCTATCAATAAAACAAGTGACAAACTACTTAATTATAAGGACAGCCCTCTTATTGTCTCGAGTATTTATCTGTGTACGTGTGTGCTACTTGCTGATTCGTGCCTATTAGTTTAGTTTATTATTTAATTGCAAGCAAAATCGTGCCAGTCTCTCAGGCTGAAACCCCCTTGCGTTAGGATATTAAAATACTGATTAGAATAACGAGATAATACGTTCCACTCTTAGTGATCGACACTCTACTTACCATTATATTCATACTGACCGGGTACACTGCTCGTTAAGTGTGTGTGTTGTTGATAAGTCGGCTAAATATAAATTTAAAACTTGAGTAGGCATTAAAACTGCTAAACCGCAACGACACATCACGCGCATCAGCCAGCAAACACAATTAGCAAATAATGATTCTGAAACGTCACAAATAACTTATGTACGAAGACATATGTAACGTTATTCTAACTTTAAAATGGTACATTAGCTTCCAAAAAAAAAAAAAAAAAAAGATAGATGCTCAAGCATGGACAGTAGCCTTACATACACTGATTTCAGAAGATGGTACTCAACCAAATTAAACCAAACGAAGGTTAAAATACTTCTTTAGCCAAACGACCCGCAACGAAGCGCGGGTTTACATCCTCGTTATAATACATTTATAGTCTATTGCCATCAAATAAATGTAAGTTTTAAATTAAATCCTCATTAATAAATTATTTTTGAATTATGAGATAATCTTGATATAATAAGAAAATTCATGTTTGGTCAAATCGATGGATTCGATTACCTAATAAGAGAACTCAATTTTGCAATTAAGCATTTTCATTGGACAATTGAGAATTCAAGGCACAAAAAATAAGGAAAATATTGGAGTTTTTATAGAATTCTTCAAACATAGATGTGTCAAAATTGTGAAGAAAAAAATTTCCAAAAAGAAAGTGTATTTTGGGGTAAAAATTTGTTTGTGAATTTTTTTTTCTTCATATGACCTATTTGTCAGGTGTATACAACGTATACACTGTATAGTGTATGCAACATATACAACCAGTATACAGGTGTATACACATTTGGGTGTATACGGCGCATACATGTTCTGGACCATAAATCTTGGTTTTTACCTAAGACATTTGGGATTGATTTAATTCTTCAAAAATTTTAAGTTATCTTATAACTAACATTTATTTGATGATTTTAAGAAGAATGGCATTTTTACCCTTTAAAAAGCAACACTGGTTTTTGCGTTTTGATCATGAATCCTATGATGCCAAAGTTAGGAAGGGATATTTGGAACGTTACAAGAAGATTTACCGCAGGGAGATTGTTAAGCTTGAGTCTATAAATTTTTGGTGTTTGGAGAAGGTTGCAGTAGGTACAGATGAGAAAGAAGTTGATAAGAGACTTCGTATGATTCATAGGAGGGGTAACGGGTCATCGTATTATACTTCCGAGGCTTGAAGTAACTTGTTTAGGATTAGGGGTCCGCTTGTGTGAGAACTTATTATGGAGGTTTACAGCTCTTTCGAGTTTGATGATTCTCATATAGAGCTTGATCGACCCACTGCTTTTAGGTTGGAGATGGGAGTCTTCTGCGTCAGTTATCTGTGCGGGAGTTCATTCACATTATGGGATTGCACCCTCTTAAGGATACGAAGATGAGTTACTTTCTTGCTTATTCCAGGGCTATTGAGACTAAGTTCCCTGATAAGGCTGAATTGGAGTCTTATTGGCGTTCGATTTCTTTTGATAGTACTTTGGGTGGTAAAGATTCTCCAGCATACACCTTGATTCGTGAGCCGTTGAGGAGGATGATTCACATGATGCTTTCTCATTCCATTTCTGGTGGAGGTGAGGGGCGTGAGAAGGTAACGGCTCTGAATTTATTCTATCTTCGCAGTAAGGATGATGGTACTATTGTTAACATTCATTACTTTTTAGCACCGTTTTGGCTAAAGGGGCTAGTGGTAGGAAAGATGGTAGTTGAATATCTGGAGGTCAGTTTGTTGGACGGTTAGCAGATTATTATGGTTTTGATGGGTTTGTATACGCTCCAGGGTTTAACTGTTGAGATGGATGATATGGGTATGATTAATCTGTAACACCCCTAATTTTGTGAACGCAGCGGAATTCAAATTGAGTGTTACTTCATGGCATAACAGTTATAACAATAGAAAACGAACTCTAATTTAGTCGTTTTAAAAGATTTATCATTCGAATTATATAAATATCAGAGTTTACAAAATGATGTCCCAATAGTTTCACGGTTTACAAATTACATTAAATTAGTTTTCGAATGATAATAAAATTTATAGCCATCTTGAGTATCCGTGCCCCTCCGTGCCAGCCTCGATCATCATCGACCTGAGATAAACTTGCTAAAAGTGTCAACACAAAGGTTGGTGAGTTCATAGAGTTTATAGTAAAACAGTCGGTAGTAATTGATTTCACTAGTACAATCGGTGGTAATTTGTTAACACATAACTCCAAGTACATAATTCCAAATATCAATAAAGATTGATATAGCACATAGTTCCAAATATTAATAAACATTGATATAGCACGTAGTTCCAAATATCAATAAAGATTGATATATGTAACCACTGGTAAAATTTCACATTATAATAAACTATCTCATAGAATACTTATCCTTTTCCTACGTATATTTTATTTTATTTTATCTATTATTATCTGATCATAACTATTATCTAATGTGATGTAGCTCACATCCTCGATAAACGTGCTCACACGCAACCCAACCTCAACAAAACTTAATGTTTATTCTATATAAACATTTTCATATAAAACTTTAAGATATCTCATTTGCCACTTTACGTTAACGTACGTATAAACTAAACGTTCCTTATCAAATAGAGTTTCTATAAAACCCTAAACTATTATAACAACAGGTATAACTAACAAAACCCTAAAAATACTAAAGTACGACTCTTGCAACCAAGGTACAAGCATCTAAAGCACAGAAACCCTAAATCCTCTTTAACTCCCGATAAAACCCTAATTTCGCAAAACTGTGATTTTATGTACTAAAATTCACAAAACCTAATTTATATATAATTTTTACAAAATATAAATATACAAGTCTTCCAAGACAATGTACAAGTCTTTTATGCATAAAACTATATATTAATAAAAATCATATTAAAACCCTAAATATATTTATTTTAAAACACAATTTACAAGTCTTTCATACACAAGCCTTAAAAATAAATTTTCCTAAACTTACCAAATATAAGTACAAGCCTTTAAACCTAGTGTACAAGTGTCTAATGCACAAAATCCAAAAATCTCAATTTTATACTTTTAAACTTAACAAAATTAGCATATAATTACTATAACTTAAGAAAACATTAAAAATAGATTTTCTATATTTCTAAACCACTAGTACAACTTCATTAAGCCAATGGAACAAACCCTATAAGCACAACCCATGTCCTTTATTTTCCATAAAAGTCGACATATATATAATTTTTACAAACCCTAGATATTTTCCTAACCAACCAATCCTTAAACCTAAACCTTAAACTAACTTGTTACTCTCCATAAACCCTAGGTACAACATGATAAAGCCCTATGTACCACTTCCTAATGCCTATTCGACCCATACTTCCTTCCTAGTTCGATCCTAGTTCAAACTTAACCAAACCATTTTCCTAATTACTCCTAAGTAAACTCTACACCATATACTACCTCCTACACATCAACATTTCTTCCTAATTAAAATAAGTTGTATGGTTTTTACACAAACACATCACCACATACGCAAACCCTACACGACATTCCCCCTCCTCCATCCACTTATCCTTAAAACCTTCAACCACATCACCATGTCTCCTCCTACACAACATGGTGACTTATCACATTTGAAAACCCTAACCCTTTTCTTCCTATAAGTATCGAACTCACTTTCCTTCTTTTCACCTCACATCCACTCGACTCACTCAAAACAGCCCATCTCCATTTCCTACTGATCTCACAGCCCATTTAGAAGCTAAAGGAAAAGCTTAAGAGGTGTTAGAAGAAGGAGAAAACTCTAGTGATCAAATTCCAAACAATTTTGACACATATAACCCTAATCGACTAAGAATCTAAGTAAGTAATCCTAGCTCTTTCCCTTACTTTTTATACACTCATAAAACAGTATTACATGACCCCTAATAGCTAGCCATGTTAAAAACCATGTGTTCATTATTTTTCTTTTTCTTTCTTTTCGTTCGAACACAACTAAAACGCACCCTAATTAGATTGCAAAACAAATCAAGGAACCTTAAAGTCATTAAAGATAGATTAAATATGTTCAATATCACGTTAACATACATTAAAAATCAGTTAGAACCTCAAAATATCGAAAAACCTAATCGGTTTTCATTTTTCTGTTTTTCTGTCGCAAACCACCTCCAGGTCTCCAACTTTGAGCCCTTGTTTCGACCCCTAAACGATCTCAATACATTCTGAAATTTGGCCACGTTAACAACCACCTAGCTAACTAATTTTAGGAAAAAGAACGTTGTAAAACGGTTAATATATCACAAAGTTATTCAAGTCACAAATCTGCTCTATCGCTGAACTAAAAACCAACTTTTTATTCTTTTCAGTTTTTGTTCTACTTGACCCACTTTGGGGATTTATTTCGACCCTTAAATGACTTCTAAAAATTATGAAACTTTGCCACAATAGAGACCACCCAGCTAGCTACACATAGGAGAAAGAACGTCGTAAAATGATTACTTTGTCACAAAGTTATTCGAGTCCAAAGATTGCCCTTCACAAACTATTCTATACACATCATTTTAAATTTTTACAAGCTAATAAGCTCAAATAATAAGCCCATAATCTGAGAATAAGTTGTTTATAAACTTATTACAACTTTCATAAAAGAGTTGTAACGAGTCGTGCCTTTCCTGAATTTTTAAAACGCGTTTCAATAAAACAAGGACCATGAATGAAACGCATAAAATACTTTGGGTGTATTTCTTGCCAAAACTTCACATGATTTTATTACATAGACTTAAAATGAATTCGATATAAAGTTAAGGGTAAAAACTCACCAACTTTGAAAGTTGAAGTTTTATTGGGCCAAAATTGTCAATTTCTCAAAGTTATTTAAATCAAGGACTATTTTTGTCAATGATTAATAGATAAGGGTATAAAGTGTCATTTTCAAAACTACAGGGGTAAAAACTGTCATTTCACCAAAGTTCAGGGGTAAAAATTGTCATCTTCCAAAAGTTCAGGGATAAAAATTGTCATTTTATGAAAGTTCAAGGGTATAAACTGTCAATATGCAAAACTATAAGGTAGAAAGTGTAACTTTATATATAATTATTATTATTAATATATTCTAAATATATTTATAATAAAAACCAAATATGTTTATATCGATAACAAACAAACGAGATATATTGAACGAACAAACAAACGAACGAAAACATAAAAATAAACAACCAGATAAAATCTTATCCAACTTTTGAAGAGACTTCATGTTGTCTTAGTAAAACATTTATTCGACAACCAAAAACGTTACGAAACGAACATTAAAACTTATATATATTCGAATACGATTACTAAAACTTGATATAACGAACCAGGTTGCGTGCCAGAGACGTTTATCAACTCTGTTTAACTTTGTTTTCCATCCAGACTGTCAAGGTGAGTTCATAGTCCCACTTTTCTTTATATGTTTTCTAAACTTGTGGGGAGATACATGCTTCTAAACCGAACACAAGTATTTTCCTGATTGTTATTGCACTAAGTTAACTGTTGCCGATTTATATTTATTTTAAAAGTCCCTCGTATCATGCACCATTAGACACCTGCTGGGTGAGCGTGAATATAGTGAATAGATCTATTGGCCTGACGACCCATTTGTTCTAGTCGGATGGATATCTTTGTGGTAGCCGGTTAGACAGATGCATTATATTTGAAATCTAAACTAGGGGCAAACCACTTTCATTTTTATTATGTTAGTGAGACTGGAAACTGTCAACGCATTGCGTGTCATGAGGTTTAGTGCAATATACCGAACTGTGATATAACTGATTTCTTTTTATTTAGCTTGTGTTCAAACTGATTATAACTATAAACGCTATGGATTCACTCAACCTTTGTGTTGACTTTTTAGCATGTTTATCTCAGGTAATTAAAAGACTGAGCTTGGCACGGAGTGGCTGTGGACTTTCTTCTTATAAAAAGAGTGTCCATTTTGTTATCATTCAACTGAATAATGTAACTTTTATAATGTATTTCCGAACTTCCCTCTGGGACCTATATTATGTACTCTGATTTAAATAAATGAATGATAACAATTTGTTTAAAACGTCTCTTTTTGAGTCGTTTTCTATTCTCATGACTGTGATAATTGAAGTAACAACCCAAACTTATATTCCGCTGCGTATATCGCAAATGGGGGTGTTACAATATAGCACATAGTTCCACTTATCAATAAAGATTGATATAGCACATAGTTCAAGCACATAGTTCCAATTATCAATAAAGATTGATATAACACATAATATAGTTTTCAAGTACTTGTGATTTATAAAAAATTTAGGATGTATCTCCCCCAAAGAGTTTAATAAACATTTAAACGAGAAAAGTGGGGCTATGACTCACAGGAATATGTAAAAGTTTAGAGTACTTGTGAAAGTAAAAGCATGTAGTTGAGCATGTATCTCCCCTAAAGAGTTTACAAAACAGTTAAATAATAGAAAATGGGGCTATGAAACTCACCGTGAGTTTGATGATGTTTAGTTCTTAACGAATATGATGGATAAGCTGGGAAACTTCTACGTGCAACCTAAAATATGATGTTGCATCTTAGATTTGGAATGATGTCTAGGAAAACATAATCGAGCCTATATATGTCTTTATATTGATCTTGATGTAGTACTTGGTAGTTTGTGTATGTTGTCTTATAGAAACGGTTTATGAAACATTTTTAGTTTATATATCTTGTACTACCGTTCGGGCCATCATAATTCAGAGGTCATGTAGTAAACGTTCGAGGAGCTAGGACACTTTAATTCGTCAATCCAGCAACTCGTCGATCCATTTACCCAAATGAAACCCCTCACATGAAGCTCCCTAGTTTTGTAGTGTTCGATATGGAAAATCATGTTTTGCTTGTTTGATTTCGTGATATAAGTGTCAAAATGATCATATGGTTTTGAAGACATCAAATAATCTTGAAATTAAGTGTCAATTTCCCCTTAATATGCTCATTATTTATATCATTTTATGTGGATATATGCTTTTATTCTTTATATTTCGTTTCCAGGAATGAGCACTGGAGCTAAAGAGACGCGGAATTGGAAATGTACTTCAAAGATACACACTTTAGTATGCTAACTATGAAGAAGTTACGAGGTAGTTACACTCTCCACTTACGCCGAAGCTAGGAATTCAAACACAAAGACCAAGTCAACGCTAATCAAGGATTAAATCGTAACTATCACAAGAGGTTACGCCGTAATATTCTAAAGACTTTGAAGAGTTCGTGATTATGAAGGTTACGCCGTAACCAATGCATAAAGTTACGGCGTAAAAGCAACAGAATGGGGTGCATGTTATTGACGAGATTACGACGTAGCCACGCCTGAAGATTACGACGTAAATGAAACCCTAATAAGGTTACGGCGTAACTATCCACCTTAGTTACGCCATAAATATTACTAATAGATAAGATCGTTTGAAGAGTACACTAGTTACGGCGTAACCACTTCTATAGGTTATGCCGTAGCTTGTGTCGGGCCTATAAATACCAGCCCTAATTTCTGCATTTGACACATCTCTTTTCCTCCCTTTTTAAGGGGCGATTAGGGCACCATCTCAGAGTATTTTTCCAACAGCAATCAACCACTTTCCAAGGGAGAATTCATTTTCAATCGTTGTCATTATTAGCTCTACATCAGGTAATTTGTATCAAACAATATGTTCAATTCAGTTCATATTTTATTCATCATTTTTGGTTTAATTTACTATATGTTTGGCTAAGCACCTTTAGTGCTAGCCTAGTTATGAATCCTATATTGTTTTGATTATGTTTTCGCGCTTCTATTATTGCTTCTAGTGTATGCATGCTTAGTTTATTCATAGATCCTCTTGCTTTGGTAGTTTTGAAGGGCGGTTGTACTTATTACACTAGGAGAATGGACCAAAGGACCCTAGAGTAGTAGGTTGCGAGGATTGGTAAGAATTGACCATAGGACTGCCAATTCTTTGTGTGAAAATTTACCAAATGATCACCTTCCGATGTTGGATAAACTTAAGGAGTTAGGGATGTGTGGTCTAAGATCTGAGAGGCCGAATCACACATTAGAATGAATCTAGCATGTAGCAGTACTTAATGGCTTAACCTAGTCTATCAGCGACATCCGTTAATCACAAAGGATCAGACCTTTGATATCGGAGTAGGATTTTAGGGGATATAGGCTAGACGAATTGACCATAGGAGTCTAGCGTATCTAAACCCCACTTGAAGCAATAGGAATCATTAATAGAGAACATAGTCACAGCAATATAGGATGAGTAACTAGGCTAGTACACTTTCTCCCTACTGCATTAAACTCAATTTAATTTAATTTCTGCTATTTAGTTTAATTAAAAGTCAAATCAAACCCCTTTTAAAACGTGACATAGACTTAAGTTATAATCCACACACATGGCTCTTGGGACGACCTCGGTTTTACCAAATACTACACTATACACGATCGGGTACACTGCCCGTTAGTGCATAAGGTAAACCATAGGTAGAGGAGATATTATAAATTTAAAACCTGGTCAGAAAACCTGCATCAAGTTTTTGGCGCCACTGCCGGGGAGCTAATTAGGATCTTAATTTAAGTTTTGTAAAATTTTTCTTGACTTTTATAATTTAAGGTTTTTATTTGCTTTATTTTTAAGAATTTTTGCTTTTAGTTTTCTTTTTCCTTTCTTTTCTGTTTTTGTTTGTTTTTGAAATTTTAGGATATGGGTAATTCGGATTTTGATATGCTCACTATGGAGGAATACATGGCTTTGACTCGAGGTGGCCAAAGACCGGGCGTGGTATGTCCCGAAATTAATGATAATATCGACTTTGAGATCAATAGCCAGTTTATGAAGGAGCTCAGATAGAAGCTTTTCACGGGAACCGATGATGAAGATGCCCACCTACATGTGCAAAGAGTATTGGAGATCGCAGATCTTTTCCACACTCCAAGAGTCACTCAAGATGCATTAATGCTTAGAGTGTTTTCAATTACACTCACAGGTGCAGCTAGAAGATGGATGTACAGGCTTCCCGCTGGGTCAATCAATACATGGAATCTTCTGTAGAAAGCGTTTATTCGGAGATATTGTTCGCCTTCAAGGGTAGCCAAGAAGATAGAAGAGATAAGGAATTTCAGAGAAGCGAAGGACGAGACATTATATGCAGCTTGGGAAAGGTTTAATGCCGTTCTTTACAAGTGCCCAATGCATAATCTCAACAACCATCAGAAAGTCCTTATTTTCTACAAAGGTTTGAGCATCCATTCCCGCCAAATGCTCGATTCTCAAGGGCTGATCCCTAAGATGTCACCAGCACAAGCCCTTTGCTCAATACAAATAATGGCAAACCATTCACTAAATTGGTATGATGTAGCAACCACTTGGCTAATGAATTACAATAGCTTGGATGACATTGGTGACATTACCAAAAGAGTTGATAGACTTGGATGTGATATGAAGAAGGTTAAGGAAAACATTCATGCTATGCGAGAGCGTTCTCTCCGAGAAGAATGCAAAGCATATGAGCAGGTCAAGTATATGGAATCCTTAGAGGAAATCATCAATAAATACTGTGATGAATCAGTGAAGATGCATGACTCGAATAATGAATGGATTAGGAAATTCAAGGAAACCACAGACTTTAACTTAAGAAGCTAAATGCCAGGAGAATGGATGTAGAGGTGAAGCTTGAACTATTAAACCAAACAGTCCTGGAATATAAAAAGAATGCGGTTGAAAAAGCCAATGCAACAACGGGAAAGATCAAATATGTCAACGAGGAGCCAGTTCCTCGTAATTTACCTAATGTCAAACATTATGTACCACCTATCCCATTTCCAGGGCGTTTGAACAAGCCTTTCAAGCCTTACGTATCTACTTGTGAGGAAGTTCAGGAGGTTGTGAGGAAAGAAGAAACTAGCAAGGGGTAACTAAAGAAGATGGAAGCGATGAGTTTAGAGGAGGAAGAAGAGATTCCACAGGCTAATGTGGAATCAGCTGGAACACGAAATTGTATCACTTCTATCTCTTCTTTTATTTCTATTACTAATGATCTTGCTAGTTTTCCCATACAGGATGCCGAAGTGGAGGATGACATTGTGCAACCCTTGACCTCACAAGCCATGTTTATCACACCACCCGATGATGGTTATGTAGCACTGGCTACTAAATCAATTTTAGTTGAGCATATGAAGGAATTGGTAGACGATATCTTGGACACTAGAGTGATTATAATGAAGGGAACTGTGGCAGGGAAGCCGACTATTCAACAACAAGGAGTGTTCAAATCATCAAGGCCATCAACTATAACGAGTTTGGTAAGGAGGGAAATTACATTTCCTTCAAGGTATAACTTTCATTCATCATCTCCCTAACCGATTCCGAATTCACACCCTCATGGTGTTTATTAATATTTTCACCCACACTTGATTTCAAGTGAGGGGATGAACACCCTTTTACTTAGTAAATAAGGCTGGAGTCAAGCTCGTGACTCAAACAAAAACAAGCGCTTCGTGAGAGGCACCCTATGCCTATCTTTTTATTTTTGTTTTAATTTTATTGGATTTTATGCTTGATATGTTTGTACATCATGTTTACAGGTTTCCATAGTTAAGAAATGCAGGAGAAGTGCTGGAAGGACCTCTTACGACATTTAAAGAGGTCGAAAATATTCTGAATTGAGATCAGAAGAAATTACGGCGTAGCTCTAGTTTCAAGTTACGCCGTAATGTGTTCACAGTACGAGCTCATTATCAGGTCACATTACTTGTGGGTGTGTTCCTTGTAAACCCTCACGAGACTTCACTTGTCCACTTGGGACACCGAGTGGTTTAAAAGGCTTGTTTCATACGCTAAATGCAACCGTGATTCCTATGAAAGTGAGTTAGGATTTTCTTTTTCTTTATTTTTAAATACTTGATGTCTTTCTAGTATGATGCATTTGGTTGTTTAAGTGAATTCAGGGGATTGAAGTTTGCTTATGAATCTCAAGGCGGGACACATTTCAACACGTGTATCTTCGATCATGCAAAGCAAATTTCAGGGAAGTTCTCGTTCCAATTATACTTTTCTCCTCTTTATTACATGTTTTCGTACAAAAGGGACTTTGTACATTTCAAGTGGGGGGACGGGAATAGAATTATTACTTGAACTTATTTACCCTCGTTTTTCTAGTTTATTTTCAAAAATTATGCCATTTTTAAAATTTTGACATGTTTTTCTTAACCTAACTAGAATAGACCTTAGCCGAGCACACTATAACCCCTGATTTTCTTTGTTAGATTTAGCCTTTCCGTTTCCCCATATTACTCAAATCCACAAAATATTGAGTGTGCCGGTAGTATGTAAACTTTAGAACTTGGCCTTTATATCATTTTGAGACCATAGACGAGTAGTGTGTCAAGTTAGCTTGATACATTTTGAATGGATAATTTGAAAAGGCAATGTTTTAGGATTTACACCCAAATAGCCCATATGTGTAAAATTGTGTGTGTTTATCGATTAGTCACCTCGACTTTTCGACCCCTGTGTAAAACCCTTTTGTTGCACTCGCTTTTAGTGCAAGATACCCCTAGATACACCCTTCCGAGCCATTATGTTCATTTCATAACCCTTATCAATATTGTTTCGATACACCTATTCGCCTTAGCCTACCGTGTAGTCTTAGTTTATGATTGGGAAGTAGGAGGATGATTCACATGATGCTTTCTCATTCCATTTCTGGTGGAGGTGAGGGGCGTGAGAAGGTAACGGCTCTGAATTTATTCTATCTTCGCAGTAAGGATGATGGTACTATTGTTAACATTCATTACTTTTTAGCACCGTTTTGGCTAAAGGGGCTAGTGGTAGGAAAGATGGTAGTTGAATATCTGGAGGTCAGTTTGTTGGACGGTTAGCAGATTATTATGGTTTTGATGGGTTTGTATACGCTCCAGGGTTTAACTGTTGAGATGGATGATATGGGTATGATTAATCTGTAACACCCCTAATTTTGTGAACGCAGCGGAATTCAAATTGAGTGTTACTTCATGGCATAACAGTTATAACAATAGAAAACGAACTCTAATTTAGTCGTTTTAAAAGATTTATCATTCGAATTATATAAATATCAGAGTTTACAAAATGATGTCCCAATAGTTTCACGGTTTACAAATTACATTAAATTAGTTTTCGAATGATAATAAAATTTATAGCCATCTTGAGTATCCGTGCCCCTCCGTGCCAGCCTCGATCATCATCGACCTGAGATAAACTTGCTAAAAGTGTCAACACAAAGGTTGGTGAGTTCATAGAGTTTATAGTAAAACAGTCGGTAGTAATTGATTTCACTAGTACAATCGGTGGTAATTTGTTAACACATAACTCCAAGTACATAATTCCAAATATCAATAAAGATTGATATAGCACATAGTTCCAAATATTAATAAACATTGATATAGCACGTAGTTCCAAATATCAATAAAGATTGATATATGTAACCACTGGTAAAATTTCACATTATAATAAACTATCTCATAGAATACTTATCCTTTTCCTACGTATATTTTATTTTATTTTATCTATTATTATCTGATCATAACTATTATCTAATGTGATGTAGCTCACATCCTCGATAAACGTGCTCACACGCAACCCAACCTCAACAAAACTTAATGTTTATTCTATATAAACATTTTCATATAAAACTTTAAGATATCTCATTTGCCACTTTACGTTAACGTACGTATAAACTAAACGTTCCTTATCAAATAGAGTTTCTATAAAACCCTAAACTATTATAACAACAGGTATAACTAACAAAACCCTAAAAATACTAAAGTACGACTCTTGCAACCAAGGTACAAGCATCTAAAGCACAGAAACCCTAAATCCTCTTTAACTCCCGATAAAACCCTAATTTCGCAAAACTGTGATTTTATGTACTAAAATTCACAAAACCTAATTTATATATAATTTTTACAAAATATAAATATACAAGTCTTCCAAGACAATGTACAAGTCTTTTATGCATAAAACTATATATTAATAAAAATCATATTAAAACCCTAAATATATTTATTTTAAAACACAATTTACAAGTCTTTCATACACAAGCCTTAAAAATAAATTTTCCTAAACTTACCAAATATAAGTACAAGCCTTTAAACCTAGTGTACAAGTGTCTAATGCACAAAATCCAAAAATCTCAATTTTATACTTTTAAACTTAACAAAATTAGCATATAATTACTATAACTTAAGAAAACATTAAAAATAGATTTTCTATATTTCTAAACCACTAGTACAACTTCATTAAGCCAATGGAACAAACCCTATAAGCACAACCCATGTCCTTTATTTTCCATAAAAGTCGACATATATATAATTTTTACAAACCCTAGATATTTTCCTAACCAACCAATCCTTAAACCTAAACCTTAAACTAACTTGTTACTCTCCATAAACCCTAGGTACAACATGATAAAGCCCTATGTACCACTTCCTAATGCCTATTCGACCCATACTTCCTTCCTAGTTCGATCCTAGTTCAAACTTAACCAAACCATTTTCCTAATTACTCCTAAGTAAACTCTACACCATATACTACCTCCTACACATCAACATTTCTTCCTAATTAAAATAAGTTGTATGGTTTTTACACAAACACATCACCACATACGCAAACCCTACACGACATTCCCCCTCCTCCATCCACTTATCCTTAAAACCTTCAACCACATCACCATGTCTCCTCCTACACAACATGGTGACTTATCACATTTGAAAACCCTAACCCTTTTCTTCCTATAAGTATCGAACTCACTTTCCTTCTTTTCACCTCACATCCACTCGACTCACTCAAAACAGCCCATCTCCATTTCCTACTGATCTCACAGCCCATTTAGAAGCTAAAGGAAAAGCTTAAGAGGTGTTAGAAGAAGGAGAAAACTCTAGTGATCAAATTCCAAACAATTTTGACACATATAACCCTAATCGACTAAGAATCTAAGTAAGTAATCCTAGCTCTTTCCCTTACTTTTTATACACTCATAAAACAGTATTACATGACCCCTAATAGCTAGCCATGTTAAAAACCATGTGTTCATTATTTTTCTTTTTCTTTCTTTTCGTTCGAACACAACTAAAACGCACCCTAATTAGATTGCAAAACAAATCAAGGAACCTTAAAGTCATTAAAGATAGATTAAATATGTTCAATATCACGTTAACATACATTAAAAATCAGTTAGAACCTCAAAATATCGAAAAACCTAATCGGTTTTCATTTTTCTGTTTTTCTGTCGCAAACCACCTCCAGGTCTCCAACTTTGAGCCCTTGTTTCGACCCCTAAACGATCTCAATACATTCTGAAATTTGGCCACGTTAACAACCACCTAGCTAACTAATTTTAGGAAAAAGAACGTTGTAAAACGGTTAATATATCACAAAGTTATTCAAGTCACAAATCTGCTCTATCGCTGAACTAAAAACCAACTTTTTATTCTTTTCAGTTTTTGTTCTACTTGACCCACTTTGGGGATTTATTTCGACCCTTAAATGACTTCTAAAAATTATGAAACTTTGCCACAATAGAGACCACCCAGCTAGCTACACATAGGAGAAAGAACGTCGTAAAATGATTACTTTGTCACAAAGTTATTCGAGTCCAAAGATTGCCCTTCACAAACTATTCTATACACATCATTTTAAATTTTTACAAGCTAATAAGCTCAAATAATAAGCCCATAATCTGAGAATAAGTTGTTTATAAACTTATTACAACTTTCATAAAAGAGTTGTAACGAGTCGTGCCTTTCCTGAATTTTTAAAACGCGTTTCAATAAAACAAGGACCATGAATGAAACGCATAAAATACTTTGGGTGTATTTCTTGCCAAAACTTCACATGATTTTATTACATAGACTTAAAATGAATTCGATATAAAGTTAAGGGTAAAAACTCACCAACTTTGAAAGTTGAAGTTTTATTGGGCCAAAATTGTCAATTTCTCAAAGTTATTTAAATCAAGGACTATTTTTGTCAATGATTAATAGATAAGGGTATAAAGTGTCATTTTCAAAACTACAGGGGTAAAAACTGTCATTTCACCAAAGTTCAGGGGTAAAAATTGTCATCTTCCAAAAGTTCAGGGATAAAAATTGTCATTTTATGAAAGTTCAAGGGTATAAACTGTCAATATGCAAAACTATAAGGTAGAAAGTGTAACTTTATATATAATTATTATTATTAATATATTCTAAATATATTTATAATAAAAACCAAATATGTTTATATCGATAACAAACAAACGAGATATATTGAACGAACAAACAAACGAACGAAAACATAAAAATAAACAACCAGATAAAATCTTATCCAACTTTTGAAGAGACTTCATGTTGTCTTAGTAAAACATTTATTCGACAACCAAAAACGTTACGAAACGAACATTAAAACTTATATATATTCGAATACGATTACTAAAACTTGATATAACGAACCAGGTTGCGTGCCAGAGACGTTTATCAACTCTGTTTAACTTTGTTTTCCATCCAGACTGTCAAGGTGAGTTCATAGTCCCACTTTTCTTTATATGTTTTCTAAACTTGTGGGGAGATACATGCTTCTAAACCGAACACAAGTATTTTCCTGATTGTTATTGCACTAAGTTAACTGTTGCCGATTTATATTTATTTTAAAAGTCCCTCGTATCATGCACCATTAGACACCTGCTGGGTGAGCGTGAATATAGTGAATAGATCTATTGGCCTGACGACCCATTTGTTCTAGTCGGATGGATATCTTTGTGGTAGCCGGTTAGACAGATGCATTATATTTGAAATCTAAACTAGGGGCAAACCACTTTCATTTTTATTATGTTAGTGAGACTGGAAACTGTCAACGCATTGCGTGTCATGAGGTTTAGTGCAATATACCGAACTGTGATATAACTGATTTCTTTTTATTTAGCTTGTGTTCAAACTGATTATAACTATAAACGCTATGGATTCACTCAACCTTTGTGTTGACTTTTTAGCATGTTTATCTCAGGTAATTAAAAGACTGAGCTTGGCACGGAGTGGCTGTGGACTTTCTTCTTATAAAAAGAGTGTCCATTTTGTTATCATTCAACTGAATAATGTAACTTTTATAATGTATTTCCGAACTTCCCTCTGGGACCTATATTATGTACTCTGATTTAAATAAATGAATGATAACAATTTGTTTAAAACGTCTCTTTTTGAGTCGTTTTCTATTCTCATGACTGTGATAATTGAAGTAACAACCCAAACTTATATTCCGCTGCGTATATCGCAAATGGGGGTGTTACAATATAGCACATAGTTCCACTTATCAATAAAGATTGATATAGCACATAGTTCAAGCACATAGTTCCAATTATCAATAAAGATTGATATAACACATAATATAGTTTTCAAGTACTTGTGATTTATAAAAAATTTAGGATGTATCTCCCCCAAAGAGTTTAATAAACATTTAAACGAGAAAAGTGGGGCTATGACTCACAGGAATATGTAAAAGTTTAGAGTACTTGTGAAAGTAAAAGCATGTAGTTGAGCATGTATCTCCCCTAAAGAGTTTACAAAACAGTTAAATAATAGAAAATGGGGCTATGAAACTCACCGTGAGTTTGATGATGTTTAGTTCTTAACGAATATGATGGATAAGCTGGGAAACTTCTACGTGCAACCTAAAATATGATGTTGCATCTTAGATTTGGAATGATGTCTAGGAAAACATAATCGAGCCTATATATGTCTTTATATTGATCTTGATGTAGTACTTGGTAGTTTGTGTATGTTGTCTTATAGAAACGGTTTATGAAACATTTTTAGTTTATATATCTTGTACTACCGTTCGGGCCATCATAATTCAGAGGTCATGTAGTAAACGTTCGAGGAGCTAGGACACTTTAATTCGTCAATCCAGCAACTCGTCGATCCATTTACCCAAATGAAACCCCTCACATGAAGCTCCCTAGTTTTGTAGTGTTCGATATGGAAAATCATGTTTTGCTTGTTTGATTTCGTGATATAAGTGTCAAAATGATCATATGGTTTTGAAGACATCAAATAATCTTGAAATTAAGTGTCAATTTCCCCTTAATATGCTCATTATTTATATCATTTTATGTGGATATATGCTTTTATTCTTTATATTTCGTTTCCAGGAATGAGCACTGGAGCTAAAGAGACGCGGAATTGGAAATGTACTTCAAAGATACACACTTTAGTATGCTAACTATGAAGAAGTTACGAGGTAGTTACACTCTCCACTTACGCCGAAGCTAGGAATTCAAACACAAAGACCAAGTCAACGCTAATCAAGGATTAAATCGTAACTATCACAAGAGGTTACGCCGTAATATTCTAAAGACTTTGAAGAGTTCGTGATTATGAAGGTTACGCCGTAACCAATGCATAAAGTTACGGCGTAAAAGCAACAGAATGGGGTGCATGTTATTGACGAGATTACGACGTAGCCACGCCTGAAGATTACGACGTAAATGAAACCCTAATAAGGTTACGGCGTAACTATCCACCTTAGTTACGCCATAAATATTACTAATAGATAAGATCGTTTGAAGAGTACACTAGTTACGGCGTAACCACTTCTATAGGTTATGCCGTAGCTTGTGTCGGGCCTATAAATACCAGCCCTAATTTCTGCATTTGACACATCTCTTTTCCTCCCTTTTTAAGGGGCGATTAGGGCACCATCTCAGAGTATTTTTCCAACAGCAATCAACCACTTTCCAAGGGAGAATTCATTTTCAATCGTTGTCATTATTAGCTCTACATCAGGTAATTTGTATCAAACAATATGTTCAATTCAGTTCATATTTTATTCATCATTTTTGGTTTAATTTACTATATGTTTGGCTAAGCACCTTTAGTGCTAGCCTAGTTATGAATCCTATATTGTTTTGATTATGTTTTCGCGCTTCTATTATTGCTTCTAGTGTATGCATGCTTAGTTTATTCATAGATCCTCTTGCTTTGGTAGTTTTGAAGGGCGGTTGTACTTATTACACTAGGAGAATGGACCAAAGGACCCTAGAGTAGTAGGTTGCGAGGATTGGTAAGAATTGACCATAGGACTGCCAATTCTTTGTGTGAAAATTTACCAAATGATCACCTTCCGATGTTGGATAAACTTAAGGAGTTAGGGATGTGTGGTCTAAGATCTGAGAGGCCGAATCACACATTAGAATGAATCTAGCATGTAGCAGTACTTAATGGCTTAACCTAGTCTATCAGCGACATCCGTTAATCACAAAGGATCAGACCTTTGATATCGGAGTAGGATTTTAGGGGATATAGGCTAGACGAATTGACCATAGGAGTCTAGCGTATCTAAACCCCACTTGAAGCAATAGGAATCATTAATAGAGAACATAGTCACAGCAATATAGGATGAGTAACTAGGCTAGTACACTTTCTCCCTACTGCATTAAACTCAATTTAATTTAATTTCTGCTATTTAGTTTAATTAAAAGTCAAATCAAACCCCTTTTAAAACGTGACATAGACTTAAGTTATAATCCACACACATGGCTCTTGGGACGACCTCGGTTTTACCAAATACTACACTATACACGATCGGGTACACTGCCCGTTAGTGCATAAGGTAAACCATAGGTAGAGGAGATATTATAAATTTAAAACCTGGTCAGAAAACCTGCATCAAGTTTTTGGCGCCACTGCCGGGGAGCTAATTAGGATCTTAATTTAAGTTTTGTAAAATTTTTCTTGACTTTTATAATTTAAGGTTTTTATTTGCTTTATTTTTAAGAATTTTTGCTTTTAGTTTTCTTTTTCCTTTCTTTTCTGTTTTTGTTTGTTTTTGAAATTTTAGGATATGGGTAATTCGGATTTTGATATGCTCACTATGGAGGAATACATGGCTTTGACTCGAGGTGGCCAAAGACCGGGCGTGGTATGTCCCGAAATTAATGATAATATCGACTTTGAGATCAATAGCCAGTTTATGAAGGAGCTCAGATAGAAGCTTTTCACGGGAACCGATGATGAAGATGCCCACCTACATGTGCAAAGAGTATTGGAGATCGCAGATCTTTTCCACACTCCAAGAGTCACTCAAGATGCATTAATGCTTAGAGTGTTTTCAATTACACTCACAGGTGCAGCTAGAAGATGGATGTACAGGCTTCCCGCTGGGTCAATCAATACATGGAATCTTCTGTAGAAAGCGTTTATTCGGAGATATTGTTCGCCTTCAAGGGTAGCCAAGAAGATAGAAGAGATAAGGAATTTCAGAGAAGCGAAGGACGAGACATTATATGCAGCTTGGGAAAGGTTTAATGCCGTTCTTTACAAGTGCCCAATGCATAATCTCAACAACCATCAGAAAGTCCTTATTTTCTACAAAGGTTTGAGCATCCATTCCCGCCAAATGCTCGATTCTCAAGGGCTGATCCCTAAGATGTCACCAGCACAAGCCCTTTGCTCAATACAAATAATGGCAAACCATTCACTAAATTGGTATGATGTAGCAACCACTTGGCTAATGAATTACAATAGCTTGGATGACATTGGTGACATTACCAAAAGAGTTGATAGACTTGGATGTGATATGAAGAAGGTTAAGGAAAACATTCATGCTATGCGAGAGCGTTCTCTCCGAGAAGAATGCAAAGCATATGAGCAGGTCAAGTATATGGAATCCTTAGAGGAAATCATCAATAAATACTGTGATGAATCAGTGAAGATGCATGACTCGAATAATGAATGGATTAGGAAATTCAAGGAAACCACAGACTTTAACTTAAAGAAGCTAAATGCCAGGAGAATGGATGTAGAGGTGAAGCTTGAACTATTAAACCAAACAGTCCTGGAATATAAAAAGAATGCGGTTGAAAAAGCCAATGCAACAACGGGAAAGATCAAATATGTCAACGAGGAGCCAGTTCCTCGTAATTTACCTAATGTCAAACATTATGTACCACCTATCCCATTTCCAGGGCGTTTGAACAAGCCTTTCAAGCCTTACGTATCTACTTGTGAGGAAGTTCAGGAGGTTGTGAGGAAAGAAGAAACTAGCAAGGGGTAACTAAAGAAGATGGAAGCGATGAGTTTAGAGGAGGAAGAAGAGATTCCACAGGCTAATGTGGAATCAGCTGGAACACGAAATTGTATCACTTCTATCTCTTCTTTTATTTCTATTACTAATGATCTTGCTAGTTTTCCCATACAGGATGCCGAAGTGGAGGATGACATTGTGCAACCCTTGACCTCACAAGCCATGTTTATCACACCACCCGATGATGGTTATGTAGCACTGGCTACTAAATCAATTTTAGTTGAGCATATGAAGGAATTGGTAGACGATATCTTGGACACTAGAGTGATTATAATGAAGGGAACTGTGGCAGGGAAGCCGACTATTCAACAACAAGGAGTGTTCAAATCATCAAGGCCATCAACTATAACGAGTTTGGTAAGGAGGGAAATTACATTTCCTTCAAGGTATAACTTTCATTCATCATCTCCCTAACCGATTCCGAATTCACACCCTCATGGTGTTTATTAATATTTTCACCCACACTTGATTTCAAGTGAGGGGATGAACACCCTTTTACTTAGTAAATAAGGCTGGAGTCAAGCTCGTGACTCAAACAAAAACAAGCGCTTCGTGAGAGGCACCCTATGCCTATCTTTTTATTTTTGTTTTAATTTTATTGGATTTTATGCTTGATATGTTTGTACATCATGTTTACAGGTTTCCATAGTTAAGAAATGCAGGAGAAGTGCTGGAAGGACCTCTTACGACATTTAAAGAGGTCGAAAATATTCTGAATTGAGATCAGAAGAAATTACGGCGTAGCTCTAGTTTCAAGTTACGCCGTAATGTGTTCACAGTACGAGCTCATTATCAGGTCACATTACTTGTGGGTGTGTTCCTTGTAAACCCTCACGAGACTTCACTTGTCCACTTGGGACACCGAGTGGTTTAAAAGGCTTGTTTCATACGCTAAATGCAACCGTGATTCCTATGAAAGTGAGTTAGGATTTTCTTTTTCTTTATTTTTAAATACTTGATGTCTTTCTAGTATGATGCATTTGGTTGTTTAAGTGAATTCAGGGGATTGAAGTTTGCTTATGAATCTCAAGGCGGGACACATTTCAACACGTGTATCTTCGATCATGCAAAGCAAATTTCAGGGAAGTTCTCGTTCCAATTATACTTTTCTCCTCTTTATTACATGTTTTCGTACAAAAGGGACTTTGTACATTTCAAGTGGGGGGACGGGAATAGAATTATTACTTGAACTTATTTACCCTCGTTTTTCTAGTTTATTTTCAAAAATTATGCCATTTTTAAAATTTTGACATGTTTTTCTTAACCTAACTAGAATAGACCTTAGCCGAGCACACTATAACCCCTGATTTTCTTTGTTAGATTTAGCCTTTCCGTTTCCCCATATTACTCAAATCCACAAAATATTGAGTGTGCCGGTAGTATGTAAACTTTAGAACTTGGCCTTTATATCATTTTGAGACCATAGACAAGTAGTGTGTCAAGTTAGCTTGATACATTTGGAATGGATAATTTGAAAAGGCAATGTTTTAGGATTTACACCCAAATAGCCCATATGTGTAAAATTGTGTGTGTTTATCGATTAGTCACCTCGACTTTTCGACCCCTGTGTAAAACCCTTTTGTTGCACTCGCTTTTAGTGCAAGATACCCCTAGATACACCCTTCCGAGCCATTATGTTCATTTCATAACCCTTATCAATATTGTTTCGATACACCTATTCGCCTTAGCCTACCGTGTAGTCTTAGTTTATGATTGGGAAGTCACCGTTTGCTCAAGTTTAAGGTTTGAGTAGAAAGATTCGGGAATCACGCCTACGTCGAAGACATATTTTTGAAGATCATTAAAGACCCCCCATATTTCTCATGTATGATTCATCTCAAGTGGAGGGATGATATTGTTATGTATAGTTATGAATTGGGAAAAAAAATCAAAAAAAAAAAAAAGAAAAAGAAAAAAGAAAAGAAAAAAGGTGTTTTTGTATGTATATAGTAGTTATTAGTGCTAGTGCATCATTATAAGCACTATGAGCTTATCAGATTTAATATCGAAGAGGCCACTTCGATCACATTTGAATATTTGAGTTGGTGACGTGTTTACACCAACATATTGATGAACACCAAGTAGTGTGCCCATCATGACGTCCGCTAATGGCACACTTACTTGTTGTATTATGACCCGGTTTTTGCATCTTGAAGCTTTGATTTTGGATGAACAGCGGACGGTGACGACTTGATTGTAGGCTAATACTATTTGCTTCGTATTTTTTTTCACTATTTATGTGCATCCCATGTCTTATCCTACCCTTTAGTCGTGAATCATGCTTAGGTGAGGGATTTGAGCAGTTATTGGTGTCTTGGCCAGTGTTCTGGTCATGTATCGATGGTCTTTGTCGCCTTCGCCGTAGTATGTTAGTAACGACACTACACCCTAGCCTTATAATTTGTTCACCCAATATTACCTTCAAAGATTGTTTTGACCTTAGCTTTAGTGGTGGAGATATGTGTAACCGGCAAGCCTATGATAGAACACATGCTATGACTGTGCGTTGAGTGATCACCCCGAAATTGACACTTAGATTAGAGAGAGTATGAGTGTTTGTTTCCCATTTCGTGAAGTGTTCGGCTTTGAATATTCTAGCATAGGAAATTTTTAATCTCATATTTCTCAAGTAAAATTGGGGGATATCTTTTTAGAAATGATTCTAATATGGTCTACTTGAGGGCAAGTAGAGTTCAAGTGAGGGGATATTTTATGACATCAAATAATACTGATAATTAAGTGTCAAATTCCCCCCTAATATGCTCATTATTTATATCATTTTATGTGGATATATGTTTTTATTCTTTATATTTCGTCTTCAGGTTGTAAATGAGCATTGGAGCTAAAGAGACGCGGATTTGGAAATGTACTTCAAAGATACACACTTTAGTATGCTAACTATGAAGAAGTTATGGCGTAGTTACACCCTCCACTTACGCCGTACCTAGGAATTCAAACACGAAGACCAAGTTAACGCTAATCAAGGATTACGGCGTAACTATCACAAGAGGTTACGCCATAATATTCTAAAGACTTTGAAGATTTCGTGATTATGAAGGTTACGCCGTAACCAATGCATAAGGTTACGGCGTAAAAAGGTAACAAAATGGGGTGCATGTTATTGACGATATTACGACATAGCCACGCCTGAAGATTACGACGTAAATGAAACCCTAATAAGGTTACGGCGTAACTATCCACCTTAGTTAGGCCGTAAATATTACTAAGGGATAAGATCGTTTGAAGATTACACTAGTTACGGCGTAACCACTTCTATAGGTTACGCCGTAGCTTGTGTCGGGCCTATAAATACCAGCCCTAATTTTTGCATTTGACACATCTCTTTTCCTCCCTTTTTAAGGGGCGATTAGGGCACCATATCAGAGTAAGAGGAAGGATGGTGATAGGATTTAGACATTGGATGAGGAGATTAGACACTTTGGTACCCGTATGGATGCTATGCGTGAGGAGTTGGATGCATTTAGTAGTGACATGTTTGTTGTAGAGGATGTGCGGGTAGATTTTTATTCAGAGTTCATTTGGGAGCGCGAGGAGCAGCTTCGTTTCCGAATGTGGAGTTCTGATATGATGAGCTGTTTGTTTAAGCATCAACGTATTCGACATTAGCTTTTTGATGAGACTAGTTACACTCCCCAGTTTCCTCAATTTTCAGGAGATCCTTCGAACTTAATCTCAACCAACACCAAATGTGCTAGGATTGAATTAAATGCTTTCACATGATCTGCTACAGAGGCCCTTTCATTCATCTTATTATTAACCAATTGTCGTATGAGATACACCTTATTCGACGTACTAGGTTTCTCGTACATGTTAGATAGATGCTTTATCAAACCGTATGTGGTCTTTTATTTGATAACATTATAGGCTACGTTCTTTGCCAAAGATAACCTGACCACACCCAGAGCCTAGTCTTTAGCCTTCATGCCTGTGGGTTTGGCTTCTGCTAAAGGCCCGTGAAGCTTCTTTTGATATAGATTACCCTCAATCTGCATCTTCCAAAACCTGAAAGAATGACCATCAAACTTGTCGATCTTTATCTTCCCGTCTTCTGCCATTGTTTATCTTCACCAGGGATCTCATACCACTTTGTAGGGTGTGTGACACCTGCACACACCTCTTTACGAACACATAACACAAACAAAGCTTGCAGAAAGTAAAGTGACACAAGATATAATGTGGTATTCACAACTAGGGTAGTTGTGACAGTCCATGGGGTTAAATCTGAGAGATATTATTATTGAGGTACGCACACACACAAGAGGATTGTGTTTACAATTACATTGACTGGGTATATGTAGGTGTGGAAACCTTAATCCTAGCTCTCCACAGGATAACAACTTAGGGGTCGGACTAAAACCAACTAACTCCATATGGACCAAGCTCATGCTTCCAATTGCAGCCCAAAAGCTTCTGTTCACCTGACAGAGTATCTGGATGAAACCTTCTATTGAAGCCTTTGTTAAAGCATCAGAGCCTTTGTCTCACCTGACAAAGTTTTGTCAATCTTCTTCTGCTTCACTTATGAATATGATCCTAAGGAGCTATTGTATACATAGAGTCCTACCTCCGTATGTTTGGTAGATTAACGCCAGAGCCTAAAAAGAGCCTATATCAGTATCCACAACTCAACATATGGTTCAATATTCTAATGAGAGGTTGACTCCTTTGCCTTAATTATCTTTGATGTACTAAAGAAAATGGGTAGAGTACGATATATTTAATGGTTCATTGAAGTCTTAGATGTTACACATGACTTAATACTAACATAGGTAGACCCTAGCTCGACAACAACTAATAATTGTTTGCTTAGCCATACTAGCTAGAATGTCATATACTTTAAATTCTACATGATTCAAGCTAGCGGATAAACCAAAGAAAGTGGAAAGAAACAATAAAGAACTGCATAAAGTAGCTAGATAGTTGTAGAGACTTTTGATCCAAAGCCCCAACAATAGGTTTTGTTTTTGTTTTTTTCTTTTTTTGTCACAAGATCCTTTGTAAACCACCAAGAGATGCATAGCATCATGAGCAATCAGCCTTGGAATATTATTAAGCAGAGTGACTGCTAATGATGTTATCTCATTTCTTGATGGATCTTCTTCATTGAGTGCGAAAACGTACACTACCATGGCTCCTTGATATTCAGTAAGACCTAAGCCTTTGATCCTTTTATCGGAACCCTCCATTAAGTGCAGGAGCCCAATAATCAGCTCCGTTGTCACTGCCTACTTGCATTGTGCATGAAACAGGGACTAGACACAATCCCCTACTCCTCAAATCCTTCTTTGGTTCTTCATGAGAATCCTACAATAAAATAAATTTAAATGCAATTATCAGAACCAATTAATTTGGAAAATCAAATTGAAACTATGAAAGCATGTCTATATTTATTGCTAGTAATTTAGGATTAACAACTAACTTAACATGCTTTATTTAGATATCATGGTTTTGCCCATATAACAAGGATTCAATAAATGATCAAAAGAACCACCTGGTCAAGAGCAGCTCCTTTCA
This sequence comes from Artemisia tridentata subsp. tridentata, assembly GCA_021014915.2. Lineage (NCBI taxonomy): Eukaryota > Viridiplantae > Streptophyta > Magnoliopsida > Asterales > Asteraceae > Artemisia > Artemisia tridentata. Next base: position 266,188,475 of record CP139507.1, on the reverse strand, counting down.
TCTTCATGCAGCTATCATTCACAAGCTGTTTAAGGAACATAACAAATGATAAGTAAAAACTTGAGTACAATAATATATGTCAGTTTCTTGGTGAAATATAGGTGAAAAACGTAGAAAATTATTCAGAGCATAAAGGTCTAAATATACCTGGCCAGGATCTTCAGGAAATAAACAATTTCTTTCCCCTTGTTGAACCTAATTTTGAAGAGAAAAATGTTAAATATATGTAAGTTGCAAAAAAAAATTATTAATTTTTTTTGACATCTTCCCCACATGCTCATGTATGAACACTCACATGCATTGCGGCAGAGAGAGAAAAGGTGTTAGGAAAGAATGTATGCACCCAGATAGAGTGTTACCCATACATTTTTGTAACGATGGACTATGTATAACTACTGTATTAACCTAGCAAAATGCTTATGTTACTATGTTTTCACCCATACATAGTTGCGTACAAGAGTATCGACAATGTAATCCTAATTAATCCCTCAAGAATATAATCAAGATGAATATTCGGACTTATTGTTTTTAAGCATTATTCATGTAAGTATGTTAGGCTCCAAATAGTATTCTCCGGACTATGATTCATAGATTTAGTTAACACTAAATTTGCTAGAAGAAGGTTTATATGTTTCTTGTGAGCTATTTACGATTAACGTAAATACATACATACATCTGTGTACAAAAGTATTTGTAAAATAGGGTGTACACTTACGGAATGTTGGTGGGTTCTCATGTTTCCAGCAGATCCACCACCGAGGTACGGCAAGCTTAAGGCCTGAAACAAATAAGGGCACAAATGAACTCTTCCATCATATAGTTTATTGTTGTTTCATACACTCTTGACAACGAAAATTGTTATTTTGCAAAAATAAAATTTCCAAAAGCTGGCCACTCTCTATAAAATAAAAATATAAGTTACTCATCTACTAAGAATAAAAAAACAGTTTAAATAATCTTTGGACAGAGGGAATAATTTCTTTTGATACATTATAAAATCCATGTAACTGAAAGATATGGTTTAATATTTGATAGAGGCATAATATAACATATAAAAATGCAAAATAATCTAGAAGGAATATTAAGGAAGTTAAGCTTTAGCTACTCTTTGTGTGTTTTTTTGTGGCATGACTGTGCCTCATGGTAGTTTGTGAAAGATAACAGAAGAAGAAGAATAACTGAAAGGGATGTTGCATTACCTCAATTTGACTCTGAAGGAATCTTATGTAACCAATAGCTTCTAACAGGACAGAAGCTGTGTCAGTCTGCATCAAAGAAAATTAATATAATGTTATTTCAAAGGATTTATAAAATGAGTAGATAAAACGTCTGATAAATTATTAATTCTAGGTTACTGAAAGACATGTAAGGAAAGATCTCAAACTTGAAATCTCTTAATTATATGAAAATATAGATATTGATTATAAAAGAATATATATAGACAAGACTAGACAAATAAAAGTTTTTTAAAGCTGAAAAAGAAAAAAGACAGATGAAAAACGAATGTTATGAGAAAATAATTGTTCAGAATTTATTTGCTTCATAATTATTTGTTGTAAAAAGCTAGCAAGAAAAATAATTTGCATATGAAAAAGAAAACATATATTAATTATGTTGCTTATTAATAATGATTTACGTTTTTTGTAACCAAATTGAACTGGTTTATAGAAAATTAAACGTAAGTACTGAAAAAAACCGGCTTAAAAGTAGTTCATATGAAACTTTAGTATTGTTGATGTAATATTATTTCTTCTAGATAACCTATAAAACTGCGAACATGCAGCGTCAAATGACCAGAATAAGAAATAAGAATGACGTCTCAAACAATGGTCTATTAAAATTTAGCAGTCTTTTTAATTTGTTATCCTTTATAGAAAAGTGAATTTCACATACCTATACGGCTATGCCACATCACAAGTATTTCTATTCTCTAGTGAGAATCGTATCCATAATTTTCTGGCTGATAAACACACTTACATACCACTAGCTAGACAAAGACTTCGTCGAGTGCAATTTTTTTAAGACTGAGTTATCTTGAATGGAATTGATGTTAGGTATAAAATATTACTTTAAATTGACATGACCACCAATAATTTTCACAGTAAACCAAAAAGAATTATATATGTCATATTGTCATATCATTCTCTTTTTCATAGTGAAAATTAAACTAATATAAGAAATGTTTAGTCTATTTTATTATAAAGTATATATTCACTTGAAATGAATACCAGTAACTTATAAGATGCTACTAAGTATATACTTAAATATTACGTTAATTCATTTTTAGTTACGTATATGCAAGTTTAAATCATACTATACCTTCCCAAATGGAGAAACAAGCTGGTGAAGTGCTGTTATTCTATCCCCTAATTTTTCTTTCCTCACCTGTTTTTAACATCAAAAACAAGAAGAAGAATCAAAATAACAAATTGTATTTTTGCAATGATTAATATACACATCTTTTATATATTTATTTTTAATACTTCCTATCTTTTCTTTGTGTGGATATAAGAATAGATGAACAAAAGAATCCTCATGGGATGAAGAAATGGACAATCAAAAAGGACAATCAATATCGTCCAAAAAGTAAGTCTTCGTGTATTTGGGGTTTCTTTCGTCCGTGTTTGTGTGTTTGTGAAATAAAGAAAGATAGAGATCGAGATTGAAGTCGAGGCAAATTTACCTTGAAGGTAGATTGACTTGAAGAAGGTTGTATTTTTGCTTTCTTTGATGCCCCACCTGTAGCAGTGCTATTGCACTCCATAAATTGAAAAAGAAAGAATGAAAAAGTAAGTAATTAAATTACACATCCATGTACATTCAGGTAAATTTTGTGTGGATCATTTTAGCTGATTATTAGTCTACTACAAATTAAATGCTCTTGTACTTCTGCTATAAATGAACATAGTTAATACAGAATCCGGGGTAAAAGAGACACATCTGACCAACCACAAAAGTATAATACGGGTACTCCAAATATTATCATGACAAAGAAGAAGCTAGTAGCATTCTAATGTCTATTAATTTTCAAGTAATTTGAATTAAATAGTTACCTCAGATGAGCGATCAGGTGGAGGGTGTCTTCCATCCGCCTTGTTACTAGTAGTGGTAGAGAAATCGAGCATATTGTTGCTCACACTTGAGACACAAGAAGTAGGAGATGAAACGGGGATCATTTGATTAGACCAATTACTTGGCTTTGAGCCATGAAACTCGCAGTTTCCTTGACCATACGATGATCCGTAGTTTAGTGAGTTTTCTTGCTTGACGGTAGATTCTTCCACAGCTTGGACGTTCAAGGAGTTGTGATGCTGCTGCTGACGATGATGATCACCAAGTAGTAGCTGTTGTTCCCAGTTCTCCAATTTCTTAACTTGTTGCATATGACTCAAAGCCGACTTGTCGTCTTCACTCACTAATCCAGACCTATCAAAGATAAACAAAAACTCATATATATTAGTGACTCTATGCATGGGTGTATGTTTGATCTATCTATATATAGTTCTTTTGAACCACTTTATATATCTTTTTGTTGCCAAACAAAACATCATTAAAAGACTTGAAACCTACTTATGCTAAAATAACTGAGAGAAAAGAGAAAAAGATAGGTTTACATGAGTAATTGACTTAAGGAATCCGGATTTTCTTGATTATTATGCCATGGAGCTTCTGAAGATGGTATTGTTAGTGGTGGTGCATATTGGTGAGGAAAGAAGTGGGGTTGTGCGGAGTTAGCAAAGAACGGTTGTTGCGGAGGAGCTGGTGGCCTAGTCGTAGCCATCATGCTCCACCAGCTGTTAGGACCGCCGACAATCATTTGTTGCACCGGTGAACTTTGCAACACATTTCCTCTATTCATTTCCACTCTCAAAATAAAAGAAACAAATTAACATACAAAAAACTTAACTTTCCCTTCTTGCTTTAGTATCTCTTTCATACACACACAAAGATACACACAAATTTGTCTTTTTCTTGAATCTTTACCAAGTTAAGACCTTTGTCTTTGTAGAAACTTTGAGAGGTCTTCCAAGAATTGATTAAGTTGAGAGAAAGAAAGAGAGAGGAGTGTGTTTTGGAATGATGGGGTATTGAGAACCTCTTTTGTCTTTGTATTCTCCCTTTCTTTGTTAGCTTTTCTCTTTTCTTTCTTTCTTTCCTTCATTTGTTTTAAATGTTTTTACTTTTAACGTTGCTTTTGCTTTATCCCCAAAGTAGGGCAGCTGAAAAAAGGTAGTGCCAATTCTATTTCTACTACATGAAAACAAATATTACTAATAATAATTGAACTCCTGCTATAATCTTCGATAAATTATATTTATAATCTTACATAAAAAATATCCTCATTAGTCCATGGCAACTTTCGTAGGTTATAGAAAATGAGCTTAAGTCCAAATGGTAGTTATAGTAGTTGAATGCCTCAATGCACAATTAATTTCTAATTAGATAAAAAAGAAAACCAAAGAAACGGTTATAGTTACAAAGATAAAATATTTTTTTGAAGAAGGTGTGCACTTAGTGTAAAACTATCAAAATTCATTTAAAAAAATAAAAAAATTTACTCTATGGATCTTTTTCGGAAGGTATGCACGTACATACCCTCTTCCTTAGGTATGTCCACATGCCGCATGTGCATGTGTACTCCGATTTACATATTTTACATGCTGTTGGCATTAGATTAGAACATAGATTGATCCTGATGAAGATACTTAATTAATAAGATTCCGATTAAAATATATTAGCGTCAATAGTGAGAACAAATGTCGGGATTTGCACTAGATACATAGTTAGCTTATCCACAAAAGGTGTAGATTGACGGGGACACCCTGACTCCAGGTGTCTTTTGGCACCGGCCATTGTCCACCCCACAAGGAATAGCTCCGGGCAACTCTCCTGACCTAGTGGGGCACCAACTGGAGTGAGCCAGGACTCTCGTACTCTTGAGCTCTTATCCACAAAGTAGACATCTATATAAGCCTTCCTAGACTTCACTAGGAGAGTGTGCATGAGTGTGTTTGTATAGTTTCATTTATCAATAAACACTTTTCTCTTGCCACCCTCTCTCTACTTACTCTCTCTAGAAGTAATATGTATTCCGCCTATTTTCACCGCACGAGACCTCCCGATCTCACTAGTATCTTGATATTGGTCGACCTACGATTGTTAGCAAAGCTAGCATACGATTATTGGAGTTTGTTTTTCGGAAATCAATATCAAAATGATTTTTAAAATGGTTCGTGAGTTTTTGTTGAAAAACCGAAACATTTTCTTGAAAAATTGAGCTTTTCACGGATAAAGCTTGAATCATTGTTGCACAAACTATTTATTAAGGTTCCTTTTATGTCATTCACGGATTAGAAACAAAGGCTCATGCGAAAATTTTGAATTTTGTTCAAGTTTTGAAGAAAACTCAAGTTTTTAGGGTATTTCAGTTGGGATAATACCTTTAAAAAGCATCATACTTATCCAAATATATTACAAAAAAAGATACTCTTGTGAATATTAATGTTGACATTTTTGTATTTATGTATGTTGTTTGACCATTTTACCATTCCAAATTACATAAATGATCCTTGTAGTTTTGCGAAATTGCAGCCAACGTCCCTATGGTAAATTACACAAATGGTCCCTATTTTTATTTTCCAATTTTTTTTTGAATATTCTTTTAAATTTTTTTTTTGGAATTTTTTTTCCCGATTTTTTTTTTCGAAATTCGTTTTCAAAAATTTTTTTTGGGAATTTTTTTTCAAAATTCTTTTTCAAATTTTTTTTTTCGAAATTATTATGTCGAAAAACCTTATTCCTGAATTATTTTTTATGAAATATTTTTTTAGAATTCTTTTTTTGGTCACGTGTGAAAACGTATAAAATCGGAGGAAAACGTATAAAAACAAATGTATAAAAGTGGACGAAAACTTAAGAAAACGTATATAAAAAAGTAACGGGTCAAAACCATAAGGAGTGGATCCAATATATATATATATATATATATATATATATATATATATATATACATACATACATATATTAGGGACTGTGGATGCAATTTTCGCTAACCCACAAGGACCATTTATGTAATTTGCCCTAGGGACGGTGGATGCAATTTTCAAAAATCTACATGGTAAAATGGTCATCACAGGTTTTTACTACTCACATAAAGGCAAAAGTATCAACATTACTACTCACGAGTTTTATTTATTTTTTTATTTTTTTATTTTTTATTTTTTTTCACGCTACCCAGAAGAGTATTTTTGGACAAGTATGATGCTTTTAAAGGTATTATCCCATTTCGGTTCTTAAGGAGGTTTTGAATCGATCTTGTTATGGTTTCGTGGTTAAAATGTGTTTATAATCATCAAAGAACAAAAGATTTGAAAGTTTAGTGTGTCAAATCTTGCAAAAATGTGTTTTTGTTTCGCTTTTTGGCGAAAGTGCTCCAAATCTCAGTCCATGTTCATCATAGTCTTGGTCAATTTTATACAAATCTCGGTCATCCTTTAGTTTTAGGAGTTCCCACTCCAACTTGTGATCACAACCGAGATTCACATGAATCTCGATCACACAATTTGAGTCAAACAATCTCGGTCTCCACATATGTAATATCTCGGTATTCCCTTCCTCCCACTGAGATTCCCATGCAACATGTCAATCGAGATTCCAAGACCTAGTTCACCGAGATTCTAACCACACCCTAAAATTTTATCGAGATTTTACCCTAGTTTATACAACCGAGATTCTATTCTATAATGACACAACCGAGATACTTTAGGGTTTTCACCGAGATTCTAGGGTTTATCATTGACAACCGAGATTAGGGCTCATAACCACAACCTAGATTTATAACCTAATTTCTACCGAGATTTACGGTTTCTGAACAATATCAAGATTTATTTCCAAGATTTAACCGAAAAAACCTACAAACCTTAAACCAAATGAAAAACAAACTAACACTTTAGCATCTTTATATGATCGATCCATTATCAAGACTCATTTCACATGACAATGCTAGATTTGGTACTTTAATGGCATTGTGATTAAGGGTTATTCTTTATTACTTATTTGATATTGAAGTGACATTTCACAGGTGCGTGTGCTTATTTATCTTAGAGTCAAGCTGGTTGGTTGGTTATATGTCTCAAGATACCAGTTTGGGCTTTCATTGATCAAGATTAAGACTTGGCTATCTAGTTATTTGTGTGAGATCTATAAATGCATAAATTGGTTCTTAATGACTCACAGGGTAGCTATCACTTTAAGGAATTACATTGCAGTGTTCATTGTCCCACGTAGTTGAGTATAGTTCAAGAGGTTGTGTACTCACTGGGTAGTTCGTGACTCGTTTTGCCACCAAAAAAAGTCACCTCACCATTCTTAGTCACAAGAATAGTACAAGCTTAATTTACAAGCTTGGGTAATATACTACATTCTCAAGTTTCCATCAGTGGTCACTACAGTTAGCCGATGAATTCATACGGAGGTCTGCAAAGATAGGTTTGAGGAGAAACGTAAAGAGAACATTTGTTTATCAACATATTCTCACAGGTTAGTATGTATGCTTACACGGATTTATGATGCCTCTATTTGATCTAGTTTTGGGATGTTCATGGATTTATGATGATTCTGAAAGATCATAACCATCATGGGGGGAGAAATATGTATTTTTTGAGGGATTTATCGAGTCAATTTACATTAGTTGGGTGGATTCGTGGCGAGTATTTCATGAGAACTTGTAGAGGGATTTATCGGGTCAATGAACATTGGTTGGGTGGATTCGTGCAGTGTATTATCATTTTAAGGTGTATGATTAGTTATTGCGAATTTTTCAACAAAGTGAGAAGATTTCGTTAATATTATGTCCCCCGAATGATCAATCTCCGTCGTCAAGACAACAAACGAGAAGCCTGCAGAGTGTGGTTTACCGTAACATCAACATTTTCCGTTGCACATTAGAAAATAAAGACATAAGATACTTCTACAACATCAAGTTTTTAGTCTACAAGATTGGTTGTTAGTTTAGGGGGAGCATATTTTAGAAAAATGTAAAAGTTTTTTTCTATCCTATTTTACAAAACTGTCATTTTATTTCTATTCTACTTCGCAAAACTTTAAGAAAATTAGAAAATACCAAAAAGAAAATGGCGTACTAATTTGGGGGAGTAAAACCAAATCAGATTTCACTACATTGTTTGCCTTAAAGTATAGAAGAACAAAGTTGGGGTACAAAAGAAGAAAAGGAGCTATGAAGGCATCCTCATAGTTTGTTACGCTTTCGAAGACTTTATTATTTTTACTCGTATGGTACATTGTAAGAAAATCCCATCTGTCATCACTTGGGGGAGATTATTAGCATCAAAAGTGAGAACAGATGTCAGGATTTGCACTAGATACATAGTTAGCTTATACGAAGGGATTGGTAGTGTAATTTTTGTATTGTTAACCATGTAGACGCCTGGTGTGATCAAATAAATAGTGATTTTATGCATCATTTATCCAATATATTTTGCTCATTTACTATGCTTTTATATTAGAATCATTACTTAATCACTTATTTTTATGATTGTTAGTAATTCTGGATCAAAATGGAAAAGACACACAAAAAAAAAAACAACGTTATTTGGAGCTAAAAAGAAGAAAACTAGAATAATGTTGTTCAGATGCTGAATACGGCGTATCCATGCAACTAGAGATACGCCGTATCCCATACTTAGAAATTTTGAAGCCTTGCTCTTACTTTGAAGAATAAAGTGTATCCATCTCTGGGTATATTCCGTATATTATACTAAGCCGATTTGAAGAATACAAGTTATCTGAAGAATAAGGTGTTAGGATCATTAAAGTGATGACATTACGGGATTGATCTAGACACTTAACTAGCTTTGCTTGCAGGGACTATTCTTGTATAAGTGGCAAAGTTAGGGTATGTTGAGCCTATATATACCCCTCAAGACTCCACTTGAGGGGTGTGGTTGTGTTTTCATTTTATTCAATCTAATAATATTTCTCTTGTTGTAACTAGAAATCACTCTTTATCACACTTAGATATGCTTTGTTATGCACAAGAATGAGATGGGACTGTGTTATAAATGTTGGATTGTATAATAGAGAATAGATATGAATGTTAAGCTTTTTCTATATTGCACACAACACACACAGTTAACCACTTCCTCAAATGAGGAATTTGCACTTTAAATACTACAAGTCTTTTGCCTTGTGGGCCTTGTGTGGGCTTTGCTCATGGGCTAGGCTTTTAACATATAAACTAAGTCTAACATAAGCCCATACAATACAAAGTTCTAATATGTTGAATGACCATCACTTTAATCACTAAAATTAAAGCTAACAATCTCCCCCTAAGGGATGGTCATTCAAACTATGCACTACGTGATTAGATCTTTAGACTTCTGGGTCTTGAACTTTGTAATTCTTTGTTCCTTCATGCATTGTGATCTTCATCGTATTGCCTTTTGGATTGATCTTTTCCTTGATCAACATCTTCATGTATTTACAGCGTCTTTTCTTCCATTGTAGATGTTGAGACATACGATGATCGATGGACTTTCTTCAGTACCTGCATAAAACAGTTAGCAATAAATCGTCCAGCTCTTTCTAGGTTCAGATCTCATTATGACACTTACAACTTATGTTCTTTTTGGTGAACACAAGTGTATTTTATTGAAAGTGTTCCTAAGAGATCTTTTGATGAATCTCATGGCTCTAGACTCAATTATGTGCGTTTTGGTTTTAGTCGTCGGAGGCATGGAGCAGAGTGCCACCTTTTCAATATCAACTCATCTCGGAGTGAGAGGTCGATAGATTATGCATTGATCTCCGTGAGAAATAAAACAAATATCTTTTAAGAGATATCTGAGTGGCTGAGAGGGGTTTGTGCACCGCGTCACTGGGTCCATGACGTCTTGTCTTCAATATCAGTATCACCTTAGTGAGTACTGATAGCATATGTATTGACCCGGTTTCTTTCCTAAGTTTTCATGGAGGGCTATTTCTTTTCACCCTTACAAAAACTTTTCTTTTTCATTCTTCAAGCCCTTCTTTCTCCTTTCTCATTTTGCTCATTTTTTCAATCATACCTAAGGACTTCTAATTCTAATATATTGGAATTGTCTTTGGGTAGATCCCTCCGGTTCTGGCGGATCATTAGACATTACCTAACCATAATCACCTTATTACACCATGATTATCCTAGATTTGTTGATTGCATGCCATAAAACCATTTGTGAAAATCTCTCAAAGTGTTTATGAGAAAACACATTTAGATCACATTGAGAGTTTTGCGTTTTTGTAACACTCCCCCTTCACATGTGCTCATGCATTTTTGAAATAAATTGCACAAGTTGGGTAGAGTTTGCACATTTTGAAATGATCGTTTTTCGATGAACATGACCATTACGAGACACGCTTACATCACTAGTTAGACTAGCTTGAAATTATTACCCGTCCCGGTCATATTCAATGATCATCTCTCGAATTGGTACATTCTACTCAGACAAGTCCTTTGCGAGACACGCTTACATCACTGGTAAACCAGCTTGAAATTTTTACCCGTCCAGGACATGTCTTTTCGAGAACAGACATTTAGTTTCGTCAATTCGAGGGTCTAAAACTGAGTCTTTCTGATGAGCTCCTTTGAGATTCGAACCATGATCACATTTTAATCCCATTTCTCCCCCTCAAAAATAGCATTTCGATGGTATTTTTGATACCGTTTGATTAAAATCATTGTTTTTGGAAAGCTAATAGGGAGAAACGATCATGCATGAACTTTTTGGAACAAATTTCTTTTTGAAATACTCCCCCTCAAAACTTGCATTGATTTTGACATTATTGAAAACTTTGGAGCAAGTGGGGAGTAACGATTTGAAAATCTTAAGCAAAATTTTTGAAAAGTTTTGAAAAACCTTTTGAGAAATTTTGAGTAAAATTTTGCTTAAGATGAAGAAGTTTGGTTTGATACACTTTGCATGAAAACTTCTTATCATTTTAGGATTGTTGCATTAAATTGTACAACAGGGTCCTGTCTTTGAAAAATGGGTTATACACTGTTATGTGTGCATAAGCCAAAACGTTGAAGCCCGGGTTGTAAGCTGAAATACTTACAAGCCATTGATTTTTAGGATAAGTGCTCGAAAGATTTTGATTAAGCACTTTCCTTTCTTTGAAGCGCGGGTTTCGTACCGAAATGCATGAAAGCCATTAATGAAGCGCGGGTTTTGAATTGAATTTGAACAAAAGCCATATTGACCAGATTAGACAGCAACTTTTGGAACCCATTTGAGCACTGCACCAATGGGTTTAGCATGTTTTGCAATCCATTTGTAAGTTGTGTCAATCTGATTCAAAGAAGTTGAATTCCAACGAGGACTGAAAACTGGTTTTTCATCTGGAAATAACACTCGCGGAATCAACAGAGATTTAAAAATCTTTTTCAAAGCAGATTCCTTGTGTTGCAGCGGAAGTTTTTCAGAGTTAGAAGGACTTTGCTTTGGTCTCCACACTTTCCTTACCCGTGTAAAGCTAGATTGTCGAGTTTGAAATCTCAAAGTCTCTTCATGAGACATGTTTGACCTTGAAAGCTTTGGAGGAGTGAGCGTTTCATAAAAACTTGGCTTCTTTGAAAACTTCCTTCCTTTTTGGAAAGAATAGTTTGTAAATTGGGAAACCTTTTTCGAAAATGGTCTTGGTCTTGAAGATTCACCCGTATAAACCTTCTTTGAAACACTCACTTTTTGTGTTGAGTGATTTGAAATGGGAGCTTTTCCTTTTGAATGGTTAAGAGACTCAAACTTCACTCTTAAAGCATTGTATGAACTTCGCAAATCACTGTATTCCTTTTGAAGATGATCTTGAGATGTCAATTTAGATTCCAGAGAGGCAATTTGTTTCAAAAAATGATCTTTTTCAGCTTTTGAATCATCTATTTTACGAGCCAATTTTCGTTCGAAAACAATATTTTCTTTTTCAAGTTTTTCAAAATATGTTTCGAATTTGTTCGTTTTGTTGAAAAGATCAGTTTTGGCATCCTCAAGATCGTTTGTGCGTTGAGCTAAAAGCGTTTCAAGCTCAAGTACTTTTGTTTGAAACACATGATTTGCATTGTCTGTTTCAAAATCTGAAGAGGTAGAATCAAACAGAGGATTTGGATAGGAAACTTTTGTAACTTGAGGCTTCAATACTTCAGACTCCTTTTGTTTCATGTTTGATTTTTGATTCAGAACACGTGAACGCTTCATTGAATTAAACAGGTTTTTGTAAGTCTGTTTCAAATGCTCATTTTCTTTTTGTAATGATGCCACAGCATGTTCCAATTCAATATTTTTTGTATCAATTTCGTCCAAATCAAAGTTGATTTTGGCATCATCACACTTTTCTTCCAAAATCTGTTCCTTTTTAGAAGAAGCAATTCTTTTTGACAATTCTTCTTTGACTTCAGCTACTTCTTTTGAAAGTTCGGTGATTTTCCTTTTGAAACAAAGATTCTCAGATTTCAAAAAATATGTATGATCAAAATCCACATTCTCATGCTCAAGGCTGACAGACACCGATTTGAATGACTCAATTTGATTTGTGAAAAATTCTTTTTGAATATCAAGATTTAAGCATTTTGCATCAAATTCATCTTCAAGAGAATGGATGTACTTTAAATCTTCTCTCATTTCAGTGACAAGAAATTTTTCAAAGTGTTCAAAACTGAAATTGATATTTTTCACCAGAGGTTCAATCTCATCTTTTAAATACTTACAGACTTCCCTTTTAAGCAAAGCGTCTGATGACATGAGACGACGGTAGTCACTCTCGTTGTATTGTTGTTTTGACCAAATGACCTTTAACGTGTGGTCAATGTGATATTTAAGATTACAAAACTGTTTCCTTGCTTTATTTTGCCATAAATTAGCATCATAAGTAGCAAGTTGAACTTCTTTGAAAAATCTTTTCACATTTGTTTCTTTTCTTTTTAATGGTGGTTTTGGTATTTCTGACAATTGTATACAACCATACACAAAGCCATGGTACGAGAGTGGATTTTTTGTTTTTTTGACTTTTAAGCGTTTTTCCTCTGCCAATTTTTCATCTTCTTCTGATATGAACAGAGCATCAGGCGGCAAAAATTTATGTTCCACCTGATCTGTATTTTCAAAACCAATTCCTGATTTTCCCTTATGGACTTTCTCAGCTTTAGGAATCATCATTTGAAGAGTTTGAGCACTTTGGTCTGTTTTTCGAAGTTTTTCTTCAAGATTGTTTGAACGTTTTAAAACCTCTTGATTTTCATTTTCAAGTTTTGTATTAACAATCTTAAGATTTGAAGTGTTTTGATGCGTGGGTTTTGCAACCTTACAACAGGTTTTACCTCTCGAGGGATCTCAAGAGGCTTACAACCCCACCAGGCAGTGTACCTGACCGATGTAGTATAATGTAGTGGTAAGTACGGGGGATTGATCGTTCTCCACAGGGAATAGTGTTCGTTAGGTATGAAAGGCTACTCTAATTAGGTCTAAGGGTTGAGGAAGATTCTTTTTATGTTTTTATATTTTTATGAAAGCAAGTAAAATCTCGGGTTTTAAAGGAGTGGGCGGAATTAGTTGCTAGTCAACTAACCCAAATTACTACAAATGCAAATAAAATAAAATAACAAAAATGAAAAGTGGTGAGAAACTTATGTGTGGAGAAATGTGTTTACTTAGATTTCCTTACTCCCTAACTATCTTTTACCGGTTAATTAGTGTGTATTAGTCGCGTGGATGACGGGTGTATTCCTTAATACCATTCGTGGGGTGGCGTACTTACTTCCCCAAACTCTACAAGCTCCTACTTCACTCCTATGTCGAGCCGGCTAGGAAGCTCCTAACATGGGATCACTAGAATTCGCTTGTGCATTAAATACAACCATAAAAACCTTTAGTACGCGTTTGGTTCATGTTTCTTAAGACGTTCAAGCAAGTTACCGAATAGGAAGTTAGCCAGTTTTCTTAAGCCTAACATAGATAAACAATCATCCAATACAACTAACAACACACTAACAACCAATAATCAATAGCTAGGTTTCATTAGATCTAAGCAAACACAAGATAATTTAGCCTAACATGTTAAACAAAAGACAAGCATAAGATAGAATCAAACAACACATAGACATATTGAATGATTAATTGATAACTTATCTTTCAATGAAACATGGAAGATCTCAAGGCAAGAAGCCCTGAAAAAGTAGCTAAAATCGTCTTAGGGTTTTATCCCAAAATTCCACACACTAAGCTCTCTCTTCATGACAAAAAATTAGAAAACTATATATAGACTTTGACATCTGACGGCGTCACCTTATGCATTGTGACGCCGTCACCTCGCCGCTTTTAGGGTTCCCGGGTGACCTTCTTGACGCCGTCCCTCTTTAGCTCTTCAAAAATCCATTCTGGCTTATCAAGGCTTGACGCCGTCGGACCTATAACGTGACGCCGTCCCTCTTTGATTTAAGCCGTGACGCCCTTGATTTAGTTAAAGCGTGACGCCGTCAGAATTCTCATGCAAACTCACTGGCCCGTCATGAGTAAATTTCACATCCAACTTTTCTTGCCAAGGCATGACGCCGTCTGGAGTTAATGTTGACGCCGTCAAAGGTGACTTTCAGCACAATTTTGAGACTTTGCCGTTTTCTTCACTTTTATGCTCCAAAAACGTCCAAAATGCCTCCTTTTCCAGATTTCTCCTCAAAAGTACCTAAAATGACAAAAGGAACGATTTAGGGCAATATTTGATCAAATAAATACGATTTCGGGCTTAAATGACCCCTTAAAAGCGGTACACTTTTCGCCTCATCAAATACCCTTACACTTGAGATTTGCTTGTCCTCAAGCAAATGCGCTTTTATTCTAATCAAAATACAAGTTAGGGGTCATTTAATGCAAACATAAAAGTAATTACAACAAATAATCGTTCCACTTCAATCATAATAAGCACGGAGATTATATACTAGCACCTCACAAGTAGTGTTTAGATACTCACATCTCTCAAGTGTCATCAAAATAAATCTCATAAATGAAAACGGAAAATATCTCTCACTACCTGTCATAGCAAATAGATTACCATAGGCTTGGGAAAGGATCGAAAACCTCCTCCACTAGGCGTAAGCACCTAAGATAAACTATCAAAGAGGGCTTTTAAATGGGTTATAACGTTAGGTGTAGGGAAAAGGAAAACACGGTTTTGTTGGATACGGGATATTTTACTGGTGGCGAGTTAAAGATCTTGATTAATTACATGTACTATACAATGTTGCTAAGCCAAGACTAGACTCGATCTTAAGCTAATGAAAGAAAATAACAAAACATAAACATAAAATAAACATAAAATGAAACGGGATGGTAGTCCGTATGTTTTTTCTATTTTTCTTTTTCTCATTTTTTTTGTATTTTTCTTGATTTTTTCGATTTTTTTTTTTTTTTTTTTTTTTTTTTTTTTTTTTTTTTTTTTTTTTTTTTTTTTATTGATACACTTTTACCCTACCATCCAAAATAATATATCATAGGGGCATTGCATCCCCTTACACTTGAACTTTTACATAACTTTACAAATAACTATTCTAATGACTCGAATTAAGATAATTGAAAAACTTGGAGTACTTTTAAAACATTTAGCACATATGGGGGTAATAAATGATGTTCTTCCCCATTACTCCATTACACTAGTACTTTACCCATGAGTCCCAATCGTCCCAAAACAATATGTACAAGGATATGACTCGACTTAGCAACCATGTAATCAATTAGATAATTAACTTGGGTTTAAACAAATGTTGTAACAATAATGCACTAAAAATGAGTGCATACAAGGTAGGCTAAGGCGATTTGGGTGTACATTTAAGTGGGGTGTAACAAATTCTTCCTTTAAGTAAAATGCTTAAAGGTTGAAACGAAAAGATAGGCTCTGAGGGGTGTACTAGGGGTATCGTGTACTAAAAATGAGTACAACGCAAAGGGTGTGGGAGAATTACTTGACCAATGTAGCCAAAGTAATTATAACAAAAACACAGGTGTAAAACATGGGTTAATCCTAATGCCTCTTATCATGTAGTAAATCTAACTACACGAATGTAGTCTCACTTGTGGCCTCGGAATGGTCCTAACGCAAGTTCTAGAATCTAAGTGCTACCGGTACACACATCATAGCATAAATGCTTTTCCTACCAATTCTAGGGGCGAACCTCACATATTTGGGGGTGGAAAATTTTTTAGTGGTACGGTTTTTTGTGCTAGTCATATAACTCCTATCCATGAGACGCTCATTAAGATCAAAGTTTCACTCCTATATGTTGTAAAAAATTTTAAATTTGGCACTAAAATTACCTTAACAAGTATTTCTCTCAGTTTTATTACACATCTACTATTAAATAAACAAAAATCAAACGCAATTGTATTCTCTAAAATCGTACTTTTACCCTCCCCTTACACTTAAGATGAACATTGTCCCTAATGTTCAAATAACAAGATGTAAAAGCATAAAGTAAAAGAATGAAATCAAATACTCCCCTGATTCGCTCGTTGGATAATGAAATTACACGGTTAAATCTTCCTCCAAAGAGAATGTTGAAGCTCCATGACTAATGCATCGCCATAAGCTTGATTCAAAACATTTCCTTGTCCAAAATAACCTGTTGAACCTGAGAAAACAAACACGAAAACCTGCATAACATCGGCGGGATAAAATCTATATATAAGGATATAATGCTTGTGGAATGATAACTTTGCAGATTCCTGGAGATTATAAGTTGGAGATTTTAATAAAAACTTTTTATGAAAACAAAATTCTCAAAAATTTCTGGAAATTAAATCTGACGCCGTCAGGTTATAAACCCTGACGCCGTCAGAAATGACCTGACAAAAATTTTCGTTTTAAGTTTCCGGAAAATTTCTGGAAAAACCTTTACCTTACTTCCTGGAAATCCTGCAAAACATCATTATGACTCGATACAAGCATTTGACTCAAACACATACGAATATGTATGTTAATTTATTATTATTACGATTCATGTTCATATGTGTTCTAATAAACCGATTTAGATTTCCCTTACACTTAACTTTTGCAAAATACCTTTATATGTAGTTAAGACGAAGTTAAAAACAAAATAAAGCATTTTCACAAATTAGTTTTTGAACATGAATCAATAAGAATAAAAATTAAACACACATATGGAACAAATAAAAACAAATAAACAAACAAATGAACACACAAAGCAAATAAAGCAAATAACGCTTGGGTTGCCTCCCAAGAAGCGCTTGTTTTTGTTCGAGTCATGAGCCTGACTCTACCCTTATTTAATGGAAAAAGGAGAGGTTTTCCCTACACTTAGGATTAAGTGCGGGTGATAGTAGCGATACATACCAGCTCGGTAGGAGTATGCCACGTGAGGAAAGAGTGGTGGATGAATTATATGCTCAAAGGGGTGTGCTCCTTTCATCATAACCTTGCCTAGTTTACTTTGGTCAATGGGTGAATTAAAGTTTCCTCCTAAAAAGGGATCATCTTCTATCAACTTTGAGAGACTCCTAATTGGGAATCCATCTTGACCTAATAAACCCGGTTTAAACCCATAATGTTTCTTACGATCAATCATGAATGGGTGATGTAAGTATGTAAGGTTATGGTTCACTCCTATGTCAGCTTCCTCTCTACAAGGCTTAGAGTCTACTACCTTCAACATAAAACTACCCGGACTATATGGTTTGATGGGTGGGTCGGGACCTAATTCAATTCCTAAGTTCACATCTAAGGATGGAAGATTAGGTAACGGTTTTGGTTTAGGCTCCGGTTCATCAAAACTAGGAACTTCCATAGAACTAAAAGAAAGGTTATGACTACAAGTATTCAAACCTATTTCTTCTAGTTTTGTTTCTTCCAAAGGTTCTACTTCAATTGGGGTTCCTATAGTCCCGTCTACTTCTTCCGGGTAAGTCACGGGCGGTGTGTGTGCCTCAAATGATGGTTGAGTATTTTGTGGGCTTATGTTATTTACCTCATCATTCCACGTGTCAAGATCACCTATATCCTCATCAATTGTTTTCTTAGGTAGTGATAATAACAAACCTAGTGCTTCATCCAACTTATGGTTTATTGATACGGCTCTATCCACAATTCCTTGGCAAACTAGGTCGCTTTTCCTATTAGCCTCACTAAAACAAGATCCTAAACATGGAGGTTGTTCATAAGAATCTATCCTAGGTGAAGGCTCATATGATTCATAAGTGTCTCTAAATGAGGTATTTTGAACTTCTTGGTGTTCTAGCCACTCAACCATATCTTGCAATCTTAGAAATCTAAGTGAAAAGTCCATTTGAAGCAAATTATAAACAAAATCACAAAGAAAAGATAGACTACGAGAAAGCTACAAAATAAAAAGAAAATATCTCACTAGATAGGAATCTAATGAGTAGACCTAATAGAAATAAATTTCAACCTAAGCAATAACTACTCCCCGGCAGCGGCGCCAAAAACTTGATGCGTGGGTTTTGCAACCTTACAACAGGTTTTACCTCTCGAGGGATCTCAAGAGGCTTACAACCCCACCAGGCAGTGTACCTGACCGATGTAGTATAGTGTAGTGGTAAGTACGGGGGATTGATCGTTCTCCACAGGGAATAGTGTTCGTTAGGTATGAAAGGCTACTCTAATTAGGTCTAAGGGTTGAGGAAGATTCTTTTTATGTTTTTATATTTTTATGAAAGCAAGTAAAATCTCGGGTTTTAAAGGAGTGGGCGGAATTAGTTGCTAGTCAACTAACCCAAATTACTACAAATGCAAATAAAATAAAATAACAAAAATGAAAAGTGGTGAGAAACTTATGTGTGGAGAAATGTGTTTACTTAGATTTCCTTACTCCCTAACTATCTTTTACCGGTTAATTAGTGTGTATTAGTCGCGTGGATGACGGGTGTATTCCTTAATACCATTCGTGGGGTGGCGTACTTACTTCCCCAAACTCTACAAGCTCCTACTTCACTCCTATGTCGAGCCGGCTAGGAAGCTCCTAACATGGGATCACTAGAATTCGCTTGTGCATTAAATACAACCATAAAAACCTTTAGTACGCGTTTGGTTCATGTTTCTTAAGACGTTCAAGCAAGTTACCGAATAGGAAGTTAGCCAGTTTTCTTAAGCCTAACATAGATAAACAATCATCCAATACAACTAACAACACACTAACAACCAATAATCAATAGCTAGGTTTCATTAGATCTAAGCAAACACAAGATAATTTAGCCTAACATGTTAAACAAAAGACAAGCATAAGATAGAATCAAACAACACATAGACATATTGAATGATTAATTGATAACTTATCTTTCAATGAAACATGGAAGATCTCAAGGCAAGAAGCCCTGAAAAAGTAGCTAAAATCGTCTTAGGGTTTTATCCCAAAATTCCACACACTAAGCTCTCTCTTCATGACAAAAAATTAGAAAACTATATATAGACTTTGACATCTGACGGCGTCACCTTATGCATTGTGACGCCGTCACCTCGCCGCTTTTAGGGTTCCCGGGTGACCTTCTTGACGCCGTCCCTCTTTAGCTCTTCAAAAATCCATTCTGGCTTATCAAGGCTTGACGCCGTCGGACCTATAACGTGACGCCGTCCCTCTTTGATTTAAGCCGTGACGCCCTTGATTTAGTTAAAGCGTGACGCCGTCAGAATTCTCATGCAAACTCACTGGCCCGTCATGAGTAAATTTCACATCCAACTTTTCTTGCCAAGGCATGACGCCGTCTGGAGTTAATGTTGACGCCGTCAAAGGTGACTTTCAGCACAATTTTGAGACTTTGCCGTTTTCTTCACTTTTATGCTCCAAAAACGTCCAAAATGCCTCCTTTTCCAGATTTCTCCTCAAAAGTACCTAAAATGACAAAAGGAACGATTTAGGGCAATATTTGATCAAATAAATACGATTTCGGGCTTAAATGACCCCTTAAAAGCGGTACACTTTTCGCCTCATCATGTTTTCCTGAAGCATTGAATATCTCATTTTTAATTCAACGTTCTCGTTTAAAAGCTCTTGGACCTTTCTGTTTGCGGGGCCCAAATTTTCATCCAGTTGTTGAATGGAACGTTTTTCACGTGAAAGAGCTTTGCTTAACTCAACTTCAAGTTCTTTGTTTTGTTTTAGAATTGGCTTGAGAACATCTTCGTTAATTTCAAATTTCTGAGCTTGGGATTTAAGGTTTGAGATTTGAGTTTCTTTGCTTTTAGTTAATTTTTCAAGCTCTTTGGACAATAAGATGTTTGTTTGCTTAGTTTTGCGATTGTCCTCTTTGCACTTTTCAAGTTCATGTTTGAAATTATGGATTAAAGAAGCAAATATGGCATGATCTTGATCAGGAGAAGATCCATCCTGGGCAGGCTCACCTCCATTAGGATCCATATCTGGGGTTGTGGGAGTGATATTACTATCAAACCTTTGCTCCACATATGTGTCACTGATGGACTCAGGGTGCGTAGGATGTGTCTTGTCATGAACAAACATATTCTCGAACAAATCAACATTATCAAGATCGTTTGAATGTTGTACCGTAGCCGCTATTGCAATGTCGGATGAAAGTCTGATGTGGTCAGCTTCAGTATCCCAAACAGCTTCATTCCTGTGAGAACCCTCAGCATCCGAATCGTATCTTGGAGTGCTGCATACAATCTGCTGTTCTGATGATGTGTCACTACCCGTTAAAACCGAGCTATCATCAGATGTTGTACCCTCATCGACCTTTTCTTCTTTGTTTGCCTCTTTCTCATTTCCCACTGATTCATTTAAGAGCCATTCTCTTTCAATTTGCTCCCTTTCCCGTTTCTGCTTTTCAATCTCACTCTGCTCAACTTCTTCTTCAGCAAGTGATTTTTCGAGTTCACTCATGTACTCGATGCATTGATTTTGGAAGTCTTTGAAGTCTAGCCGATATTTTCGGGAAAATGCATTGAGAAACCCTGACAGGGTTAATATCCCAGGTTGCAGGATAATCTGAAGTTGAGATTTGATCACTTCAAGAGCTTCCTTGCAGTTGTGCGTATACAGTTCTTCTTTATTCAGTATCTTCTCATATTGATTCAGGCTTTGTTGAAGTGGAGGGGTGAAATAATGAAATGGGCATCTTATGTAGTATTCAAATGCCTGATCGAAACTTGAGTCATATCCTGAAGAAATGATGACATTCTCAATATGAGTCTTGAACACAATAAACGCTTTCCTTGATTTTCTCTCTTTCATTTTCATTTCCTTTTCCATTTAGCTCCAATGTGTGATAAATTTGATTCAGGATCTTTGCAACGAAATAGGAGATATTTGTTGAAGGTTAAGTTTGGTTGTTGAAGTCTTGTTGTGTTGTTGATGATGGTCGAAGTTGTAACAAATTAAATAACGTTACGAAACTTGATTCAAGTATAATTAAGACAAAGTCAAAAGATTACAATCTCGACAAAAGATATGTAAATTACAATTTAGATAAACACGACAATTTCTATAGAAATTTCAATTTGACCAAAATTTATACAAATTATGGTAAAATATCAATTTAGATAGAAATATATCTAATTTATATAAATCGGTAATTTATATAAAATCTAACACTTTTATACAAAAGGTTAGATAACCGTTTGTCGAAGTATTTTACACTCTTATACAAGAGTAAAAATACCAAGTTCACTTTCGAGTTGACGAAATTACGTTCGAATCAAATCCTTAAAAGTTATCTAACTTTGAAGTCTTTTAAACACAATTGCGAGGGCCAAAAGTGTCAAATTCGAAAGATATCTTAAGGCAGCTGAAAGTACAAGGACTTAAGTTGCCAATTCTGAAAATTGCATCAATTGCGAGTCCAAAATGTGAATTGCGAGATCAATTTCGATAAAACAACACCAATTGCGAAACTGAAATGCGAGAAAAACACATGAATTGCGAGACAGCTCTTGAATTGCGACAAAGTCAGAATTGCGAGACAATTGCACAATTGCGAGACTCAATTGCGATACTCAGCCCTAATTGCGAGATACACCAATTGCGACAGAACAATTGCGAGAGATCAGCTGAATTGCGAGACTGTTGATGAATTGCGATAGACAATTGCGAGACAGAAATCTGAATTGCGACAAAACAGCAGCATTTGCGAGAAATCAGTGCAATTCCGATAGATCTGAGCAATTCCGGGAGTTTTCAACTTTTTACTAACTTTTTGACTTTTGAGCACCTATCCCACGTGATACCTTACAACTTTTCCTTACACCTTTCTCCAACTAGTCAATATTCCTGACACTTTTCCCATTTGGACCAATAATACAAAGATATCTCAAATAAAATATTCAACAACACAAAAAGTAGCTTTCTTTTTCTTTGATTCGATCAAACAAACTAAGAACACCACTCAAAAGTGCAGTATTTTTTTTTCACCAAAGAGAAATACTCACTGAGTATAACAAACACAACCTTGTAACTGATTTTTGTATGAATCGAAAAGAAATATAAAACACAAATTGTAACTTTTCTAAATAAAGAAAAATAACAATGGATGTTTTAGTTTCTAAGATCAAACAAAAAAAATACTCCTTTTTGTTCTTGAGACTTGCTTACAGTAGCCAAAAGAGCACAAATGGCCACGTTTTTAAGAGATAGAAAACGCAACACAAGTGTATTTTGCAACAAGATTCGAACACAAGAACTTCCTACCTCGTTGACCGGCTGTTGATACCACTTGTTGTAACTAGAAATCACTCTTTATCACACTTAGATATGCTTTGTTATGCACAAGAATGAGATGGGACTGTGTTATAAATGTTGGATTGTATAATAGAGAATAGATATGAATGTTAAGCTTTTTCTATATTGCACACAACACACACAGTTAACCACTTCCTCAAATGAGGAATTTGCACTTTAAATACTACAAGTCTTTTGCCTTGTGGGCCTTGTGTGGGCTTTGCTCATGGGCTAGGCTTTTAACATATAAACTAAGTCTAACATAAGCCCATACAATACAAAGTTCTAATATGTTGAATGACCATCACTTTAATCACTAAAATTAAAGCTAACATCTCTTTTTACTTCCACCCTCTCTACTTTCCCTCTCTAAACTTCAACATGTTTTTCATATATTTCGCATCTCCAAGACCTCCCGAATTCACCTTGAATATTGAAATAATGGTCCTAACATTGGTATCAAGAGCCAAACGTGATTCATGGAGTGTTTGTTTGTTCGAAAGTTAAGATCTAAGGTAGCTTTAACATATTCGTAGGTTTATGGTGAAAAACTGGAAATGTTTTGTGTCTTTAATGGTAAAGTTTGAAACTTTAATGTACTAGATGGTTTTTTTCTGATCTCTTGTGTTATTCGAGGATTATATGTTAAGTTTCAAGCTAAAACCTAAAGTTTTGATATTATTTTATGTGTCGCCTATATTTTAGGAAGATACTCGGTTCATATTGATTTTATGGGTTTTGATCCGTTTTGGTTATAATTTGGTGATCGTTATGGGTTTGGAAATGATAAAGGTGGATACTAATAGGTAGGAAGATGAAATTTCTAGGTGGTGATGTGGCACCTAGAAAATTAGTAGGTGATGTTGGACCTCCTCTAACTCATGATGTGGTACCTAGTGGTTTTCACCTAGAACTTTTCAAGGTGGTGACATGACACCTAGTAATTTTCACCTAGAACTTTCCAAAAAATAGTTAAATATAAACGGATGTGGGTGAGTCCCACATCTCAGCCCAAAAAGGGCAAACTAAAAGTGCCTACAGTGCTTAATACCTAAATTAGCATAAGATATGACTTGCCATACTTATGAAAAAATAAAATAAAGAAGCAACCTATCTAATCGGACCACGAAGACTAATGTCATAAGCATTAGCAAACTTCAGTTGTCCTTCATTCAGGCCATGGTCATCAAACTCATCATCGTCATAAGGGTTGTAGTCATATGTGTCCTCCCTCCACTGCTCCAATAAGCTCTTCATGTTCACTCCACCACCACTTTTAGAACCGTCAAAATCCATAAAACTAGTAGTCTCATTGTGATCATCAAGAATTTCATCATTATCACTATTCTCACTATCCGAAACAACCAAAACCTCAACCTTAAAAATGTGTTACCTACCGTTTTAACATCTTTCACCATGTCAGGTGTTCAATTCAGATTAGAAGGAGGTGGGGCATTGGACGAATTTGGGATACTTTCAAAGATATCCACAGGTCCTTCATCAACAGTAGTAGCAGCACTCACATTGTGTGGAGTGGTAGCACTAGGTTCTACATGAGTAGTAGAGCCCTCATCCAAATCACTAAGAACACCAAAAGCATTAGATGTGTTCACCTATTTAGCATCCTTACTTGGTTGTTTAGATGTAGATACCTCCTTTGTGTGGTCCTTGGAAGGAGAAGCCTTGGTATTCTTGGCAGCAACCGGTCGATACTCAAATTTGTTCATTTGAATAGCATTGAACTTCTTAGTATTACCTCCTTTACGCTTCACAATCGTAAATCTGATAAGGATTTATTTGGTACCTTTTTACGGGGTCATTTAGTAACAAAAGTCATATGAATATGATCAAATATAGCCCTAAATTGTTTCTTTTTGCATTTTAGGTACTTGTGATGAGAAAGATGAAAAACGGCGTGTTTTGGATCAAATTGGACGAAGAAACGAAGAAAAATGACCAAGTCACGAATCTGTCAAGAAACGGGATCTAACGGCGACACATTTAACAAGTGACGGCATCACTTGTATTTGAAGACCCAGATTCAGTGAAAAGTTAACGCGTGACGGCTCAGATAAATTATAAAGAGACGGCGTCAAGACACACCTGACGGCGTCAGAGATTAAATGAGATGGCGTTATGACGACGATTTATCAAAGACGAAACCCTAATTGGAGGCGGGCTGAAGGCGTCACAATTTACAAGAGATGCCGTCACAAATATATTCCTATATATATTTTTCATATCTATTTCATTCATTGAAACATCTTAGAGTATCACTTTAGAGAGCTGAATTTCAGCTACTTTGTAAAGGTTTTTACAACCTTTTTATCCATGTTTCATTGAAGATAAGTAATTCATTCTTAATCATTCAATATGTCTATGTGTTGTTTGATTGTATGCTTTTCTTCTCTTCACTTTAATATGCTAGGCTAGATTTATTAGTGTTTGCTTAGATCTAATGAAACCTAGTTATTGATTATTTATTTGTTGTCTCTTGTTTAATTGATTACCTCGCGTTAGAATAAGAAAACCTTCTTAACTCTTACAAGTACTAGCTTGTCCATCTTATAAAAAGCAACCCTAGAGTGCATTAGTTGGTTTTTCTCGTTGTATTTATTTCATGAATTGCGGCTTGTAGATCCTATAAGACTTAATAGACTTTATGGTTTCTAGGGGAGACTTATACGTTCATAGTGTTGGGGCATTCGGCACCTCCCCACGACCAATAAAAAGGAATACAATGCTTCAATTAAAACAAGGATGTGACAATTCGACTAATCAATAGGAGATAACTAAGGAGTAAGGAAATCTAAGTGAACACATTCTCCTGTCATAAGAGTTACCACTTTACTTTTCTGGTTTATTAATATAATTTAGTTTAATTATTAGTTTTGTTTTAGTTAATTAGTAGCTAAAACGCCCACTCTTCCAAACCCCGATATTTTTACTTGCTTTCCATAAAATATAAAAATACAAAAAGATTCATCCCTCACCTTTAGACCTATCTCAACATACACTTCGGCCTTCACATACATTATTCCCCTAGAGAACGATCAATCCCCCGTGTCTTACCTATACTACACTACAACGGTTAGGTACACTGCCTAGAAGGATTGTAAAACTTCTTGTGAGGTCTTACAACCGCCACATCAATTTTTTGGCGCCGCTGCCGGGGAGCAGTATAGGTTTTGATTTTTATCTCGTTTAGGTCTACTCACTAGATTCCTATCAAGTGAGATTTTTATTTTTCTTTTTTGTAGTTTTCTTGTAGTCTATCTTTTCTTTGTTCCTTTTGTTCGTAAGGGTGATAATATCTTTGAACCCCTCTACCAAGCACACCAACAAGACCAAGAACCACATCAACGCCGTGCACAACCAAATAACCAAGACCTACCCGAACCACATTGAGCCCATACTATAGGTGAGTACTCCAAACCAAGCCACCAAGGCTATCGAAACACCATTGAGCTCCCCCAAAGAGCCAATGAGTCTCCCTTGCGATCTGACACCATCATGTTGGTGCAAAACGGATGTGTATTACAAGGACTTCGTTCCGAAGATCCAAATCAAAATCTCAAGGATTTTCTTAAAATTGTTGACTCCATTGACCTTGATGTTCCTACTTAGGAGACGACGCGATTGCGTCTCTTCCAATTCTCTCTACTTGACCAAGCCAGGAATTGGCTTGAGCATTTACCCACGGGATCCATCTCAACTTGGGATGATCTTACTTCTCGTTTCCTCGCTTAATTTTTCTCACCGGGGAGAACTACCAAGTTAAGTGTAACAACCGACAATTTTCCAAAACTTATTTCATTAGCTAAAATAGTTAATTTTGAAATCCCACAACTTTTAAACTTCTCTGAACCAGTTTGAGTTTGAAAAACAGAGGATATCTTGTTAAACGTGAGCCTTATTCATCAATCAAGCCGGCAAAACCTAAAATGCACAAAACGAATTGATTTACTAAATAAATTAACTCAGAGAAAATTATACGTATTAATACTCGGTTTTATTGGAAACATTGTTTCGGACGCAATGGTGCAAGTCTCGTAATTCAAAATGGCCGTTTCCTATGTCAAATGGGGCCCACAATACTTTTACTAAAATATTAACTAAATTGCAATTTCTACCCCTTCCTATATTTTAACCGCCGCCCCCTCCACTTTCGTTTGTACACCTTCACCCCCTCCCCTCCATATAAATACCCATTTAGGGTTTCTCATTCATTGATAACACCCCACCGGATATTTACTATTCCGGTGCCGTCACCCACCTCCGGCCAAATTCCGGCCACCCCTAAAAATTCACCACCGTGTAGATCTCAACTCTCACTTTGTTTCTGAAGCATTTGAAGGCCAAGGGAGTAAGTTTGGTTCGTGTCTGAAGCCACACCGTTGCTGCCACCACCTTCACCGCCACACGCCACCACCCTCTCCTCTCTTCTCTCTCATTGGTAAGCTCACACGCCTCCCTTCCTTATATTTCTTCATTTTAATTAAAACCTTAATCGGTTATTATTTAATCTAAACGATTTTTATATCAAAACTAACTAAAACTATTGTTTTCGAATCTAAACCGTGTAGATCTAGTTTTTAAGCGCCAAACTCGTTCTACTCACTAACGAGTCACTTGACTCATCCGAGTCAACTCACGAGTTGAGTTGACTCAGAGCTTATAGTGATTGTTTTACTTTTATTTGCTATATTTTGGGCTTTTAATTTGTCCTTGTTTATTTATTTGATGATTGATGCTTGATTAGTTGAGTTTTGGGGATGGCCGATTGGTTGTGGTCTCGTATAGTGGTGAGTCTTGACTCAAGGGAGTCACAACTTTTTTGTTTTTGTGTTATCCAAACCTTAGGGAAAGGTTTTAGTGTCGAGTGGGCAAGCCGTGACTCATGGGAGTCACGGCCTTGACGTTGTCTTGTTAAACGAGTCGTGGTGAACTATTTGGTGTCGTTTGGTAAGATTGATGTGGTCAAATGTTGATGTTGTGGAAATATTAGTTTAGCCGTTGTAATGGTTACTTGGTGTGGTTATGTTTCGACACCTCCTAGGTGTCAAGTGTGGCTGTTGAAAAATTGGTTAACAAAGGGTGTGATGGAATTGTGGCCAAGGGTGCATGAGGTCATGTTTTGTAAGTTTCGGCTCAAGACACCATATGGTGTCGAGAGCGCTGTTTTTGTTAGTCTCGGCTTAACGTTAAAATCCCCAAAAGTGTATGAACGATTATTACAAGCAAAATTGTTAAAGTATTAGTTTGCTAGTTGTTATGGCCAAAACAGTTGGGTAAGTTTATGTTTAGATTACAATGGACCGAAGCTCAAGGGAAGGTTAAAAGGGTATGTTTGGAATTAATCTTGGGTCAAGCCCAACAACAAATTAAAAGTGTGTTTGGTTAACTTTGGGCTGAAGCCCAAAGTATTAATAAGAAGAGTCCGTTTGGATTATTTTGAGAAGTCATAAACTGTCTTGTTATATATTGTTGTGTGTTAAAAATTTTTGAGCACCATACTAACTTAATCTTTTGTTGTTTGTTTTTCGTAATCGATGATGATGTTGGATGCCATTGGAGTTATACCGGGGATTTTGTCACCAATTTATGATATTTGTAAAAAGTGTTGTAATAGATTAGTGATTTGGATATAATCATTGTAACCGTTATTGGATTTACGATATTAGTGTAGGATTTATTGTATGATTTGAGACAAGAGACGGAAGAATATATTAGACTCGTTGAGCTTAATATATTTGGACTTGGTATGTGCTTAAACACATACCTTTTCTTGACCAAAATGCCAAAGATATTTGTGTTTTTGTTTTTGTTAATATGCAGGTACGGATATCCCGAAAAAAGGACAAAAACGAAGAATAAACAACAAAAACCGAGCACGAGATTGGGAAAGAGTATTTAAAGAGCCGAAAGCCGATGCCGGGAAAGACATTATTTATTCGGATAAAATTCAAGCTCGGAAAATCCCAAACGGCCCTTGGATTATTGTTACTTGGCAAAATTGGCCCCTTGGTTTAACTTTGAAGAAACGACAGAAATGGTCCCCACAATCTCCATAATTACTACTTGAATCCTTTTCCTAATTCTAAATACTACACAACCGGATCCAAAATAACACCCAACCCATTACACTTAACTAAAACCTAATCCACCATTTAACCCCAAGCCCATCACCACCCACAAAGGCCCACACCCTTTCACTTAAACTAAAAATAACGGGTCAAAAGAAGAGGTCAAACCCCCAAAGCATCAGTCAAAATCCCTAGGATAGTCAAACCCAGCTTATCCACTATTTATCATCTCCTTTAATCCATTCTTCCCCACCATTAGGAATTAACCACCCATCCAGTCACCATCACCTCCATTACCAGCCAAACCCTTCACATGGGTGTGTCTCTTACCCCCTCCACCTCAGCAATCCTAGGGACCATTTTTCATCTACAACTGAGAACAAGAATTGAGGGGAGCAAGAAAAATCAAGGGTCCAAGATGAGCAGCAATAAGCCATGGGATTTCCACACACAGAAGAAACACAGGAAACCCTAGTTGAGGGCCTTTAAATAGCAGACTCTCCTCAAAATAATTTTTTGGTCCAATTTTCATGTATTTAGAAAATTTTGACCATTTTTATTTATGGTCTAATTTATTGTTTTCTTAGTGTAATCTTTAACTTTTAAGTTGTAATTCACTTTCAGTCTTGTAGTTAATGAAATTTTTAGTTTTCTTGTTCGGTCAAACTTAGTCAACTGCTTATTTGTGCCTGCTTATTTTTCTTGCTTATTTGGTGTTTAGAGTAGCCCATTTCTGTTTTATCTTGTCTAATATGCTTAGTATGAAGTTGCCCATTTCTGTTTAGAGTAGCCCATCTCTGCTTATTTCTGTTTTATTTGCTACAGTCATTAGCCTAGGTTTAGTGCTTATTTAGGATTAATGTAGAGCTTAAGTTGTTAAGATTGTTGGCCACTTTATATGCGCTATCTTTCACTTTATATATGCACATTTTTTTAGAATTTTCCATTTTTCAGCCCCTTTTGATGATTTTTAACTCTTTCAAATTTAGTTGTTTTAAGCTAGAACTTTGCACTAGGATAGTTTGGTAGCTTATCAACCATTTGCCATTTTTTTTTTAATTCTTGGATTTTTATTAAACAGCTTTTTGAGGGCTTAAACTTGCCCTCTTATGCCCTGTGCACCCATTAGATCAGCAGACCAGCAGACATGTGTGTTTCCTTTTGATTATTGAGTGCTTATTTATGCTTATATTTGATTCCATGTTGCTTATTTAGAAGTAGCTTAGCATAACTGTAGTTCCTTACTAGTTTTTTTTAGTTTTGCAAAAGCTTGTTCTAGCTTGTGCCTAATTCAGTTGAGCCTTTGTTTTTTTTAAAATTAAAAAAAACTCTTTTATTTCTGATAAGCCATAGCTTATCTGTGGTTTTAGCTCCAACCTTTTCTAGCCTATTTTGATATTTTTGTTAGTTTTCAATAATGATATAAGTTATCAGTAGTGTTTATTTGTTAGTGGTTAACTAAGTTTCAAAAAGAAAAACAAGAAAAAAAAATAGTTTGCAAAAATTTGGCATAACTGGGGTTCGAACCCCAGACCTTACGCTCACATACACAAACACTCTACCATTGCACCCTTGGGCTTTTCTTAGTTAAAATCTTGCAACATTAATTAAAAAAAAAAACCTTTTTTTTTCTTTTCTTTTTAGCTTATTCGACCCTTTTGGCTTTTTCCCAGCTTATTTAAATAACCTGGGACCTTTCTTATATTTTTCTTAGCTTCTTTTTACCTTAAAGTATTATCACAAAAATTTTCAGAATTTTCTCTTTTCATTTAGTATTTTTTATCATTTATTTTCTTTAAAATAGTGTTCATTTCATAAAAAATTATTTAAAAGTCAAAAAAATATAATTCTTTTTTTTCAAAATTTTCTTTTGTCATTTAGGATTTAGGAAAATTAAATTTGCATTCGTAGGTTAATTTTTTAAAGATTTTCACTTTTAGGCTCGTTTTTATATTTTAGTTCACGTTTTTATTTTTGTTTTAACTGCGTTACTTGTTTACTTTCCTAGATTTAGAAATCAAAACCTTAATCGTCTTTCAAGCACTTTAATACCAAACCTCAAACGATATCCTCAATTTCACGCCTCGTTGGGAAACGACCCGGGTATTCGCTTATCCGGGATTATAATCGATTTTCGCGTCGAACCGTCGCGAGTTGACTTTTCTTTGGAGAGGTTTGACTTGTGACGCGTTTTAACCGACTATCAATTTGGCGCCGTTGTCGGGGAGGTGTGTTGCGACAATATCGTTACGGTTTGACGATTAGAGACTTGAAGAACCTTCCTCGTGAAGTTTTGTATATATCTTGTAAATATTTTTTTATCAAAAATCCAAAAAAATTGAAAAACCTTGAAAACCCAAAAATATTTTCTTCTCCAAATTATTTTTCCTTTTTCTTTTGTGATTTTCAATGTTTCAAAATTTTAAAAATCCAAAAATATTTTTCTCAATCCTCTTATCCGTTTGATTCTTTATTTCTTATCCCTCTATCTGTTTAATTCGTATTTTCTATGTCTTCATCTTACCATTATGGTTGTCAATGGTGTGGAGGTCCTCCAAATGGCGGGAATTGTCCCGGTTGTAGCATGGTGGAATCGGGAAACGGGTTTGTCTATGACCAAAATCCTTATTCTTACCATGAAACAACCGACTTTTTCAACCAGCCCCCACAACAGCAGATGGAGACATATTTTTGTGAATATTGTGGAGGTCCACACCCTGGTTTTGATTGTCAAACAGGGAACATGTTTGTCTATGAGCAAGTTTCATGTAATCAAAACTTCGGGTATGACCATTATCCACATAATTCACCGAATCAGTCACAACAATCATATTGTTGTGAGTACTGTGGAGGTCCTCACTATAACTCTGATTGTCAAACGAGGAATCCGCTTGTCTATGAGCGTGGTCCTTGTAACAATTATGATTATTCTTATCATGACCAACCTCCACAGTATGAAACGATTCAAACACCACCTCAGCCAATCAATCCAGAAATTCTCTGTGATTTTCAAAATGCACTAAATGATCTTAAGGAATTTCTTAGTAAAAGACTTCCCCATGAAGAACCTCGTCAGAAAACTTATGGAGAACTTCTAGCTGAAGAACAAGCAGCTAGAGTAAGCTCCCAATATCGTCAAACTTTTCTTTACGATGACGACGATGATGAGGATTCTACGTGGGGAGTTTGTGAGAGTTCGTCAGCTGCAGCCACTCCCGTCCAGCAGAAGCTTTGCAGTAGTTCACCAGTTGCTGTCGCACCCGTTGAAAAGCAGGAAGATACAAGAACTATGGGTGAATTATTAGAAGAAGAGCGGAGGCAAGTTATAAGAGCTTTATATTTTAAGCATAAGATCAGAGACGTTTATGACGAGGAGTGTGCCCATGCAGATATTCAAATATCAGATGAACCTCCGAGTGGCAATCCCACTCCACCTATCATTTCCGACTCTTCCCCTTCCCTCACGCTGGTTGAGAGAAGTAATATCACTATGGAAGAGCTCGAGGTTTTCTTCAATGATGATCCGATTTCATCAGAGATTGTTGATAATAGTCTGGGGGGAGATATCCCTTTATTAGAGAAAATGATATCCGATGAACCATCTCTTTCTCTCCCCCCAATGGATGTTTATGTTGATAAGCCGTTAGATCCTCTGGAGCCCGAGCTCGAGGAGTCTTTACCAGAGTATGAGAGCTTTAACTTTGAGGAGATTAGTGGCAATCCCACTTCTCATCCCGAGTATTCTCTCCCGGCTTACGAATCATTCAGTTTTGATTTCACGGAAGAGACGAGAAGTGGCAGTACCACTTCTCATGCTGATTTCTCTCTTCCAGAATATGATTCGTTTACCTTTGATCTTGATCATGAGGAGTTCTCTGATGAACTCACTCACATCATATCTCCGCCGGAGTATGATCACTTCTACTTTGATCTCGACAAAGATGTTTTCAGTAACCCGGGGGGAGGCATTCTCAATCATGAGAATTTTCTTATTGATAATTTAATCCCGACCCTCCCACCCGAGCCATTTCTTGAACAAAAGAACTAAAATGATGAGATTCATAATATGAAAATTATGAAGTCTCCTTTTGAAGATGATGACCTAATCATGATTGTTATCATGATCTTTCTCCCTTTCATCACATTTGATGTGATTTCTCTTCTCCGTCACTCCTTCGGGAGTGAAGATACCATATTCGACCCCGGCATCTCTCCTTTTTTTAAGCCGTGGGTATCTCATCGGAGTGGAACTTTCATATGCTTCAATGTTTATCCAAACATCTTGAACGAAAGTCCGATTGAGATTTTCTTTTCCACATGCTCCCCCATGGACAATTAAATTCAGGGCGAGTCTAAGCTTTCCGACTCGATACTAAACAAGCGCTTCGTGGGAGGCACCCCATGCTTATCCTTCTATCTTCTTGTCTCTTTTCTAATAAGTAACGTGAGGAGGGCTTCCTCTTCCATTTATCGTGTTTCGTGGTTTTTTGTGATGTGTCCAGGTTTTCCCGATTGATGAAGACTCTCGTGCTCGTGGTCTGCTTCTCTCCACTCGAGTTTCATCATTCGTTGCTCATCCGATATCCTAAATCTTATCATTTTACGTTTATCTTTGGCATAATTCATAAACGGCCTTAGATTTATGTAGGAGAACCCTTACCTTTAAGACATTGAGGACAATGTCTCGTTTTAGTCTGGGGGGGGGGGGTGATCTTTCGATTTGATTTTTGCCTTGCATTTTTTCCGTTTTCTCTCGCAACCCCGTTTTTCCTCAAAATTTGAAAAATTCCAAAAAATGAGAAAAATTTAAAAAATTTTGCAAAAATATAATAAATTTTGACATATTTGTTGACTTTCCGCTGGTGAGAGTAGGAATAAAATTCTGACTTGACCGGGCGTGTTGAGCCCTAGCTTGTCCCCTTAACCATTTATAATCTATAAGCTCGTGCTAGTCTTTTACACAAGGAGCTATAAAATGCGAATTCTTTTTAAGAGTTTGCAAGTTCCCGTATCGACTTTATATATGCATGGCTTGATTATTTGGCTAAGCATTCGCGGATCTTATTATTTAAGATTTTAAATTTGCGAAGAACGAGAAATGATAGAGTTTATTTAGAAGTTAGATGCTAAGCGTGGAGTAGTTGGTTCTCTTTAGAGCTCATCAAAGTTACTTGTTGCCTTTTGCTCCCACAAAATTGTTTCACTATATATATCTGTAAGAATAATTAAAGATGTTAGGTTTTGCCGATGATTAGTTCTTGGTCTTCTTAAAAGAATCCTTGTTTTGAAAATTGGGTACACATCAAGGTTCCTTAATAAATAAGTTTAATAATAATAAGTTAAGTGCTCTAAGCCACGGATTCGAGATCGGGCCTTGGATCCTTATTTCCGAAAGGCGTTTAGGTCTTGGCTACCCTCTTGCACCGGCCCTTGGACCTCTAGTTCAGGAATGTGTGAGGTCTTGGTCTAACCACCTTGGATCCTCATTTCAGGAATGTCTAGAGTCTTCGAACACTCCGTTGTAACGGCCCTTGGATCATTTATTCCGGAAAGTGTAAGGTCTTGGAATTAAACCGTGAAGTTCCATCGTTTAGGGTACGCAAGTGAAAAGTTAGTAATATAAATAAAATAAAAAAAAAAAAAGTGATGAAAGAAAAATAGAAAAAGTCAAAAATATAAATAAAAGCCTTGATGTGGACCTCATTTTTAAAGCAACGGTTCTCGAGAGAAGAGCGAAAACTACTTAGCGTCTTAATTTAGTATCTTTATCGGCATAAACATATCGAAACGAGAAAATATGAAGAAATTCATTTCTCACCAAAAATAAAATAAATAGAGGAAATTAGGAAAAATGGGAGCAAGAGGTAATTACACAAGTAACTTTCATGGGTAGTGTTGGCATCTAACTTGTAAATAGACAATGATTTCGTTTTTCAGCTTAGTTTGGGGACTCGTGAAAAATCAGGAATGACGAATTTTATCCGTATGGTCACTTCTTTATGAGTCGTGTTTCCTACTCGATGACCCTAAAAGTTATTGAAAAATAATGATTGTCAACAAAGCCGTCACATGATTATGAGAAAAATACAAAAATAGAATAAAAGGAAAATCGGGGAGTTTTTAGAACTTAAGATTTCTTAATCTCTTTTGAAAATTTTGCTACTTCTCAAAGTTAGTAAAAAGAGATTAGAAATTTTTGGTTTTGAAAACGTGTTTTTATAACATTGCGTGAGGACACAACAATATCTTAGTCTGGGGGAATTTTGGTATGTGCTTAAACACATACCTTTTCTTGACCAAATTAAGACCAAAACGACCAAAAACTGACCAAAAAGCCAAAGATATTTGTGTTTTTGTGTTTGTTAATATGCAGGTACGGATATCCCGAAAAAAGGACAAAAAGGAAGAAAAAACAACAAAAACCGAGCACGATATTGGGAAAGAGTATTTAAAGAGCCGAAAGCCGATGCCGAGAAAGACATTATTTATTCGGATAAAATTCAAGCTCGGAAAATCCCAAACGGCCCTTGGATTATTGTTACTTGGCAAAATTGGCCCCTTGGTTTAACTTTGAAGAAATGACAGAAATGGTCCCAACAATCTCCATAATTACTACTTGAGTCATTTTCCTAATTCTAAATACTACACAACCGGATCCAAAATAATACCCAACCCATTACACTTAACTAAAACCCAATCCACCATTTAACCCCAAGCCCATCACCACCCACAAAGGCCCACACCCTTTCACTTAAACTAAAAATAACGGGTCAAAAGAAGAGGTCAAACCCCCAAACCATCAGTCAAAATCCCTAGGATAGTCAAACCCAGCTTATCCACTATTTATCATCTCCTTTAATCCATTCTTCGCCACCATTAGGAATTAACCACCCACCCAGTCACCATCACCTCCATTACCAGCCAAACCCTTCACATGGGTGTGTCTCTTACCCCCTCCACCTCAGCAATCCTAGGGACCATTTTTCATCTACGGCTGAGAACAAGAATTTTGGGGAGCAAGAAAAATCAAGGGTCCAAGATGAGCAGCAATAAGCCATGGGATTTCCACACACAGAAGAAACACAGGAAACCCTAGTTGAGGGCCTTTAAATAGCAGACTCTCCTCAAAATAATATTTTTGACCAATTTTCATGTATTTAGAAAATTTTGACCATTTTTATTTATTGTCTAATTTATTGTTCTCTTAGTGTAATCTTTAACTTTTAAGCTGTAATTCACTTTCAGTCTTGTAGTTAATGAAATTTTTAGTTTTCTGGTTCGGTCAAACTTAGTCAACTGCTTAATTGTGCCTGCTTATTTTTCTGCTTATTTGGTGTTTAGAGTAGCCCATTTCTGTTTTATCTTGTCTAAAATGCTTAGTATGAAGTTGCCCATTTCTGTTTAGAGTAGCCCATCTCTGCTTATTTCTGTTTTATTTGCTTCAGTCATTAGCCTAGGTTTAGTGCTTATTTAGGATTAATGTAGAGCTTAAGTTGTTAAGATTGTTGGCCACTTTATATGTGCTATCTTTCATTTTCAGAGCCTTACCCTAGCTTATTGTAGCTTAGATCAGATTTTAAAAAGAGAAAAGAAGCACCTCAGTAGCCTAATAGTCTGCACATTTTTTTAGAATTTTCCATTTTTCAGCCCCTTTTGATGATTTTTAATTCTTTCAAATTTAGTTGTTTTAAGCTAGAACTTTGCACTAGGATAGTTTGGTAGCTTATCAATCATTTGCCATTTTTTTTTTAATTCTTGGATTTTTATTAAACAGCTTTTTGAGGGCTTAAACTTGCCCTCTTATGCCCTGTGCACCCATTAGATCAGCAGACCAGCAGACATGTGTGTTTCCTTTTGCTTATTGAGTGCTTATTTATGCTTATATCTGATTCCATGTTGCTTATTTAGAAGTAGCTTAGCATAACTGTAGTTCCTTACTAGTTTTTTACTAGTTTTTTTTAGTTTTGCAAAAGCTTGTTCTAACTTGTGCCTAATTCAGTTGAGCCTTTGTTTTTTTTTTTAAAAAAAAAACTCTTTTATTTCTGATAAGCCATAGCTTATCTGTGGTTTTAGCTCCAACCTTTTTGATGAGTGTCTAAATACTCATCATTTCTGTCACATTTAGACTGCAAAAACATTTAAAAACATGCAAATATGCTTCAAAATGCAGAAAATATCATTTGATTGTGTTTTATATTTTTTAAATGCAAAATGTTTAAAAACAGTTGAAAAACGAACAAAGTTTTCATAAATGGCAAGTCTAGTCCCTCGAATTTCAAAAGTTGTCAAAAGAAGTCCCTGGGGTTTTGAAAAATGACATTTATGGTCCCCGGGTGTTTTAAAATGGAAAATATTATTTTATAAACCCTTTTGATATCTTTGGTAAAGTTTCAGTTTCAGCCCCCTCAAAATCCAAATGTTACAATATTAGTCCCTAAACTTTAACCCATTTACCTTAGCCTAACCAAAACAAATAACCAAAAAACTAAACTAACCCAACCCATTTCCTATCCTAACTAAACCCGGCCACAAACCAAAAGCCCACAACACTAATCCTATACCCCAAGCCCAACTAAACCTAAGCCCAAATAAACCCACAACCCTACCCGGTGTTTAACTAAACCAGTTGACCCGGTCAACCCTATCTTCTCAAAACCACCATTTTCCCTCTAACCCGCCTAAATACTAAACCATGGATACCACTTCCCTCACCCACTCCTGACAATCCCAACTCTCATCCCATGTTTTCCACTGGAACACGCATCCAACCCCCTCCACTTTGCTATCTCTCACCAGCTAACCCACGTGAGCAGAAAATGACAAGAAACCCACTTGGTACTTTTTCCAGCCAAATCTGAATCCAACGTATGAGATGATTTGAAGTCAATTGGACGGTGGGGATATGTTCAAGAGGTCAGAGTGAAGCTTATGGATGGGTATTTAAAGAAAGCAGACAGAAGAATAAAGGTGTCACTGTTTTTAGACCAAAACTTTTGTAGTGTAAATTCTAGTTAAGTTCTAATGTCATTTAAATTTCAGTTGATTGTAACTTTTAATTTCAGTTGAATGTAATTCTCGGCTTAAGTGTAATTTCAGCAAACCTTGTTTTATTTTCAGTATATTTCAAATGTTTTTAGTTAATTCTGTGATTTAAAGTTTGTTGTTGTTAATGTCAAAAGCATATCTTGTCAGTGAAAATAAGCTAATATAAGTTGTGACACCTTATTTTTAGCTTATTGTCACTTATTCAGTTCTAAATTCCAAAAGTCAAACTTAGTCAACATAAGTCAACACTGGTCAAATAAGCAATTCTGGAAGGAAAGCTGTTCAGAGGAGCTTATTGGGGTATTATTTGGCTTATTTGGATAAGCCTGGGTGTATTTAGTTCATTGGTTTATTCATGATCAGCATCAGTTGTGAGTTCTATTTTCACTTTTATAGCTATTTCTGCATAATTATTAATCAGTTAGTTTTAGTGTAATTTGCTTTTTGTTTCTTGCTTATCAGTTGTTAAAACACTTAGATAATCAGAGTTTAGGATAAACTATGGCTTAATTCTGTGTGCTGTAGTGTAAAATTGCATGATCAGTTCTGATCAGGGGTGTTTGGATCAGGCTTGTTTGCTGAGTTCTTGGAGTCCTCTTTGTTATTTATTGGCCTTAGTAGTTTGCTGATGTTAATATAGAACAGAGAAACCATAAAAACCCACAGGTTTAATGGCAAAAAGTCAAAATCAGCTTTTTATGAAATCTAAGCATAGATCAGTTAGTTGTTAGGGTGTTTAATCAGTAATTTAGGTGTACTAGTTGTTTATTTGGCTTAAGGTAGTTTCAATTCAGCTTATAACTTCATTTTCAAACCATTAGATTAGATCAAAATTCATATAAGTCAAAATATAGAAAACTGCATAAAGTCAATATGGGTTTCAATGCAGTTTTTGGTACCTAATCTAGGGCAATTTTAGGGTAGCTAATGATTTCAAATTTAGGCATTTTCTGTTTGTAACTAGCCAGTAGTACCAGGAGGATTTTGCCCCATTTAGTTTGCATTTTCTAGCTTATTAGAGTGCTTATTCTAGGTCTGCAAGTAGGTAGTGCTTCTGTTTTTTTCTGTCTTGTTACTGAAACTGTGCAGAGCTTAAACTGCTTATTTCTCTTGCTTATTTGTGATTTTCTTGATGTTTTAAGTTTCTAGTAGAGCATTGATCAGTTTCTGATGTGTTGGTAATTCTTAGTATAGCTTTGCTTATTTTTTTGCTTATTTTGAAACTGCTTATTCAGCCCATTCTGCTTATTAGGGTTAGATAAGATTTGTTTTTATTTCTCCTAGCTTTTCAATATTATTTTAGATTTACTTGAATTTTCTCAAATTTTTCTGTTTTCAGTTTCTATTTTTAAATCATTTTAATAGTTTAAATTAGTTTTTAAATCATAATAAATTGAATAATAATCAGAAAAATATAATTCTAATTTTCATAATTTTCTTTTATCATTTGTAATCTAGGAAAAATATAATTTCATTTTTAGTCCTTAAGAAAATCAAAAATAGAAAAATAGTGATAGCTTCTATTTAATAGACTTTATCTTTTTAAATTTAATAAAGTAAATTTCAATTTTATAATTTTCTTAGCTTCTATTTACTTAATAATATTTTTAGAAAAATTTTTAGATTTTTCTTAGCTCATTTAGTATTTTTTATAATTTAAATTAGTTTAATTAGTATTTAAATAATTAATAATTAGAAATAATTAAATAAAAAGTGTAAAAAAAATAGAATTTAAGTTTTTAAATAAGTTTTTAGTAATTTTACATTTTTAGGTTTTAAATTTCATAAATTTTACTTTTTAGTCCTTTTTAGATTTTTCGTTGCGCGTTTTTAGGTTAATTAAATCGCGTTTAATTTAATTGTGCATATCTGTTTTAATTTGTTATTTAGAATTGTTAAAAAGCAAAATCAAAAGCAATCTAAATCATCAATCACTCTAATCCAAAGCTTTTCACAGTAGCCGATTCACATCTCGTTGGGAAACGATCCGGGTAATCACTTGCCCGGTATCACACACATCACATTCGGGTTTTGCAAGTTTGACTTTTCCTAAGGTTTGACTTGTCATTTCCCAAAGTATCACGTGTGCACGATACTATATTTATTTATATATACTCACACACGGATCAAATTTTGGCGACGCTGCCGGGGAGGTGTGCTGCGACTTTTGTGTTAAGTTCAAGCGATTAGTGATTCGAGATCCTTCTTTCAAGAAGTTCCTATTTCTCAAAAACAATATAAAAAAAACAAAAATATTTTTCTTTTCTTTTCTATATATATATTATCATATAAAAAAAAAAAACCCAAAAACATTTTCCGTTTTCTTTGTTAATAATAAATAACAATAAAAAAATTACCATCGAGAACCAAGACAGAGTACTACCTAACTGGGGGTACGACCATAATAAGTTCCCAAACCAAAGATTAAAACTTGTATGTGGTGTACCTTTTTCAAAGAAGCCATTCATCTGTGATTATTGGTTTAAGTTCCTTGTGTTTTGTTTCGATCTTGGTTTAATTGATTTATTTTCCACAAAAAACCAAAAATATTCATCTTTACCCTCTTACCCTTTTTGATTCTTTATCCCTTTACCCTCTATCCATTTGATTCTAAACTTCTTATGCCTTTCTTCTATGGCGTCTCTCGGGTACAAATGTTTTGATTGTAAAAGCCCGTTGAATGACAGCCTTCATTGTTCTAAGTGTAAGTGTGAGCGGTGTGGAAAGCATGCACCAAAAGGATCATGTTATTGGTGTGAAGTAGCCCTCAAAAGGGAGCTTAATTCCACCAA
Source organism: Artemisia tridentata subsp. tridentata (assembly GCA_021014915.2). Taxonomy (NCBI): domain Eukaryota; kingdom Viridiplantae; phylum Streptophyta; class Magnoliopsida; order Asterales; family Asteraceae; genus Artemisia; species Artemisia tridentata. Next base: position 266,147,817 of record CP139507.1, on the reverse strand, counting down.
TGATTCTCAAAGTCCTTCCTACTACCCTCCACAGCCCGAGATACGTGCTATTAATGACAAACCATCAAGAATCGATCCTAACCTTTCAGGATTTACTGTTAAAAGTTTGTCAAGCAAACGTACAGAACTTAGAACAGTGACTAAAAAGAACGACTTGCCCAATCTTCACGTTATTCAAAAACAAAAACCAGAGACCATAACGGAAGTGGTAGAAATTCCTAGCTCTCAGAGCACACCACTTGTCCCACCTCTGGATTTTATTCCTTGTGTTGGTTGTGGTGAGCCGCTTTTTGGTTTGCCATGTCGTTGGTGTACATGTGAACAATGTGGTAATGATATTCGAAACGGAAGTTGTTTGTTTTGTGGTTCGAGGAATTCATTTGCTTATGATCCTAATCCGAACTCATTCAACGACTCTTCAAATTTTTCCAACCACCCATCACATTCATACGAGCAAGAATCATATAATCCAAATTTCAATGATGCTTCGTATCAAAATACACCAAGTTTTTGTTGTGAATTTTGTGGAGGTCCTCATCAAGGATTTGAGTGTCAAACCGGGAACACGTTTGTCTATGAACAGTTTTCTGGTAACACTCAGGACTTTGGAAATGACCAAATTCCACATTATTCACTAAATCAGTCACAACAATCATTTTGTTGTGAGTACTGTGGAGGTCCACACTTCAGTTACGATTGTCAAACAAGGATTCCATTTCCTTGTGACAATTATGACATTCCTGACCAACCTCCACAGTACCAAATGAATGAGGATGTCTATGAGTGTGTTCCTAATGACACTTCTAACAAAGATATTCCTCAAAACATTCTCCTTGGTCTTCTAGAAATATTAAAAAATCTAAAGGAAGAGAAACGTGCCCAAGAAAATCCTCATGCTGATAATCAATGTCAACCTTTCGGTTTTCACACATCAGCCGAACTACGAGCAGCTAGAGCACGTGCCAATTTCCGCAATGCTGTTCTTATCGATGACGATGATGACAGTGAAGATGAAGATATCATTGATATTCTTCAAAAAGATTCATCAACTTCATCAGTTGAGATTCCTTTCGTGGAAATACAGGGAGAAAAATCTATGGAGGAACTGCTAGCAAGAGAACAAATGGAACTTGTAGAATCCATGACTGCTAGTACTACTCAACTTCCTCAGTCTACTGTTGTCACAACCGAGGTTCCCACTCACTCTCTAAGCATGGGGGACGAGCATCTTAGCACTGTTCCTGAAAAGGAATCGGACGAATTCATAAAGTCTAGTGTTGAGAACCTTGTCCCAATCCCAAGAGAGTCACAGGGAATTCTTGAGCATATGTGTGATCTTCTTTCCCCTCCCGAGTGTTCAAAAGATCAATTTGAGACTTTCTCCGATTTTAGCGATGATTGTGCATCGTATGGAGAAGTTGAATATGTTGAGGCATCACTCCCACAGATTGATGCTGATCATCTTCTTGAGGAGTTCGCCGATGAACTCACTCACATCAATCCACTTCCAACGGGAAATGACGATGATCTCATTGACTTTGAAGCCGATCTAGGAGAGATTGAAAGTCTCCTTTATCATGATCCGTCACTCAGTTCTTATCCCAGCAGTCCAATAGAGAATGATAATCACTTTGTTCCCGAAGCATTCAAAACAACTCTCACCAATCCCCTGTTTGAATTCGAATCTGAATTCACTTTGATTTCAGATAACCCAATCTTTGGTACTCAGATCGAGGATAGTGATGAGTCTACTTCGGAACATGAATTCACGGATTTACATCTTGTGATCGATTCTCTTCACGAGGAGTTCTCCGGTGAACTCACTCATATCATATCTCCACCGGAGTATGATAACTTCCACTTTGATTCAGACACACCCGGGATATGTCTTGATCACATGAGCTTAAATAATGAGATTCATAATACTGAAATTATGGATTCTCCTGTGGGTGAGGAAGAGTTAATCATAATTTTCATCATGGTTTTCTTCCTTTTCTTCACCTATTCCGTGACGTCCTCTCTTCTTCACTCATTCGGGAGTGAAGACACTATTTTTGATCCCGGCATTTTCATTTATCATTTGTGAGCCGGATCTGTATATCTCATCGGAGTGGAACTTTCATGTACTTCAGTGTTTATCCAAACATCTTGAACGAAAGTCCGATGGAGATTTTTTGTTCCACGTGCTTCCCCAAGAACCAATGAATGCGGGGTCGAGTCAAGCTAGTGACTCGGTGAACAAAAACATTAGCATAACATGGGTTTTCACCCGTGTCTCTGTTTTCTTTCTCTGTTCTACCACCTAGTGTGGGGGAGATGCCCCACATGTTGTATATATGTAAAAATGTGTTAAAAAAAAAAAAAAAAAAAAAAAAAAAAAGTGTATATAAAATAAATGGCTATTAATATTTCCTTTTTACGTTCTAAGTGTCGGCATAATAGCCGGTACTTTGAATATTGAGGGCAATATTCAGTTCTAAGTGTGGGGGGGAATTCTAGCGAATTTAATCAAATGTACCATCTAGTACCCCCATTTTAGCCAAAATTAAAAAAAAAAAAAAAAAAAATTTTTTTTTTTCTCACTTAGAACACAATAAATGGTTATCAGTCCGCCATGTCTAACCCACATAAGGATTGGCTAATCCGAGAGCAAACGGCTCTTGGTAAAGATAACTCAAATCCGTTTATGGCTTGCAATTTGCCAAAAATTGTATGGTATTCGACTCACCATATCCTTAAAAGTGAAGAGTTGGCTAGCCCGCAAGGTTATGGCTTGTGGTAAAGGCAGTGGAAAAACCATAATTGGTAATCAGCTCACCAAAGATAATATTGATAATTTATCTAAGAGTTGGCTAGTCCAGAAGCAAACGGCTTCTGGTAAAGACAAATCAAAACCGTTGACAGCTGATGGTTTGCTCAAAATCATTTGGTTATCATTGTACCAAAGTTCTTACTTGAACTAAAACATTGGCTACTCCAGAAGTAATGGCTTTTGGTAAAGAGAAAAATCCATTAAATTTTCAAAAATATTGCTAGGGACTAGCAATAGTTTAGTGTGGGGGATTGATAAGTGTCTAAATACTCATCATTTCTGTCACATTTAGACTGCAAAAACATTTAAAAACATGCAAATATGCTTCAAAATGCAGAAAATATCATTTGATTGTGTTTTATATGTTTTAAATGCAAAATGTTTAAAAACAGTTGAAAAACGAACAAAGTTTGCATAAATGGCAAGTCTAGTCCCTCGAATTTCAAAAGTTGTCAAAAGAAGTCCCTGGGGTTTTGAAAAATGACATTTATGGTCCCCGGGTGTTTTAAAATGGAAAATATTGTTTTATAAACCCTTTTGATATCTTTGGTAAAGTTTCAGTTTCAGCCCCCTCAAAATCCAAATGTTACAATATTAGTCCCTAAACTTTAACCCATTTACCTTAGCCTAACCAAAACAAATAACCAAAAAACTAAACTAACCCAACCCATTTCCTATCCTAACTAAACCCGGCCACAAACCAAAAGCCCACAACACTAATCCTATACCCCAAGCCCAACTAAACCTAAGCCCAAATAAACCCACAGCCCTACCCGGTGTTTAACTAAACCAGTTGACCCGGTCAACCCTATCTTCTCAAAACCACCATTTTCCCTCTAACCCGCCTAAATACTAAACCATGGATACCACTTCCCTCACCCACTCCTGACAATCCCAACTCTCATCCCATGTTTTCCACTGGAACACGCATCCAACCCCCTCCACTTTGCTATCTCTCACCAGCTAACCCACGTGAGCAGAAAATGACAAGAAACCCACTTGGTACTTTTTCCCGCCAAATCTGAATCCAACGTATGAGATGATTTGAAGTCAATTGGACGGTGGGGATATGTTCAAGAGGTCAGAGTGAAGCTTATGGATGGGTATTTAAAGAAAGAAGACAGAAGAATAAAGGTGTCACTGTTTTTAGACCAAAACTTTTGTAGTGTAAATTCTAGTTAAGTTCTAATGTCATTTAAATTTCAGTTGATTGTAACTTTTAATTTCAGTTGAATGTAATTCTCGGCTTAAGTGTAATTTCAGCAAACCTTGTTTTATTTTCAGTATATTTCAAATGTTTTTAGTTAATTCTGTGATTTAAAGTTTGTTGTTGTTAATGTCAAAAGCATATCTTGTCAGTGAAAATAAGCTAATATAAGTTGTGACACCTTATTTTTAGCTTATTGTCACTTATTCAGTTCTAAATTCCAAAAGTCAAACTTAGTCAACATAAGTCAACACTGGTCAAATAAGCAATTCTGGAAGGAAAGCTGTTCAGAGGAGCTTATTGGGGTATTATTTGGCTTATTTGGATAAGCCTGGGTGTATTTAGTTCATTGGTTTATTCATGATCAGCATCAGTTGTGAGTTCTATTTTCACTTTTATAGCTATTTCTACATAATTATTAATCAGTTAGTTTTAGTGTAATTTGCTTTTTGTTTCTTGCTTATCAGTTGTTAAAACACTTAGATAATCAGAGTTTAGGATAAACTATGGCTTAATTCTATGTGCTGTAGTGTAAAATTGCATGATCAGTTCTGATCAGGGGTGTTTGGATCAGGCTTGTTTGCTGAGTTCTTGGAGTCCTCTTTGTTATTTATTGGCCTTAGTAGTTTGCTGATGTTAATATAGAACAGAGAAACCATAAAAACCCACAGGTTTAATGGCAAAAAGTCAAAATCAGCTTTTTATGAAATCTAAGCATAGATCAGTTAGTTGTTAGGGTGTTTAATCAGTAATTTAGGTGTACTAGTTGTTTATTTGGCTTAAGGTAGTTTCAATTCAGCTTATAACTTCATTTTCAAACCATTAGATTAGATCAAAATTCATATAAGTCAAAATATAGAAAACTGCATAAAGTCAAAATGGGTTTCAATGCAGTTTTTGGTACCTGATCTAGGGCAATTTTAGGGTAGCTAATGATGTTCAAATTTAGGCATTTTCTGTTTGTAACTAGCCAGTAGTACCAGGAGGATTTTGCCCCATTTAGTTTGCATTTTCTAGCTTATTAGAGTGCTTATTCTAGGTCTGCAAGTAGGTAGTGCTTCTGTTTTTTTCTGTCTTGTTACTGAAACTGTGCAGAGCTTAAACTGCTTATTTCTCTTGCTTATTTGTGATTTTATTGATGTTTTAAGTTTCTAGTAGAGCATTGATCAGTTTCTGATGTGTTGGTAATTTTTAGTATAGCTTTGCTTATTTTTTGCTTATTTGAAACTGCTTATTCAGCCTATTCTGCTTATTAGGGTTAGATAAGATTTGTTTTTATTTCTCCTAGCTTTTCAATATTATTTTAGATTTACTTGAATTTTCTCAGATTTTTCTGTTTTCAGTTTCTATTTTTAAATCATTTTAATAGTTTAAATTAGTTTTTAAATCATAATAAATTGAATAATAATCAGAAAAATATAATTCTAATTTTCATAATTTTCTTTTATCATTTGTAATCTAGGAAAAATATAATTTCATTTTTAGTCCTTAAGAAAATCAAAAATAGAAAAATAGTGATAGCTTCTATTTAATAGACTTTATCTTTTTAAATTTTAATTAAATAAATTTCAATTTTATAATTTTCTTAGCTTCTATTTAGTTAATAATATTTTTAGAAAAAGTTTTAGATTTTTCTTAGCTCATTTAGTATTTTTTATAATTTAAATTAGTATAATTAGTATTTAAATAATTAATAATTAGAAATAATTAAATAAAAAGTGTAAAAAAAATAGAATTTAAGTTTTTAAATAAGTTTTTAGTAATTTTACATTTTTAGGTTTTAAATTTCATAAATTTTACTTTTTAGTCCTTTTTAGATTTTTCGTTGCGCGTTTTTAGGTTAATTAAATCGCGTTTAATTTAATTGTGCATATCTGTTTTAATTTGTTATTTAGAATTGTTAAAAGTGCAAAATCAAAAGCAATCTAAATCATCAATCACTCTAATCCAAAGCTTTTCACAGTAGCCCATTCACATCTCGTTGGGAAACGATCCGGGTAATCACTTGCCCGGTATCACACACATCACATTCGGGTTTTGCAAGTTTGACTTTTCCTAAGGTTTGACTTGTCATTTCCCAAAGTATCACGTGTGCACGATACTATATTTATTTATATATACTCACACACGGATCACTTTTCTAGCCTATTTTGATCTTTTTGTTAGTTTTCAATAATGATATAAGTTATCAGTAGTGTTTATTTGTTAGTGGTTAACTAAGTTTCAAAAAGAAAAACAAGAAAAAAAAAATAGTTTGCAAAAATTTGGCATAACTGGGGTTCGAACCCCAGACCTTACGCTCATATACACAAACACTCTACCATTGCACCCTTGGGCTTTTCTTAGTTAAAATCTTGCAACATTAATTAAAAAAAAAAACCTTTGTTTTCTTAGCTTCTTTTTACCTTAAAGTATTATCACAAAAATTTTCAGAATTTTCTCTTTTCATTTAGTATTTTTTATCATTTATTTTCTTTAAAATAGTGTTCATTTCATAAAAAATTATTTAAAAGTCAAAAAAATATAATTCTTTTTTTCAAAATTTTCTTTTGTCATTTAGGATTTAGGAAAATTAAATTTGCATTCGTAGGTTAATTTTTTAAAGATTTTCACTTTTAGGCTCGTTTTTATATTTTAGTTCGCGTTTTTATTTTTGTTTTAACTGCGTTACTTGTTTACTTTCCTAGATTTAGAAATCAAAACCTTAATCGTGTTTCAAGCACTTTAATACCATACCTCAAACGATATCCTCAATTTCACGCCTCGTTGGGAAACGACCCGGGTATTCGCTTATCCGGTATTATAATCGATTTTCACGTCGAACCGTCGCGAGTTGACTTTTCTTTGTGAGAGGTTTGACTTGTGACGCGTTTTAACCGACTATCAGGACCTGAACGGACACAAATTATCCGATAAGAAAAATCTAATAATTACGTGAATAATAACGGTATAAATACTTGACTAAAACATGTAAAAACTTGATATTCAAACTTGATCACAATTATACACGACGAATCGGGAACGTAATATAAACGGACGTGTTACGCCAAAGTTATAAAACCATCTGACATTGATTAGTTATGAACATACCAAAAATCTTATAGATTATACAAAACGACTTTATCTAAGAAAATACAAAGTTATATTTTGGGATAAAGGGTAAACATCCAACTCATTCGTCGACTTATCTTTAGTCTTGTATTCATTCGATATCGGTTATTCGTTCCTTCTTGATTCTATTTGTTTTGGCGTGAGTTACTGTTTGATTGTACATTTTACGACCTCTACACGAGAACGTTTTACTTTTTTTCTTCTTCACTCTTTTCTTGTTGTTAAATTGTTATTCTCCGACTTTCTTCGTCTTAACGTGATTTAATCTTGAAACTATATTTTCCAAAAACCACACGAGATACATGATTACTTCTTTTCATCAACATTGAAACTAAACCTTTTTACAAACTTTGATATGAGTATTCCACGACAACTAAGACACATTATCTTTTGAAACTCCTTTCCTTTACAAAACATACTCTGAGATAACTGTACAATTATTAGGTTGTGCCGATCCAGTACCGTTGTGCTTATATTTCCTAAATACCGTTGTGTTTTACTACTTGATGCTAGTTGTGGTATCTTGCATTGCTGCATACTCAGGTGAGTTCATAGCCCCACTCTTATTTATCTTAACTGTTTTGTACACTACATGGGGTGAGATACATGTTACTGTTTTTACTATGATCACAGTTGTTTGAAAACTGTTCTTTGAACTGAATACTTTGCTGAACCTTGCGAAACCACTAAGTACCACTATTGCCACAAACAAGTCCCTCGATTCTTCACCATTAATCACTTGCGAGTGAGCGCGAATATAGTTTATAGGCCTATAGGAATGACCACCCGCCATGTTGACCAAGGCCAGCAACATGTGATGTACTATATTCGAGTTAACTAGGTATTTGGCAAAGTACCTACTTGGGGGCAAATGTTATTATAAATTCCGCGGTTACTGTCAAATTACGCCAATGTTATTGGTGTCGGTTAACATTTTGCGTTTCATGAGATTAGTGCAGTGGTAATTTATGAACTTACGGGTGTATAACAACGTAGCCCACTTTCTTTTGAACTTGAAATCTTGGGATCAACTACTTTACTTTTAAACCTATGAATTCACTCAACCTTTGTGTTGACTTTTTAGCATGTTTTATCTCAGGTGTTTGATCTTTACTTGTTGATCCCAGCAATACACTTGATCGAATCCTTTAGCGTGTAAAGGTTTAGTTATCTTAAATAAATCTAAAACAACTAAGTATAGAAAATGTCTTGAAGTATATCAAACACAATGTGGAATCTTGTATTTGATCTTAAAAAGAACTTTATATTGAATTATCAGTAAACAATGAATATCAAACAAAGCACTTCAATCTAATTAATAATACGAATATTCAAAAGTATTAGGTTTTACAACCTTGAAGTATATAAAAGAATCTCTATGAATTGTATCTATCTATATGCCCTAGGGCCTCCTTTTATAGACTAAGGAGTCCTACTCAGCTTACAATTACTTGCTATACAAGATAAATCTCTATATAATCTTTTCTATATTTATCTAACCGACTATACAAGTTTATCTTATAAGCAGTACAAACTAAATATTCTGGCAGTTGTATCTCTAACTCTAGCAGTTGTATTCTGATAGTAGTTGTGATTGGCTCTGAACAGTCAACTTAAATCAACCACGGATGTGGTCAAACAAAGTCAAACTATCAAGGACACAATGCAATAATCCAAGGAGTATAGTTTTATCCCCGGGTCGTTTAAGTCCCAGCGAAGTGTGAAATTGTGCTTTAAAACGGATTGTGATCAAGAGTTATTGAACAGAAAAGGGATTATGATTTTGATTACACTAATGAGATAAGAAAATAGCTTTAACCAAGCTATATAAACAAGAACTGGAAACCAAATTACTTAAAAACGTATAAAAAACCTAAAAACGTACGTTTAAATTTAAATAAACGTAAACGTACAAAATAAAAAGTGAGTTTTAAGAAATAAAAGGCCTACGGATATGAAATTTATATTTTTACAACCCTAATAATAAAAGAAAATTATTGAAAAAAGAAAATTATTTATTTAACTTATTAATTAATTATCATTAATTAAAAACTATTTAATAATTATTTAAACTAATTAAAATTCTAATAAATACTAAAAGATCAAAGAAAAATCTGAAAATTTTTCTATAAATACTTTAAAATGATAAGAAGCTAAGAAAATTATAAAAATGAAATCTACTTAATTAAAATTTAAAAAGATAAATTCTATTAAATAGAAGCTATCACTATATTTCTATTTCGTTTGTTTTTAAGTCCTAAAAATATTTTTATATTTTTCCTAGATTAAAAATGACAAAAGAAAATTATGAAAATTGGAATTATATTTTTTTGATTATTTTTCTATTTATTATGATTTAAATACTATTAGCTACTAATTAAAATGATTAAAAATATTAAAACTGATCAGAAAATTATGAAAAATTACAGATAATGCTAAAATATTATAAGGAAGCTGGGAAAAATAAAATGAAAAGTTCACTAAGCCAAATAAGCTAATTTGGGCAGATAAGCTATAAGCTAATAAGTCCAAAATAAGCTAAATGGAATCCAAAAATTCACAAAAGTTCAGGAATGGATTAAACAACAATATTAAACACAGAACAACTTGAATATGCAAATAAGCACAAGTATTAAGCTAATAAGTAGATGAGCTGATTTGAAAACTATGCACAGAAAAATCAGGAATGGACCCAACTTGCAGGCAAGAATAAGCACACCAATAAGCAGTTTATGTGAAACTTAAGGGGGGCAAAAGCAAGCTAGCACTACTGAGAATCTAAAAATCACAAAAGCCCTATGAGAATCACACCAATTGTACTCCAATTGAGCACAAGTTCAGCTGCTCAGAACCATGGTTCTGCTGATTTTGTTTGTGCAGACTTGCACAATTTTGTGCACAGACCAAAGCAGACCTAAACACCTATTATGGTTATTCTATATAGGCTATAATGAACTTAAAACAACCAAGAATAAAGCCAAAATCAGCTTGTGGCTGCTAATGGCTTATTTGAGCTTTTGACTGCCCAAAATTTACACAGCAACTAAGAAATGGCTAAATCTGTCTAATAGGCTTAAGAGATTATAAAAACAGCTTATATTGGCTACTTAAAGCTTATGCAAAGTTGGTCAAATGACCAATCTACAGTACACACTTATTTTTACCTACTGACTGAGCAAAATCCAAACAGTCCTTTATATTGTGACTGATTTGGATTAACAAAGGAAAAACCAATTTTCAAACTAAAAGTTCTGATATTACTGATCTAATAACTTATATGAACACTAAATAGCAACTTTTAATACAGAGTTAAGCACAATTATAAGCAATACTAGTAATGACTATTTTTGGCTTTTATATGGTTTTTTAAGCAAAGTATTGAAAATGATATTATACTATGGATACTACTGACAAAGCTGAATCAAGTGAACTTAGAAACTAACAAGTAGCACATAGGAACAATGATAAGCTGAAAATAAGCACTAAAACAGTACTTAGATAAATTATGCCAAAAATTGAGAAAATGCTTACAATTGCAACAGCTGATGCACAAAGAACAAGGAACCAAGGACCAATCAAGCTTGTCAAATACAAGCTAGATAACCCAGAGAAGCTTCTTGAATTAGCTTAATCACCCAAAATTAGCTTATTGACCATCAGTTGACTTTCATTGACCATTCTTGAATCTTGGAATTTAGAACAAATTACACTACAAATAACTTATAATAAGCTATGAGAAGCTTATATAAGCTATTAAAAACAGCTAAGAAGCTATTTTATATACTACTTATTAATGAACTAATTCTCAGTGTCAAGTGAAAATCAGAACAATGCATAAATTATTACTACTGACAATAATCAACAAACAAATACACTAAAGATACTTGTATTGATTGATTGAAATTGAAAATTACAAAGTACAAATACTGGGAATGGAAATACGATTAACTACTTTTACACTAAATTTCCACACACTTAATTAAAGCTACATTACACACTATTTATACTAACTTTGAACTGGGATAATACTTAGTCGACATCCACAATGCATCCCTACCATCCAATTAGCTCAATTTCATCTTGTTCATCCACTTGTCATTTTGGCGGCAAAAGTAGATTTTGATTATTTCTTCTGATTTTGCTAGTGGGGAGTGGGAAGGAAGCATTTATTGGTTTTGGCATGTTAGGTGACTTGTAGAGGAGGGGGAATGAGGTGGATGAGCCAGCTGGGGGGGATGACTGGTTATGGTTGGGGTGAGTGGGAAAGAGACGGGTCAAAGGGGGTTTGACTGAGTTTTTAAACTCAGTTAAGGTTTTGGGCTTGTTTTGATTGGGCTTGGGTAATTAACTGGGTTGGGTAAATGGGTAATGGGTATTTAGTTTAGGTTGGGTTGTGTTTTGGATTTAATGGGGTAAGTTTGATCCGGATTTTGGTTTATAATAAGCATAGGGACTAAACTTGCCATTTGCTGAAACTTTAGGGCTGAGTTGTCATCTTCCCAAACTTTATTCCAAGGACTAAAATTGCCAAGATAAATAATACAAGGGTTATAATTATTTATTTTCCATTTTAAATAACCCAGGGACCATTTTTGACACTTTTCAAAATTGAGGGACCTTTTTGTAATTTTTGCTCAAACAATCATTCAAGGACCAAATTTGACAATTAAGATTATTTTAGGGACCTTGAATGATAAATTCCACTTTTTTTAGATTCTAGGGACTAGATTTGCCAAATTCTGAAAGTTCAGGGACTAAAATGCAAATTATGCCATTTATTGTTTGTTTTTTTCCTGAAACTTATAAAAACACAGTCAGATGATATTTTAATAGATTTTTAGACTTTTTAAAGTATTTTTGACTGTTTCTGTAGCTTAAATGTGAAAGAAATGATGAGTATTTACACACTCATCAAGTTGTAACTCTGAACTAGAAGCAGTAACATTTACTCTAGCAGTAGTAACCACTTAGTATATTTTCTTGAAAATAATCAGCAACACTAGCAGTAGTAAAATACACAAGCAGTTGTAATCTTTGTAACCAGCAGCAGTAATGACGTAAAGCATCTCTTTTGTAAACCATTAGCAGTCTTAACCATGCAAGCAACAATAACTCTAAAACCCAACAATCCTCCCCTAAACTTGATATTTTCCCCTAAAATCATCAAGTTTCAATCATAGCTTAAACAAACACTAGGAGGATGCTTCCAAACAATTAATTCTGTTTCTTATCCTTGGGTGCTAGAATTTTTCCATCTTTTTGAGTAGTTGATAAGCTGTTTCATCATAAGGATACTGAAGTTGAAGTCTTCTATTTCCATGTAGCATTTGATGTACAATAGCCTTCTGATATTGTAGAGGATAATCCTTTTCTACAAGCATGTAAATTGACATACCATGTACATCCAACACATGAACTCCACAAGACTGAAAAATTTTCCACTGTAGAACTGTGTTGTGTTTTAAAGTTCTCCACTCCTCATCCTCATGATGTGGTTCAAACATCACATTCAAATATCACCATATGACTCTATCATAAATTTGTTCTGGCCTGTTATAACCAAACTTATCTTTATGCAGCTTCCATAGAGTCACCATATCTTCTCTATCAAAATGTTGAACCATGTGTAGAAAACTAATAAACCTCACAGATTTTCCATCAGCTCTCTTGATATCCCAATATGCTGTCTTACCATGTATTCCTGAAGTAAAAGCAATAATTGGAAGTTTGACACTAAAAGGAACTGCATCCAAGACTTTTTCTTCATTAACTAATGCAAGTTCTGTATGAGCTTGCATTTGTACTTTATCACTTTCATTTTCTACATCAGCTTTCTGTTCATGTTTTTGCTCACTCTGCTCTTGCTCTACCTTATGCTCTGTTTCTGCCTACACTTTGTGTTCAAATTTTTTCTTTTTGCTTCTTTGCTTAACTAACTCTTCTCCTGTTCTTTTAGAACTCCTCCCCACATCTTCAGTCTCCATAGGTACAAACCTCTCAGTCTTTCACTTAGCAAAGTTGTACAGTTCTTCAATTTTGTTATCATCAAAATGTGTTAACACTTTTTGTTGCCAATTATCCATATTTTTAAGGTATGCACACATGACAGATCTTCTTTGTGCTTTGGTGGGTGGCTTGTTCTTCTTTGCTGCTAACCTTTGTGATTCATAAAACTTCCTCCTTTCTTCAATAAGTTCTTTCAACATTCTAGCTTTTTGATCAATTGAATACTGCTCTTGTTCTTCTTGTGTTTTCTTTTAGGCAAGTTCCTAATCAGCATCACACTGGGCTCTTTCTTCTTCCCATGCAGCAATCAATGCTAAAGTCTTAGCTTCCTTCTCAGCAACAATTCTCCTTTGTTCCAAAACTTTCTTATTTTCCTCAGCAAACTCTGTAGCTAATCGTTCTGCAACCTCTGAACCAAGTTGCATTTGTTTTATTTTTGAAAGTGGTTCCTCCATAGGCTCTTAAATAAGTATAGCTTTGCCTTTTCCTTTGTCTTCTAGAGGTGCTTGTGTAGCTTTTAGTGTAGAAGATGGCTCTCTTATAACAACACCTTTGACTGGTGGTTTCATCATCCATAAACTCAGCAATAGAAACTTGTTCAGCAGCAGAAACTGTTTCTTTGTCAGCAGTAGTAACTTACAGGTGTAGCAGTAGAAACTTTTACACTAGCAGCAGTAATTTGCTTACTAGCAGCACTAACATCTTTACCAGCAGCACTATCAACCTTAGAAACACTATCCAAAACCACTTCATTTCCCTGAGTATCTGTAACCACAAATTCATTTTCATCACTCTCTGCATCAATACTTATGTCCATACCAAATCCAGTACCCTCATTATCCTTAGCCTCCAATGAAACTTGGCTTTCATTCCTTCCCTGTTTGGGAACATCCTCCCCAAAACTGATAGCCTCAGAAGAACTAATCCTTTGAGTTGTGCCCACCCTATGTACTCTTTTTAGTTTTGGAGCTCTTGACCATTTGATACCTTCTAAGAATCTAACCCTTCTCTTCAAAGATTTGATTTCACCACCTTGAGAAGCAGTCAGTTGTTGTAGATCAATAACTTGTGCATATAGTGTGGTACAAGTTGCAATCAATTCCTTAAGTAGTTCAATTCTATCCTCACTACTTCGGCTTGTGTTACCTAGCCCGAGAGGTGGATCACTGAAAATGTTAAGCTCAGCCGCAACCCTAGGTTGAGCATCTGAACCCCCCATATTTGCCATTTGACTGGTTCCTTAACCTGAATCAGTTCCATGGGAACCAGACTCATTAGAAGTTGTCTTGGTTTGGGTCTTATTGATGGTACCATTGGCCTGTGCTGCTTCTAAGTTAGACACAGTAGTGACAGCCCTTACCAACATGTCATTCTCCACTCCAATGACAGCCTCATCTGCAACAATGTGAGCAGAACCACTAGCCTAAGGTAGCTCAGTGTTCTGTGAATGAGTCCTACGTTTCTATGTCTTTTGAGTTTGTTGTGATGATGAGGCCAAAAGTGCGGGTGTGTGATGGGTAACAACTGGGATTGCGGAACCTTCACCCTGAGTTTGTGTAGCAAGTTCCAACATTGTAGCAAACAATGGTGTAACTTTGCCTGAAAAATCTTTTCCATCCATCCTCATGTTAGTGAAAACCTTTTTAGTAAAATAGGGAGTCGGATAAACATTTTTGTGACTTTTCTTTTTAACAAACTGATTGTCCAAAAAGAGTAGTAAGAACCTTGGATAGATAAAATATTTTCTTGAAGAACTATCCAAGTTCTTAACCATTTTGTCCAAAATTAATTTAGAAACATTAAATCTTTTATCATTATCAGCCAAACAAATTATAGAAGATGCCAAATTGCTACTGAATTCATTCCAACCAGTGGTCTTTGGACTAAGACACACTAAAACAGTATGGATTAAGAATTTCCACTGATGAGAGAAGTTTCCTTTGTAAAATTTTAAAGCATCATTTTTCCTCTCATATCCCATCTGTGAAAGTTTTCAAAAATTGTAGCATTAGGAAGATTCTCAATTCCATTAGCATCTCCTAGATGAAGATATCTTCTAATAGATTCCTTAGTAATGAGTATCTTCTATCCATCTACAAGGCATGAATTTGTACTTCCCCATTATGAGTTTCGACATTAGTAGACGACCAAAACTGTATAATGTTAGAAACATATATAGTAGGTTTTACTTTTAACGCAAACCTTATATAGCTTGCATTAAGAAAATTAATGATTTCAGTAAAATCTACAGACTCATTAGGTTTTTCTAAAAATGAAACATTATTGTGTGCTTCAGTAAAAGTTAAGTGCGACATGATGATTTGATTTGGGGGTTTTTCGATTTGTTGATAAAAACTGAATTAGGGTTTAGATGAGAGTGAATTATGTGCGCGTGAAATTGATTATGCGAATCAATTGGGGATTTATACCCTTAAGTGAAAAGTTACATAATCATACCCTGCACTCTAAAACCTAGCAGCACTAAGTTTATGCTTAGCATCACTAACTTTTAACAAAAAAAAAAAAAAAAAAAAAAAAAAAAAGAAAAAAAAAAAAAAAAAAAAAAAAAATTAGCAGTATTTTCCCAATATTTTTTAAACGAATACTGCACTCAGATATTTTTAAGGGATTAAGTGTAAAGGAAGACACTTAATCATTTTTCGGTTGCATTTAACCTCTGGTTGTGTGAGAACCAATGATGTCAGTATAAATACTCTCTGTGATAAGATAGACTCATTAAAAGAGCCTTCTTGACAGGGTTTCCAGCTCGTGGTAGGTGTTGCCTCTAACACAAATGCATTAGATTCAAGTTTGCTCGCTGTTCTCTATACTATATGTCCTTAGACTAGTCACACTATCATTAGAATATGAAAGAATTGTATAAAGTGAGTTAGCTCAGTTATAACCTGACCAACTATTGCCATCAATACATGTTCAAAATATCATAAACTGATTTCAAGAAATAGATTTCAAGGAATCTCCCAACTCAGGTTTAAAACCTTTATTAAGTGATCCCTAAACTCTGTCTATCATTAATCAATTACGACTGCAAACTTTCCACCACATTTGCTTCTCACACAACACCAAATCCAAGCATGTTACTTTGCTTATTTTACAATTATTAGTCCAAAACCAAGAAAAATACAAGCAATAACACTTTACATCATCTAATTATACTCAGCACTTGTTCAGAAAAACTAGTAGTATTAACTATCAGTTATAAGTATAACTAGCAGCGTTAACACACCAGTTTTAAGTAGACTAGCAACACTAAGTATACTTAGCAGCAGAGACAATTTATTTACCTAATAACAGTACTAATCCTTTCAAAACTTTACAGAAACACAAAGAGATAAGAATTTTCAAAGATTTATCATTCCAATACTGACAACCAAAAATTGAAATCTACCCACATCAAAAGCATTTGTGAGCAAATCTGCAACATTATTATTAGTATTGATTTTAACAATTTGAATTAACTTCTTTTCATAAAAATCTCTTATAAAATGATGTCTTATCTCAATATGTTTTGTTTTTGAGTGATAAACAGGATTTCTAATAATGTACATAGTATTGCTATTGTCGATATATATTTTAGTATGCATAAAACGGTACCCATAATCCAGCAATTGATTCGGAATCCAGAGCACTTGTCCACAGCAACTTGAAGCAGCCACATACTCAGCTTCTGTTGTGGAATTTGCAACCACAGTTTGTTTCGTCCACTGCCATGAAATCAACCTACATCCCAAAAATTTACAACATCCTATTGTTTATTTTCTATCCAAGCTAGCTCCAGTATAATCACTATCAGTGTATGCAATCAAGTCAAAAGGTGAATCTTTTGGATACCAAAGCCCTAATTTGGGTTGACCTTTCAAATATCTAAAAATTCTTTTCACAGCATTAAGATGTGAAACTTTTGGTGTGACTTGATATCTTGCACAGGTACACACTGCAAAGATAATGTCAGGTCTTGAAGTTGTAAGATACATCAATGACCCAATCATTGATCTATATAAATGAACATCAACTTCTTCACCATCTTCATCTTTGAGCAGGGGCTTGGAAGTTTCCATAGTTGTCTTTGCAGGCTTCACATCAGTAAACCCAAACTTCTTCAAAATTTCAGCCGCATACTTATCTTGAATGATAAATATGCCATCCTCCTTTTGATTGACTTGTAACCCTAAGAAGAATGTGAGTTCACCTATAGAACTCATCTAAAATATTTCATGCATCTTTTCAAATTCAACACATAAAACCTTGTTTGTTGATCCAAAGATAATATCATCAACATAAACTTGTAATAGCAAGATCTCATCTTTGTGCGTTCTGATAAACAAAGTTTTATCAATCTTCCCTCTAAAAAAATCATTGTCCAACAAATATTTTGACAATGTGTCATACCAAACTCTGGGAGCTTGATGTAAACCATATAGTGCCTTCTCTACCTTGTAAACCTTTTTAGGAAAATTAGGTTCTTAAAAACCAGGTGTTTGTGAGACATAAACTTCTTCTTCAATTGTCCCATACAGAAAAGCATTTTTCACATCCATTTGATACACTACAAAATATTTGTATGAGGCATAAGCCAAGAATAATCTTATAGCTTCAATTCTTGCAACTGGAGCAAATACTTCATCATAATCAATACCTTCTTCTTGAGTGTATCCTTGAGCTAGTAACCTTGCCTTGTTTCTAATCACAATGCCTCTTTCATCATTTTTGCATCTGAAAACCCACTTAGTACCAATTGCCCTTTTCCCATTAGGTAAATCTACCAGAGTCCAAACTTCTTGAAGCTTGAATTGTAGAAGCTCTTCTTGCATAGCTTCCACCCAGCTCGGATCCTGTAATGCTTTATGAGCATTCTTGGTTTCTATTTGTGATAGAAAACAAGCAAACAAACAGTTTTGAAGGTCTTTGTGACTGTTTCTTTGATGAAGGGATCTAGCAAAGAAGCCTTGTTCCTTCAAATCCCTCATTATTCTTCTTGTTTGAACAACAGATTGTGGCTCTCCATTGATTTCTTCCTTAGGATGATTCTTGTGAATTCTTGTAGTTGGAATAGGACTGACAGGAACTATATCTTCCATATTGGTTAAATCAGCCTCTGCACCAAGTACATCATCATCAGTATCAGGATACATTTTTCCAATGGAGGCATGTTTGGATCATCTGGATAGTCATCATTATCAAAATATATGCCTTCCTTGTCAGCAACATTAACACTTGGCTTAGTAGTATTAACAGAGTTAGTACTGCTAGTTTTATTTTCTTCATTAGCAACATTATCTGATACATCATCCTTTTCTTGTTCATCAGTATGCTTTTCTTCATTAACCACTTTATCATCATCAGAAGATTGTACACCATCTTCTTTATCATCTTTTTGATTTTCAACAAGATCATCTTCTTGTGAACTCTTTGACTCTTGGGTTGAGAAAGGTGGATCAGCAGTCCAAATAGGCAGCAAAATATAATCTTTACTAGGTCTTGTCTCCCTACCAGCTTGACCTGCATCATTACTTGCTTTTGTACCTACAAAATTGTTAGACTCTATACTTGCAACAACTGGCTCATAATTCATAGTCTTCGTTAGTGAATCAATATCAAATAGCCAGTTTGGTCCACTCCCTGCAACATTAGGTGTACTCTCACTAAACCTAGCATGCAAGTTCTCTTCCACTTTCCTGGTCCTACTATTGAACACTCTAAAAGCTTTACTATTCATTGAGTATCCAACAAAGAAACCTTCATCAGCCTTGCCATCAAACTTGCCTAAGTGATCTATGGTATTCAAGATAGTAACAGGACACCCAAATGGTCGTAAGAAATCTAGCAATGGTTTTCTAACATGTAAAAGTTCATAAGAGGTCTTGTTATGAGGCTTAACTACTTTACTTCTATTCTGCACATAACAAGCAATATTAACTGCTTCAGCCCAAAAAGTAATAGGTAATTTAGAATCAGCTAACGTTTTTCTAACAGCCTCAATAAGTGTCCTACTCCTCCTCTCAGCAACTTCATTTTGTTGAGGAGTTCTAGCTACACTATATACTGTCTCTCAATACCTTTCATCTCACAAAACAGGTTCATATCCCTATTCTTAAACTAAGTTCCATTGTCACATCTTATCACTTTAACCTTATGGTTTACTAGATTTTCTACCCTGGTTATAAAAGCCTTAAGGATTCCACTGGTTTCATCTTTAGATGCAAAAAAGAAAACCCAAGTAAACCTACTATAATCATCTGTGACAACTAGGCAATACATCTTTTTCATTAAAATTTTTACAAATGTTGGTCCAAATAAATCCATGTGCAACATATGTAAATTCTGACTTATAGAGTTCACTGCTTTGGTCTTACAAGAAGCTCTATGTTGTTTTCCCTTTTGACAAGCAACACAAATTTAAGTATTTTCAAAAACTTTTGAAGGTAACCCTCTTACAAGGTTTCTCTTAATAAATTTATTCATTATTTTGAAATTTAAATCTCCAAGCCTTCTACGCCAAAGCTTAGATTCATCAGATGTGGCCTTTGCAAAGAGACAAGTCAAACCTCCTTTGGGAACCATATTCTTTAAATCAACACTGTATATGCTGTCTGTTCTAGGAACTTTAAGTAAAACATGACTTTCATCAGTCAACTTAAAGTTAAGAGATAAGACAAAATATTCAGTGTCAGTAAAAAGAACACTATTCTTTTTGTCACACATTTGTGAGACACTATAGAGATTAAACTTAAGCTCTTTTACAAATTACACATGATCAAAATCTAATTTATCAGTTTTTATTGTACCTTTGCCTGTGATTTTCCCTCCTTTGGGATTACTCCTTAAAGCGACATATCCTCCATCAATTCCGTCAAACTCTGTGAGATAGGACATGTTTCCAGTCATGTGCCTTGAGCATCCACTGTTAAATACTCGTTTATCTTCTAATTCCACCTGTGGATTGACCTACACATAAACTAAGAAAATCAGTTCATTTTGGGGACCCAAGCCATTACTGACTTGGATCTACCTTGTGCATCAACATAATCATACCTCTTTAAAACTATGAATGCACTGCTGTTTCTGGAAACATGATTTAAAACTTTAACTTTTGGTTTCCAGACCCAACAAGCTGAGGCCTTAACAGCATAAAAATGATTTCTCAAAACACTATCAGTTATTCCTTTTGGCTTAGCAGTAGTAACTACTGCTTTTGCCTTAGCAGCACTAATTGTTGTATTCATTTGAATGGGCCTTTTTACAGTTGAATGTGCTTTATTTGAAAACTTTGACAATTGTTTAACACCATTCACTGTTCTTTTTGAGTTAGCAGTACTAACTGATCTAGCAGTATTAGTTACTACTACTGGTTTAGAAATATTTTGCTTGGCAGTTTTAATTGATACTAAACCAAATCTCATTTGTACTGTTGTTGGAACCATGTTTCTTTTAGCATGTAGGTGAGTATTTTTAGAAAAACTTTGATGATTCACCCTCCTATTATAGTTCCAAACAGGCTTTTGAAAGTAAGAACAATTTTCCTTTAAATGCTCAAAACTACCACAGTGATAACAAGCCATGTTAAAAATCACAAGTCACTGCCTAATCTTTGTGACATTATGTTATTCCAATTCCTCTGGTTACCTCTAGGCCTGTTAGTGTACTCCCTAGGTTGCTCAGTGTATTCAACAATTTTCCTAGACACCTTATCACCAAAACTAGGTTTGACAAACTTAATTTGTTTAATACCAGGTTTAACTGTTAGACTTTCAACTTTAGGTTTAGTCTTCACCTGTTCCTCATCATAATCAGACACTTAATCTTCAATGATAGGTGCATCAGAATATTTCTTTTCAACCTTAGGTTTCTCCTCATTAGACTTACTATTTTCTCCTAAAGGCTTAGCATTAGACTCAACTAATCAAGACAATTCAGGTATAGGAGGTACATACATTCCTGTTATTGAGGGAGGAACTTCATTATAACCTATACCACTACCTCTCCTCATAAGTTGACACTCCATTGTCTTATTTACACTTTCAGATGCAAATTCAAACTTATTTACCTTAACTTGATGTTTTGTTTTTTTCCTAATCAGCTACATCTTTTTCTTTTTGAGCTTTTTCTAACCTTTTAGTAAGTTCTATAATGACATTCTCTTTAACATAAAGCTTACTTTCAAGAACATTAACTTTCTCTACATACTCTAACTCATTCTGTTTAAAACATTCAAGTCTTTCCTCAACAGATTTTAAGCCTACTTTATAGCCTAAATTATCTAACTTTAACATCCTTACTTCTTCTATTAGTTTTTCATTCCTAGCCTTAAGTTCTTCAATAGTATCAAAACAAGATTTGTAAGAACAACCAGAATAATTAGATACCTCATAATCAGAACTTGATGAAGAAGAGTAAGCCATAAGTGCAAAGTTTTGTCCTTCAGCTGTTTGGTCACTCCAGTCATATCCTCCTAAACCATCACAAGACACCAAAGCTATAGAAGTCTTAGGTTCCTCAGACACAACTTTCCTTGAGCTCTCTCCATTCGTGTAGTCTTGGCTCCTTGGTGCCCTGCATTCCCTTGTAAAATGTCCCTTCCTGGGACAGTTGTAGCATTCAATCTTGGATTTATCAAAACCCATGTCATCCTGCCCATTGACCTTGAGGTTTCTTCCAGTCTTCTTCAAAAATCTCCTTGCCCTCATTGTCAACATTGCCATCTACCACTTCAAGTCCTTCTCTTCAAGATCATCTGGATAGATCTGTTCCAAATCTTCATGCATAATCTGAGGACTGGTAGATTGACCAGCTAAGAAAGCATAGATAACAGCATTACTCAAGTTATCATGGGTTGTAGACCCAACCAGCAGTACTAACTCCATGAGCAGTATTAACTGCTTCATTAGTACTGCCAGAACTGTTGTTGGAGGAGGACAAAAAAGCTAAGTTTTGTGTGCTTGAGGATGAGCTAGATGATCCTTTGACTTCAGGTTCATAAACTTTAAGATTGTTATACATATCATCTAAACTCATTGTATCAAAATCAGCCGTGTTTCTCCATACCAAAGTATGTGTATTCCACTCTCGTGACAAGCTTCTTAGAAACTTTTGATTTATATCTTCTTGAGGAATTGAGACTTCCACAAGTGCTAGTTGACCAATAAGTTTCTGAAGTTTGTCAAAAGTCTGACAAAAGTCTGATCAAAGATTCTTAGAACTTGAAGCAGTAAAATTCTCATATTGTTGCTTCAAAAGGTTCTTCCTGGTCTTCTTGGTAGCAGCATTCCCTCCAAACCTTTTCTAAATTGCTTTTAACAACAATTTAGCATCCTTGATGTGACTAAAAGTAAACTGATGGTCATTAGGAATGTCTAGCATAAGAGTGCTTCTTGCCTTTACTTCCAATCTTCTTTGTGCCTTGTCTTCAGCAGTTTTAATAGTCAAGGTAATGACAACACCATTAGTAGAAATTTTTGTTTTAGGTAAAGAATTGCCAGTCTCTTTGACCTCCCACATAGAATAATCAACCATCTGAATATACTGCTCTATGCTCATTCTCCATAGCTCATACTCTCCAGACTTGAGCATTGGCACCTTGGATGCAGTAATCATGTGTGTAGATTCTGACACCATGTCTTAAGTAAGATCAGAACAATCTTGAGTTAAAACAGGTTCTTCTTGATTCCCAGCTTCTAGATCACAAGCTCTATCTTCCCCTATTTGATGATTACAAAACATACACATTCTTGTACAAACTTCCTTAGACGTAGTAAAGAAGTTGAGATAATTAAATCTCACCATGAATGAAACAATCTTGTCTTTCCCTTAATCCATGCCATGTCACCACAACATCTCTTCCCCCTTTTTTTTATAATCAAATAGGGAACGTATGAAAATATGATTTTGAACACTACAAACCAATACCATACTGCTAATCCAAGCCTTCCAATGTTTCAAATTTCCCTCCATGACGCATATGTAAGAAAAATGAATCCAGAACAGTAGAAACTCCAACAAGTAGTAGTAATAATGATCAACAGTAGTAAGAATAAAAAACTTCCCCTTGAGTGATGCATGCACATCAAATGATTAAACACATCATAAGAATAAGCTTCCCATGAAACCAATGTGTTAATCATCTTCATGATTCTTCAAATCTGTAGGCTCCTTTTAATGACCACTAATGAAGAAAATTTGATATATCAAACTTGAAAACAAAGTAAAATATCCCAAACTCGTTACTTAAACTTGCACTATTGTTGATTGAAGAACGATATAGAGCATTTGGTGTTGCATAAACAAATCTCTAAGAAATCTCTTGAACTTATCCACATCGACTTTCTTAGTATGACACTGAGTACTACAATGTATCTCCTTTAAGTGATAGTTAACTAGGTCTTCGTCCATCCACCCCTTGACCTATGAAAACTATATAAACCAAGTCCCAATCATAAACCATATATAAACAAGCAAGACACCAATCAATAGATAGGAATATTGATGATGAAATAAGTAAACTCCTTCGTGAAACTTTAGTTCAATCTCAAATAAGAGATAAACAATTTTTCTTCATAACCAATTAGTCCAATAAATCCAAAAATGAACCTTTTTAATCTATAAAAAACAAATAAACCAAAAACCAAACTTCTTGTGTGTGTCAGATAATATCTCCAAATCCAAAAACCGAAACCAAATCCATGTAGTAGGCAATAATCAAGACGAATGAAAACATATGAACCAGGGCCAAAACTCTCTTGAATCAAGACTAAAGTTACATAATCCATGCCCTACGAATCAACATGCTTTTCTAACCATCGTATAACTTGATTTTAACTTTGCTTGTCGACCAGTAGTATTAATACTCAAACACATTCTAAAAATACGTTGTATATCCAAAGTCCATATTTTCAATAAACTTAGTCATGAATTTAAGATTACTCCCTTCAATTTAGATCACACGACCTTATTATGGATCTTCACGAATGTTAGAAGCCAACAACATAAACTCGCAAGAGCAACATTAATCGAATAGCAACCTTAAGTTTCATATGGAGCAGCACAAACAAGTAACTAGCAGCATAAACTTCCATGCATAAAGGCAGCAGTATAAACTTCAATAACAAGCAGAATTAATAACAAATAGAAGCACTAAAATTTCTCAGCAGTACAAATCTATATGAAGCAGCCTTAACGAAGGACCAACCAATATTAAATCTGGATTTCAACAAGCAGTACTAGCCATTAACAGCACTAACCATCGTCGCCCATGTTAAAAACTAACCTCATACATCGACCAATTTAGCAATCAACAGCAGTATCAAAACACAAGAACGATCATTAACGTACCAATAGTAACTTCAGTTACACCTTGAATAGATTTACTTCTTAAGCGAACTAAAAATATAGACGTAAGACCAGTAACCACAGTTTTTATTCATTTTACCAATACCCTCATTAGAAATAGCCTTACTACCCACATTATGATCATGAAGCTCAGATTACACTACCCCAAACCAGTTCATGCCATCAGTAACATTATTCCAATGAGCAGTAGTAATCTCTTAAACAAGCAGCATCTGCAACCTCAGTACACATCCAGTCTCTACCTTAGTCGTTTGAAGAAAAGATACAGCAACATCATCTCTATCACCGCTATTGATTCTAGTTGACCTAAAACTGCTCCTCCACATCAAATTCATTCTGCCAACTAGGGTTTTCCAATGATCAATCAGTAGCATCAATCGTTTAACGATATAAACCCTAACAACTTGTGCAATAGTATTAAACAAATTCTATAAACGAACCCTATATGCAATAGTAGACTTATCGTTCAAGACCAATAGGCAAAACCCTAATAGGTCGTGATAGGGAATAAGAGTTTAAGATTTGTGATTCGTTGTACTTTAGAAAGGGTTTTGTATTAGGGTCAACAGGTATCAATATCAGCAACCAGTAATAATTGCAGCAAACAGTCACAATAAGATCAAACCTTAATAATCAGAAAACCCTTAAAATCTGCTTTCTTTGTTAACACAGGCTTTAATATATTATAATAAACGACTCCTATAACAAAGAATTCCAGTTGAATAAAGAATAAGTTATACATAACCTTTAAGAGCCCTAAAATCTCGACTTACTTAAACTGTTTCTGCAGCAGACTTTACGAATTTATATCTTTCAAACGAAAGCTCAGATTGAAGATCCCTCTAGTGCGAATGTACCTTGATGTATAAAGAACCTCCAGTAAAAATTTTGTTACGAAAATTAAACCAAAGTCGATTTTGTTCTTCTTTCTTTGACTAAAAACCTTGTGAATCCCTAGATCACGAGCTCCCCGAGCTCTGATACCAATTGTGGAGTTTGATAGAACTCCTTAGATCGTTTTGAGCACTAGGAATAACAATAGCAATGGCAGAATATTCAAACAAATAATCAATTGTTATTGAACAAGGTCTTTCTTCAATATCTTTCACATACAGACTGCAATTCTACTTGACCTTGAAGTGTAAAACAAACTCTAAACCCTAGTATTTTTACAAACCCTAGGCCTAGGAACACACACACCCCTTTAGTCGACTACATTGTATGCATACAAAAACTAATGACCTAATGTCTCTTTATATAATAGACATCATCTAGGTTTACAAGGAAAACATTCCTAATATAGTAAGAAAACTAAGTATTCTTTGAATCTTCTAAAAGCTCCATCTTTTTGTAGTTTCCCTTCTTGTCACATTAGGTCCTTTATGTTTCATTCTTCATGTTTTGTATCTTCAAATCTTTTTGACCCAACATTACTGCTACATGATTTACCTCTGGAGGAGCTTGGCGAAGGGCATGGCATGGTCATAGATAATTCTAAAAACTATTTGGGACCGCTTTAAATCTTTTTATGGACCTATATTTTCCGTACTATTTTTGAATGATGTAAATTGAATGTTTTTAATTATGAAATTTCTTCTATAACGGTTGAAGTAAAACCGTTCTTTGTACCTTTTGTTATGATGACAATCGAGTAGCACCCCATAACCTGTATGCTTTCGCTGATCTGATTTAGGGGTGTTACAGATGATATCAGAGACACAGGTTATAGAGAACTGGGTATTTTCAAAAACCTATACTATAACCATTTTTATGAAAACTTAATCCTATGACCGTCACGTGCCTGCCTGCCAAGCCGATGCCTCGCATATAATTTTGTTTGGATAACATAATTGATGAGTTATGTAATGATATATTTGATGAGATGTGTGCCTTGCTATCTTATAATATATATGTTCTTTATTTTCGTTATCCACTATAAGTATTTTCATATACTTACGCCGATGCACCAAACCTGTCACGGAGTTACGCTATTTCCTTGCGTAACACATTATTTGATTTTGAGTTTGGACACTCGTTATGGTTTTTCAAAACGGCTTTAAAAGTGAAGGACATACTACTAGTGTAACTAAGCTGAG
The DNA here is from genome assembly GCA_021014915.2 of Artemisia tridentata subsp. tridentata. Lineage (NCBI taxonomy): Eukaryota > Viridiplantae > Streptophyta > Magnoliopsida > Asterales > Asteraceae > Artemisia > Artemisia tridentata. The sequence continues at coordinate 266,121,221 of CP139507.1, read as the reverse complement.
TATTTCAATATTCATTGAACCTCGGCTGGATGTAGACTGATCACCTATATTCAACCGGGGACAGTGATTTTGCGATACTGAGAGTAGTTATAATAGTATTAAGTTCGAATTGGTTTTATACTTGATTTTGGGAATGGTAATGTTTTGCATATGTACACAAGCACCGAATACATGAAGTTACCCCTAACACGACATCTGCATCGGAAACTTCATGAATCGGAAGACCCTTCAAATCGCTATACCTTTCCGCTTATATGGAGTACTTGTCCGTCGCCGTCTGATTATGTTCGCATCGAGTCGGGTTAGAACCTGTGAGGATCAAAACACACTTAGAATGTGTTAAGGATACTTTGAGTTAATATTACCAAGTATATGGAATCTACTTGATAACACTTAGAAGGTTGGTTTTGATGTAACAGTAACTAGACAATGTATGAATAATGAACACAGAATATAACTCTAAATGATTCAATATTATTTTCAAATAATACGAGTGATCTCTGATATCACTAGGGTTACAAGACCTTGAATCTTAACAAAACGTATATCAATGTATATATCAGCATCTAACCTAGGACCTCCTTTTATAGGCACAAGGAGTCCTTTACAAGATAAGTATCTACCCGTATAATTCTAACTAAATAAGATATACATGCAAACTTTTCTATACTTATCTTCTACACGTCTTCTAGAACAGTCTTCATGCAGTAGTATTTTTATCAATACTAGCAGTACTAACATTAGCAATTTGTTCTGTTAGCTATATCAGTAGTCTTCTACTTACACTAGCAGTTTGTACTATTAGTATAATCTTCAATAGTACTAAGTCTCCAATCATTTAATTCCTAACAGTCCTCCCCTAAACTTGTGATTTACCCAAAATCATCAATTTTCTGAATTAAATGAGTACCTTATGAGGATTCTTCCAAACACTACATTGTCAATCTTAGTCTTCTGGCCTTCATATCTTCATGTAACGGAAATATTTTTCTTATCAATTCTCTTGTCATTTCTGACTCTTCATCAACTTTGAGTCTGGATGCTAGCATGATCATTAGTACTTTTGCTCTTAGTGGAGGATCTACATTGAGTGATTCTGGGACTACCACCATCATACCATGGATCTGTTCATTAGTCAACACTTCTTCTTCCTCTTCTTCAACTATTTCTTCTTGCTTTTCTTCCTCTGTTCTTTGCTTTTTGGACTCCTCAAATTCCAATTGCTCAACTGCTCTTTTCTCCCCCTGCTAGTCTCAGTCTTAACTGTTTCTATTTCACCTCTTAAGAAAATCTAGATTCTTCTATGAGCACTAATGTACAAATTCTCAATCTCTTCATAAGATCTCCCTTTGAAGTGTTTTTCCTTCCAGTTGTCTTGATATTTCAGATATGTCTTAATGTAACTTAGTTGTTCTTTTATTGATGGCGGTTTCTTCTGAGCAGCTTGCTTCTTTATTTGAAGTTGTCTGATTTTCTCCAATAAATAACTAATGGCTTGTTCTTGTTCTTCAGTTGTGAACTGTGACCTTTCCTCCTCTTGTAGCTTAGTAGCTAATTCCCTATCAGTAGCTTCTTTAGCAGCTCTTTCTTGCACTTCAGTTAATAACTTTCATTCAGTCATGAACTGAGCAATTTACTCTTCTTCAGCTATCCTAGCTACTTCTTCAGTATGAAGTCGTTGAGCAAGTTCTTCATTATGAGCAATTTGAGCTTGAGATTTTAGACTGATCTTCTTGGATGGTGGCTCATCTTCAATCATTAGACTTTTTCCCTTGTTTGCTCTTGGTTTTCTAGTGTAAACTGCACTAGCAGTACCTTGAGAAACACCAGCAGTACCTTGATCTTCACTGGCAGTACCTTCTTGCGTTTGTTCATCTGGCCTCCCCTGAGTACCAGATTCCTCTTGGACCAATGTGACATTAGAGTCTTCATCTATCTCAGCTATCTTCCTCCCCTGTTTGGAAGATTCCTCACCCATGTCTTCATGTGAACCATCACCTGAACTGGAGGATGTAGAAGATTCCACCAAGTGAGCTGACCTTTTTCTTTGAAGAGTTTTGACTTTCTTTTCTAAGTTCTTCACCTTCAAGACTAATTAAGTGTACACTCTTCTAAAGACTTGTTTGTGTGTTGTGAGCTCAGTTTCCAAGTTAGAAACCTTATCTGACAATTTTGTACATAAATTAATCAATTCATTTAGTTTCTTATTGCCCTCAGCACTTCCTGATGAGTGACCTTCAGGGAGAGGTACATCTTGGGGCATAGACTTAGATTCCACCACATGATGACCATCTAAGTTACTCAATTGTTCTATTTGGCTTGGGATTCCACCACTAGTAACTGGTTCAAAAGAACTTAGTACTGTAGGTGTTGCCATAGGTTAGGTCTTACTTATGTTACCCCTTTCCTGCCCAGCTTCTAAGCCTGTGATAGTAGTAGCAGCCCTTCCTATACTGACATTGTCAACCAACAGAGCCCTCTCTGGATAAACTCCTATCAGGTGATGATGTGGGTTGTAAGACTAATTGTTCTGAGCTTGTGGGTGTGTGTTGGAAGTTATGATAACCCGCTTATTTACAGGTCAATACTACTCAACAAACTCGAATTTATTTTCATGACATTTATTTGAGAACAATTCACATATAACTTTTTACTTGAACCAATGTGAAACCTAGAATATCTTTCAAGTAAACTAGGACTTAGGCTATATTTGCACAACGCTCCAGTACCTTGCTCCTACTCTGGTTCACAATTTTAAACCCTAAAACAATTTCCTATTATTTATTTACTTACGGTTGTCAATTCAAAAAACGCTATTTGCAAATTAAAATTTAATACCCGATATACCCAAAACTCTTAATGATTATTTCTAACACATTTTTACACTTCCTAAATGATTACCCAAGATCCAAAAATATTTCCTTACAACTAAGGTAATTTCTTTAATTCTAACGTTTAATTTCGTACAATTTACGTTAATCACCAAACCAACAACCAATACCTATTTTTAATACCCAATACATACAACATATACACTCTTGTATCAAAACAACTAATCTACTCCCATTATATTTATGATGCCCCCCCCCCCCTTGTCTTATAATTATTTGTTAGACAAAAACTACACAACATTAATTAGCCTACAAAATCCATAAAACATGGGGTAGCCAAGAACCAATTTGGTGGCTTGACCACCAAATTGTCCCCCCCCCAACCCCCATTCGGCCAACCTCATCAACATAGGCCAAATGATATTTTTTTTGACCAACTATGCAAACTTTGAATCTCAAGTAAATATATATATATAATATATATATATATATATATATATATATATATATATATATATATATATATATATATATATATATATATATATATATATATGTGTGTGTGTGTGTGTGTGTGTGTGTGTGTGTGTGTGTGTTCTTGTATTATTCTTACACAAGTTCAAGGCAAAAAAAAAAAGAAATATATCCTCCCATCTATACATAAAAGTCGACAAACTCTAAGGAGCAAGGAAGAAGATAGCTTGATTGTGGTTAAGTTCAAGTATAATTAGGGTACTCTAGTAAGGGTTTGGAAACATTAAGCTTGGGTTAATCAAAGATATTGCAATCTTATCTCACTAATCTCCTTTTGTAAGTAATCTTCACATAGCTAAACTTCATTTTTTTCATATCATAATGCTAGTTCAAGTGTATATACTTAGTTTATCACTTTGTACATGTTAAATCACAACCTTGTAACCACAATAATCTCTAAACTAATGGTTATGTTTTAAACAAGTTTTGATCATAAGAAAACTAGTTGGTGAAAATCTCAACAAGAAAGTGATGATAAACCTCATATATATATATATATAATATATATATATATATATATATATATATATATATATATATATATATATATATATATATATATGTTAGTGAACTTGTAATTTTAACCATCCTTGAAGATCATTTACAATCATGAAAGTGGACTCTTGAATATTGTTAAGTTTAGTGTTAGATCACTATTGTTATGTTGAGAAATTGGTGGATGAACTAGGACTAGTTTTGGAGTTGTTGTTAAGTGATTATGATAACTAGAAGGCTAGGAAAATGCTTTGACACTTTGGATAATGAATCTCTCCCATTTGGCTTCCTACAGAAAACTCAGTAGCTTAGTGACAAGTTTAGGCTAGAAATATAGAAAATAGACTCAATAACGAAAACGTAGCCGCTTGAATGAGTTAAAACAGGCTAATAACGAAAAAGATACGTTAGTTTTAAGTTATGCGACGAAAACTAAATTTTCTGAAAATTATTGAAGCTGTTAGGGAATTTTGAGTGATGAAAACTGATGTTAAATGATAACTAGACTAGCCGAGGCCTAAGAAATCCGATAGCACACTTAAATACCATCGCGGGGATAGGTAAAAATTAAGAAACGGAGCTACGACGAAAAAGTTATGGCCTAAAGAAAGTTTACGACGACATAGTTTAGACAGCTTATTTTTTGCTATTAGAAAAAGCTGATGGAATTGTTTGAAGTGGATTTTGGACACTTGAGGGTGTATTTTGGCTAAAATGACATAAACGAAAATGGTAGAACATTATATACACTTGTTAGGCGCGTTAGAGATTTTCAAATATCTATTAACAAGACAACTAAAGTTCGATCACGAGATTAACAAGTTACGCTTTCTAAAAAGGGTGATTTTCTAAATAAAAGACCACATTGACGCGACTACATTTTTGACGATAAATATTACAACAAACATGTACAAGTGATAAAGTAGAGTATGAAATTGCGTGCATGACCTTGTTTTCGAACCTAAGACATATGAATTATTTAGGTCGCGATTAGAGTTGTCGGACTTAATTTACCGTTTGCCAATTTACCAATCGGTATTTGCTTTTGCTAAGGTGAGTTTCATAGCCCTGATTTTTATAATGTTTATAAATGATTTCTAAACCCTCGGGGTGTGAATACATTGCTTATTTTTCGGACACAAGTACTAAAAACTGTTACTTTGACTAAGTTACCGCATTGCCATTAAAGTCCCCCTTTGAATCATGAACCGTTAATTACTTGTAAGCGCGGATGTTATGAATAGATCTATTTGGGTTGACACCCCGTCTGAGTTGGTCGCGCCAACCTGTCAAACGGACGCATATCATTCAGATTATTTCTAAGTGTCTGGCAAACACTTATTTGGGGCATTATTATTATTACACTTGATTGCATACCAGTACGTCGAGCTTCGGGGTCATGAGCTTAGGCACTGTATATTATTTTTGGTTGTGACATTATATTTGTTGTAATTGTCTTGCGATTGAAATCTTGTGGTCCGCATTACTGTTTACTTAAACCTATGATCTCACCAACATTATTGTTGACCCTTTTAGCGTGTATTCTCAGGTAATTAGGTGATAATACACCTCTTTGTTTGGAGCACTTCTGAGTCAAATTTTGGATGCACATCATGATGAATATTTTCTGGCATTATTTAGCATTTGGTTATGTATTTAAATCTTACATTTTGATGGTGAACTCTGATATTTATGTTCTGTAAAACATTATGTTTAAAATCAAACGCTTGTTTTGAAACGACTCACTTAGAGGTCGTTCTTTATTCCTTGTACTTTGTTATCTATGAACATCACGCCCCCGGAATTCCATTTCGCTGCAAACCAGATTTCAGGGGTGTAACAGATTGGTACCAGAGCCAAGGTTATAGAGAACTAGGATGCATCATTGACCCTAGACTATAACCACTAGGTCACGACACTTCACAACATCATGATGCGCATACGATTACGATACACGTTTTTATTTACTTATTTTATATGAGTACTTGCACTTATATATTTATATTTGTATTGACCTGGTTTACAGTGATATGTCTTCACCTACCCATCCTATCAACCTCGACTTGGATTCAGATGTGGAGGATTCATCATCATCCACTGTTCCAATCATACCAGCCATTCCAGTTCCTGTACCCTCCGGCGATGACTCTGCTAAGACAGAGCCATTTAAGGACGCTCAGACCATATCTACACCACCTGTACCATCACCACCAGTTTCACCTCCGGTACGCCGTGCTAGGCGTATTCCTATGGTATAGCCGGATCAGATTCCTATTGGTCGGCGCTATCGGCTATATGAGACTGGCCCTATCATGTACCGCTAGGAAAAGGGTACGATCTCGACCCAGCCGTGTACCAGCACCCACTACTCCATCTCATATCCCATCATCACCATCATCTCCACCACCACCACCATCGTTTACTTACCACCAGACTACCACAGTCCCATTACCACCATCACCCAGAGATGTTTATGATACTTCGCTACCGCCTCATAAAAGGGCTTTTACCATGGCACCTTTACCTTCTGATCCTTATGTCATGGCTGCTGCTGAGGCCTTTACCCGACCCGGGGTTCACAGACGGGTTGACGCCCGCAGGTGGTCATTCATTCTGCCAACTCTCAATAGATGGAGATACGATGAAGATACTCCGAGAGAATTCGTGTTAGGAGAGAGTTCTGAGATGGTTGCTGCTCGAGTACTGCCAGTCACAGGTGAGCCTGTCCATCATACTATTCCACTTCTGATCGCTAGGATGGTTTGTCATGAAGACCGTATTGGCCGAGTGTTTGATCGTCTCGATGAGCTTCCCCTAGAGCGCATTGAGACTATAGAGACTCAGCTAGAGCATCAGATCATTGCACACTCCCAGATTGCCACACTTGAGCATTTCGTGGAGGATGAGCAGGCGCGACGACGTGACCAGGATGCGTTGATTGCTAGTCTCCTCGATCAGATCAGGGATCTCCTGCGCCGCCTCGATGGTGCATCAGGCAGTGCCTGGACTAGATTTGTATCATAGATATCTTTTGTATTTAAATCCTAGCCACGGGTTATGTGGCATTAGTAATGACGCTTGTGATTTTTTGTTAGTTGTACAACAATGTAGCAAGTTATTTTGGGATGTATTGTATGGTTACTCTATGGTATGATATCGGTCGATATGAACCGAGACTTTTCATTTTATATTCATGTATATTGTGATTATATTATGGTTGACGTGATTTATTCTTATTGTGGTTGATTTTTATCATGCCATATTCTTATGATGATATATCCTTGTCGTGATGTATTTTTATCTTGTTGTGGTTGTATTTACTCAAGGTGAAAATATATTATGGTTATTGTGATTTATTATGGATGATCCTTATCACGTCATATTTCTATCATGATTTATTTTTGTCATGATTTATTCCTATATTGTTGTGGTTGATCTTGTTGTGAGTTTCACATGTGATGGTTGTATATGTATATACTTATGATGACCTTTGTTACTTATGGATCCTAATTATTGTTGTTTCTTGTGATTAGAAGAATAATGCCACCTAAGAAACAAAGCATGAGTACAGCTGATATCGATCGACTCGTTACCCAATGGGTCTCAACACAGGTTGCTGCTGCTATGGCTGAATACGAGACACAACGCAATAGTGGTAACAGCGGAGAAGCTAGTGGAACGGCAACCAGGGTTGAAACCGCGACTCGTGGATGTACTGACAAGGAATTTTTGAGTTGCAAGCTACAGACTTTCCGTGGCACGGAAGGATCTGTCGGTTTGGTACGATGGTTCGAGAAGTTGGAGTCGACTTTCCGTATGTGCAACTGCGCGGAGAACTGTAAGGTGAAATATGCTACAGGTACCTTGTTGGATGGTGCCTTATCATGGTGGAATGCTTATGCCTAATCAGTAGGAATTGATGCTGCTTTTGAATTACCATGGGCTGAATTCAACGAGATGGTAACAGCTGAGTATTGCCCGAGGAATGAAGTTCAAAAGTTGGAAGTTGAATTTTGGAACTTAACAGTGAAAGGGTATGATATTGCAGCTTATACAAAGCGATACCATGAATTAGTTACTCTCTGTCCTGAGATGGTTTCTACTACACCGAAAAAGATTGAGAGGTACATCTGGGGACTTCCATATAGTATTCAAGGAAATGTCACATCTTCTAAGCCAAGTACTCTGGATGAGACAACCTGAATGTCCCACAATTTAATGGATCAAATTGTTCGAGCAAGGGCTGCTCGAGATGGCAATAATGGTAACCGCAACAACAATAACAACAACCGCTACCACAACTATAACAACAAAAAGAGAAAATGGGATACTACCCAGGGAGGAAATGCTGCACAACAACCCTACAAAAGACAAGAAGTCGTTAAGGCTTATGTAGCGGGCCCGATTAAAAGGAAAGGTTACGAAGGAACTCTTCCAAAGTGTGAGAAGTGCCAACGTCACCACAATCCTGGAAGTTACCCTACTCTATGCGGAAATTGTAAGAAAATTGGGAACTTAACCAAAGACCGCAGGTCTCTTGAGATTTAACTGAGAAATAAATTCAAGAACAAACTGCACAACAGTAAGTAACAGACCGCTGAAATCTTAGACAAATTGCTAAGCCCCAAACCACTGAAAGCTAAACCACTGAAACTGGAACCGCTAATATTCAAACCTCTGGAGACTGAATCACTGAATCCTGAATCGCTACGATCTGACTTGCTGTAACCGGAACCACTAAGATTCACACCGCTGGAGACTGAACCGCTAGAGAACCCGCACTAATTCTCCCCCTCAAAAAGGGGCATGAAATGACCTTTTTGCCAAAGCTGAGAGTCCGTGATGATTGTGAGTTTGTCAGGCACATACATGGAAAGAGACAAATAAAACTACTCCAACGAAGATGGTGATTAAGACTCTCTTGTAGTAACCCCTCGTTTGTCTCCTCATCAATGGTTTAGCAGATTAAAATTTTCCTGAAGCTCATAATATGCCAACACCGCTTGATGAAATATGTTTAACTATAGAATGTGTAACGGGTTAAAACACGTCTCTGAACAAACCACCTCCCATCTTTAAGTCTGACCACCTCTAGAGAAGATCTTGTACTACAATCCCATTAGAAGCTTGAGAGACAAAAATTACTTGATGGAGCTTGAGAAAGGACAAGTCCGCTACTTATACTTGCACTAAATTTGTGATTTAGAACCTATATTGAGCAAATATAAATAAGCCTACGAGCTATGTAAATGCTAAATAGATGCTCGGGGTGACCGAGCCTTCATCTGAATATTTATATTCCTAACAACGCGAGCGTTATTCATCAATCAAGCCGGCACAACCTAAAATGCACAAAACGAATCGATTTACTAAATAAATTACCTTCGAGAAAATTATGGCGCAAGTCTCTTAATTTAAAACGGCCGTTTGCTATGTCAAATGGGGCCCACAAGACTTTTACTAAAAGATTAACTAAACTGTAATTGCTAACCCTTTCATATATTTTAACCGCCGCCTCCTCCACTTTTGTTTGTACACCTTTACCACCCCCCCCCCCATATAAATACCCATTTAGGGTTTCTCACTCATTGATAACACCCCATCGGATTTTTACTATTCTGGTGCCATCACCCACCTCCGGCCAAATTCTGGCGACCCCTAAAAATTCACCACCGTGTAGATCTCAACTCCCACTTTGTTTCTGAAGCGTTTGGCGGCCAAGGGAGTAAGTTCAGTTCATGTATAAAGCCACACCACCGGTGCCATCACCTTCACCACCACATGTCTGAAGCCACACCGCCGCTTCCTTATATTTCTTCATTTTAATTAAAACCCTAATCGGTTATTATTTAATCTAACCGATTTTTATATCAAAATTAACTAAAACTATTGTTTTCAAATCTAAACCGTGTGGATCTAGTTTTTAAACGCCAAACTTGTTCGACTCACTAACGAGTCACTTGACTCATTCGAGTCAACTCAACTCGAGCTTATAGTGATTATTTTAATTTTATTTGCTATATTTTGAGCTTTTAATTCGTCCTTGTTTATTTATTTGATGATTAATGCTTGATTAGTTGAGTTTTGGGGTTGGCCGATTGGTTGTGGTCTCATATAGTGGTGAGTCGTGACTCAAGGGAGTCACGACTTTGTTTTTTTTGTGTGTTATCTGAACCTTGGGGAAAGGTTTTAGTGTCGACTGGGTGAGCCGTGACTCATGGGAGTCACGGCCTTGACATTGTCTTGTTAAACGAGTCTTGGTGAACTATTTGGTGCCGTTAGGTAAGATTGATGTGGTCAAATGTTGATGTTGTGGAAATATTAGTTTAGCCGTTGTAATGGTTACTTGGTTCGGTTATGTTTCGACACCTCCTAGGTGTCAAGTGTGGCTGTTGAAAAATTGGTTAACAAAGGGTGTGATGGAATTCTGTCTAAGGGTGCATGAGGTCGTGTGTTGTAAGTTTTGGCTCAAGACACCATATGGTTTCGAGAGCATTGTTTTTGTTAGTCTCGGCTTAACGTTAAAACCCCCAAAAGTGTATGAACGATTATTACAAGAAAAACTATTAACAAGTTATGTTAGTGTGCTAGTTTGTTTGGTTTATGGGGCGCAAGCCCAAGTTGGGTGAGTTTATGTTTAGATTACAATGGGCCAAAGCCCAAAGAGAAGGTTAAAAGGGTATGTTTAGAGTTAATCTTGGGTCAAGCCCAACAACAAATTAAAAGTGTGTTTGGTTAACTTTGGGCCGAAGCCCAAAGTATTAATAAGAATAGTCCATTTGGATTATTTTGAGAAGTCATAAACTGTCTTGTTATATATTGTTGTGTGTTAAAATTTTTTGAGCACCATACTAACTTAATCTTTTGTTGTTTGTTTTTCGTAATCAAGGATGATGTTGGATGCCATTGGAGTTATACCGGGGATTTTGTCACCAATTTATGATATTTGTAAAAAGTGTTGTAATAGATTAGTGATTTAGATATAATCATTCTAACCGTTATTGGATTTACGATATTAGTTTAGGATTTATTGTATGATTTGTGACAAGAGACGGAAGAATATATTAGACTCATTGAGCTTAATATATTTGGACCCGAACGGACACAAATTATCCGATAAGCCGAATCTAATAATTACGCGAATAATAACGGTATAAATACTTGACTAAAACCTGTAAAAACTTGATAATAAAACTTGATCACAATTATTCATGACGACTCGGGAACATAATATAAACGGACGTATTACGCCAAAGTTATAAAACCTTCCGACATTGATAAGTTATAAACATACCAAAAATCTTATAAATTATACAAAACAACCTAATCCAAGTAAATACAAAGTTAAATTTTGGGATACGGGGTAAACAACCAACTCATTCGTCGACTTATCTTTTGTCTTATATTCATTCGATATCGTTTATTCGTTCCTTCTTAATTCTATTCGTTTTGGCATGAGTTACTGTTTGATTGTACATTTTACGACTTCTACACGGGAATGTTTTTCTTTTTTTTTCTTCACTCTTTTCTTGTTGTTAAATTGTTATTCTCCGACTTTCTTCGTCTTAATGTGATTTAATCTTGAAACTATATTTTCCAGCAACCACAAGAGATACATGATTACTTCTTTTCATCAACATTGAAACTAAACCTTTTTACAAACTTTGATACGAGTATTCCACGACAACTAAGACACATTATCTTTTGAAACTCATTTCCTTTACAAAACATACTCTGAGATAACTATACAATTATTAGGTTATGCCGATCCAATACCGTTGTGCTTATACTTCCTGAATACTGTTGTGTTTTACTACTTGATGCTAGTTGCGGTATCTTGCATTGCTGCATACTAAGGTGAGTTCATAGCTCCACTCTTATTTATCTTAACTGTTTTGTATACTACTTGGGGTGAGATACATGCTACTGTTTTTACTATGATCATAATTGTTTGAAAACTGTTCTTTGAACTGAAAACTTTGCTGAACCTTGTAAAAGACTAAATACCACTATTTCCACAAACAAGTCCCACGATCATGCACCAAAAATCACTTGCGAGTGAGCGCGAATATAGATTATAGGCCTATAGGAATGACCACCCGCCATGTTGACCAAGGCCGGCAACATGTGATGTACTATATTCGAGTTAACTAGGTATTTGGAAAAGTACCTACTTGGGGGCAAATGTTATTATAAATTCCACGGTTATAGATGACTCTGAAAACTTTTTGGGACCGCTTTAAATCTTTTTATGGACCTATATTTTCCGCACTGTTTTTGAATGATGTAAATTGAATGTTTTTAATTATGAAATTTCTTCTAAAACGGTTGAAATAAAACCGTTCTTTGTACCTTGTGTTGTGATAACAATCAAGTAGCACCCCAGAACTTGTATGCTTCCGGTGATCCGATTTGGGGGTGTTACCTTAAGAAATGACATCTTGATATTCCAACAACGTCATGGTGAGACTCTTTACGAAGCGTGGACTCGTTTCAAGGACTTACTCCAAAAAGTCCCTCATCATGGCATAGATCTTTGGCTCCAAGTTCAAATTTTCTATGACCATATCAATCACTCCACAAGGCAAACCATTGACCAAGCGGCCGGTGGTAAGCTACGTGATAAGAATGTGGAAGAATCGTAGGGAACCATAGAAGATCTTGGTCTCTATGACAACAGATGTTGGAATGACCCCCGCGAGTTGAGCCTAACGATCAAGGAAATATCCTTGCCTGCAAAAAATTCAAGAATTCTTGATCGTATGATCATGGAACTTGAAGACCAAGTCAAGTTTCTAATGAGTTCCTACAAAGCTCCAACACCTACAAGTCAAGTGAACATTCTTTATGTGAATTATGTAGTGGTCCCCATTACACTCATGATTGCATGGAACTCCCCAAACAAGCTTTTGCGGATTATGCATCATCGTATACCGAGAGAGCGGGAGATAAGTGGTACACTTTCAAACCCGAGCAAAACACTTTTGGTGATTCATATAACCCCTCATGAAAAAATCACCCAAACTTTAGGTGGAAACAAAACCAAAATTCTTCTCAAAACAAATTTTCTAATCCACCCAATCGTTTTCAACCAAGCTGTAGGATCCCACGAAAATCCGTTATGATAATCCTCATTTATTTAATAATAACCTCGTATTACTATTTGCCAAAACCCATTTTTACGGGAAATTTAATTTTTTTTTAATTATTTTTACCACGTTACGTCTTCACAATACTTACCAAATAATGACGCGTACGTCAATACACAATTATTCACGAAACATCATTCTCACAAAATCCAAATTTTACAAACAATTATAAGTACTTATAAAATGACTACACTAGTTCACGACGTACATTACGGAACATACTTATTTCACAACGACTAATAGTTCACAAAGTCGCCATTTACACAATTTACAAATTATAGTTAAAACTAATATATCTATAACTTAATTACACATTACACAAATTACATTTCACTAATATAAACCAAGTAGACTAACTGCTCAGCCACACCACACAGGTCAAAGCCCAATCCCTCGCCCACTGTTTCAGGCCCAACATCGCTATCCAAGACCACACGATCCAAGGCCACACCAAACTCAGTTTTAACCTTATAAATTTTATGGAACTCGACCAACCACATACCCTCCCAAAACAACTCGAGATCTTCCGATTTTTAAACACAACTATTATATATTTTTGAACCACCTAACTGCCCTTCCACCAAGGAAACTATTATACACATTATTAGCTAGTAACACGAACATTTAGTACGTATTCAGAGGCCAAAGTACTTGGACGTTTTACACCTACTCGACTTATATAAATTTCCACAAAATGAACCACTTGGAACCGGATTTGCTTTAACCTTGTTCTAACAGTCATGTATGACCATTTATAAGCTGTTAAGTATAATTATCACCAAAACCTCACAAGGACTCAAACTCATGTACACACAAAAACTAGACTCGATACATAAGGTACAAAGAATGTCGACATTCCCTTACTACCTACCCACTCCCACTTGCTTCTATAGTTCTATTGTCAGTGAAACTATCTTAGGTGTCCCATTACCTACAGTGCTATCAATGATTGAGTTGAAAACAAAACGTGTGTAATTCTCTCTATAAAACTACCCTCATTTCACCATCTCTCACCCACTCTCAATCACACACAACACATCATATTGTTCTAGAATTCCTTTGCCAAGACCACATGCTACTGTCAGTAAGATAGAAATAATATTGTATACACCAAGTTGATAAACTTGACTTAAAATATATGACTCCCATACGTATGCTCATCTTAACTTTCATAGCCATTTCATCCCTCTTGTCTCCCCAACTTGACTTCCATTCATTATAACAACCCCATGCAATACACTCTAGCTCTCTAGCACCCTTTTGCCAGACCACAAGACCCAGAAACACGAGAATTGATCGAGATTCCTTCTGTTCAAATCAAAGGAATTATTTTGCTATATACGGTATAAGGGTTTCAAGTTTTCTTGGTTCTGCTCGTATCCAACGAGCCACGATCTCCCTCCCACTCCTTGTAAGTCCCTCTTTAGTTGTTTTACATCATTATCCACGTACAAGAACACCCCATGCATGACTTTTATAATCCATCCGATCGTATAAAAAGATAACAAATTCTTTCATGTATGCAACGTATTGTATAAACTTTAGTAACTCGTAGTATGTTGAGATAGACTAGAAAAACCTATTCACGACACCTTATAACGTGTACAACCTTTAAAAATAAAATCAAACCGGTTCGTAAAGAAACTAGAAGTTAAAACGGGAAGAAACACTTAGTCTTATTCCAAAGTATTCTTTGTTAAGATATCGCTCAACTAGTCCACTATCTACCCTAGTTATTTCGATTTCTCACACAAAACGTATAGATATTTTTGCACAAGTCGAAAGTTGACCTAGCTAACTACATATTTCATTATGTAAGGTCCCTCCCATAAGCTCAAAATATCGATCGAACTCATCCATTTGAAACTGCCTGTCGCTAGTTTTAAAATTCAATTTCAGAAATTCAAATGATTTCCGAGGTGGGCTAAGATTTGAGCCCAACAAGAGTTTGCGTTAGAACAGCCCACTAGGCCCATATAAGTTGATTCGCTACTTGGCCCAATAATGTAAAAATAAGCTCTTTTCTGAAATAAGAAATTAAAATAAGTTAAAATGAACTTAATAAAGTTATAGAAATTTTCAAAATATTTTTCCCGTTATTTTTATGCAAAAAGGACTAAAAATGTAACGCAATCTAACTGGAAGGACTAACACTGCCAAACTATGAAACTTATGGACTGAATCTGTGAAAACAGTTTATAGAGGACTTAAATTAACATACCATTGGACTCCAAGCCTTACATGGACATATGGACAAATTTTGGACTATTATGGACTTTGGACTTAACCGAGGACTAACGACGTAACACAATCGCAGTTAGACTAAAAAGAGTAACAATCTGAAAAGGACAAAGACTATTTAATTTCACTTGACATTCTTAGTTTATTTTTCATTTTGCACCCTTCACTTCATATGCATTTTACATTTTAAGTTATGCATTATTTGAAGTTTCGTTATTAGAAATTTAGTAATTTCACTTGCATATTATTTCAGCATATTTTGAGAAAGTAATATTTTGGGTCGATTTATATAAGAACCAAGATAATATTATAGATATAGTACATTTTTAACTTGAGGCATTTCAAGCATACCACACTCATATCACCGATCAAATCGTTTTACGATTTCTCACATCACACTCACTGTTAGCAGTAAGTCAGAATCTTAGACTTCCCTTATATTCAGGTTTCGTATCGAAGACGTTTCCGTGATCGTTTCCATAAATCTAATAATTCTATCTTGTCAGATACGCTTCAGGTGAGTCGTGGCCCCTCCTATTTTAATACTTGATTTATACCTTTTTGGGGGAGATACATGCTTTAACTGTTTTAAATTACTTATATACTTTGAAAACTCTCATGATTTACTTAAAATCATTCACTATGCTTTACATGTTTGAATCACCCTTGAAAGTAATATATATTCATTATATGTGCAAATTGCTCGCTAAGCTTAAGCACTGAATTTGAAAGATAACATTTTCAAACTACATGATGTAACATGATACTGAGACTTATTGTATGCATTCATATAACAAATGGATGTACTGTTACTTTACTATGATAATTCTACATTTCACTGGAAATAATTGCCAAGATCAGAATACTTATATTTTATGAACCCTGAGACCTATATTGCCTAAGTTTACTTTATTGCCATAAAGTCCCTTGATCATGAGCCATTAATCACTGCGGTGAGCGCGAATATAGTGAACAGATTCGAAACCTGTTAGAGGCTGACGACCTATCCCACTAAATACTTGGACGGAATGCCTATATGGTTAGTCGTATTTAGTCGCGATGCACTATATTTGAGAAAAATAGGAATTGGCAAATCACCTATTAACATGAGGGCTATAAACACCCATCGGTAACCCTGGTGGGACACCGCCGTTTTACGGAAATTGTTAACGTTTTGCATGTCATGAGGCTTAGGGCAATATAACTTTATGAATATATGAATGTTTCATATATATTAGGATACAGCTGTATTTAGTAGACCACCACTTTACACTGATAAATTTCAGACTCTAGATTATTGTGTGTTATGATTATGAATCCTGTACTTGAACTTTAACTATTATCATATGTGTCACAACTCGTAATTTCAGGCCATTTTTCCGAACCTCGACAATTTACTATTCACGAGTTACTATTCTTTTTTACTATTCACTGGCACTATTCATTTCAAAATTTTTATTTCATATTCTCGTAAGTTAAACTATTTTAATGATAACCCGAGATTTTGGCACTCGTCGGATAATTTCTGCAAGAATCACGAAACCGTGTCCGAGACTTACTTTAAGGTTTAAACGTCATTTAGGCATCCCGATATGTCCAAACAACATTACCAACAAGAGAAATATATGTTTTCCACCTTCCGTGACATTTTCATGAATTTAGGAATTTTAGGATACCCGGTTTTAAGTTTTGTGACTTTACGACTTACAGTTAGCAATTAACGGGACCAAAACTCACTCCGTAAGTCAAGATAAACATCCAACCTATAATATCTAGATATTTTCTGAAAAATATCTAGATATTTCAAAAACCTAGTGAAATTACCATTTTACCCTTTCGTTGAAATTACCAAAATGCCCTTGGCCTATATAATGCCTTAACTAGTTCATTTTCACTAAGAATTTCACACACTCTCTCCCTCTTTCTCTCCCTAACCCACGGCTCACTCAAGAACAAGGAGGAGATCCAAAAGTTTTCAAGAAACAAGTGTTAGATTAGTTCCATATATGATCCTTGTTAGGGTTTTGCAATAAAAACTCCAAGGTTGTGATCTTTTTCCATCCAAACTCATCAATCATCAAGTAAGCTTCAAGAACATCTTTCTAATCTTTTCATACTTTCAATCCATTGTTTTTCATGTTATATTGATGATTGATCATGCAAAATACGAGTTATCTATACCACTTTGTTCATTTTCATAATAAACCCTAGATCTATAAGTTTTATTAACATCCTTATGAGATCCTTGGGAGATTAGCAAGGTTGATGATGTTTAGGACCCCATGACACCCTAAGAAGATGTATGGTAGGATTTGGGATCGTTTGAAGTTGTTTGATTGGTTTTTGAACAAGTTAGCAACTAGGAAAACCAAGTTTTAACACTATTAGATAGTTGCTGTCCCATTTTGCAAAACGTGGGAAACTCAGGGGCTAGGGTGTAACTTTGGACCAAAGATTTAGAAAATACATTCCAAGACGAAACTATGGCCGAAAGAATGGATAAAAACCGAGTTATAACGAAGGAGATACGAAGTTTTAAAGTTAGACAACACAAAAACTATTTTCTGAAAATAAGCTTGCTGTTTGCCGAACTTCAAGGGGCAAAACGAGGCATTAGACGTGACCTAGGAGAGCCGAGCTACTGAAAACATGTTAGTTCATGTTATGACGATTCCGTGGATATAAAGAACATAGAAAACGGACTTATAACGACCAAGATATACACGTTTGAAAACCCGGCGAAACTTATTTAATTTGGACAGCTTCTTATAGCAAAATATATTGCAAGTGTAAAACAGTTTTCTTTCAAGTCACCATGTTGCGAGCTATTTTCCCGTTGATCGAGTCACGTATGAACAAAACCCAAAGGAGACGGCTGAGAGATCATGTTACAAGGTTTTCAAAAACGTCAAGTTCTATTCCTAACTCTTAACGTACAATATTTTGCGGCTAGTTTTGCGAGGCCGTTTGGCCACATTTTTCACAAGTTATAAAAAGAGTTATTTTGCGACGAAACTATTATAGTTGACTATAGAACACAAAACGAGGATCTTAGAGTATCATTTCAACATATTTACACGAAAAGTAGTTCATGACTTAGCGAGACGTCAAAAATGTAGTTTTCGACGATAAACGTTATTTTCAAAACTAACGAGTGGTATCGTTAACATACGTAATTGCATGAGTAGAATCATTTCATTTGCTTACCTTAGATCATATCATTCACTTTAGGTCGCGGTTAGAGACCGAGCCTCATTCCAGCATATTCACTACTAGTATTGTTGCTATCGCATCAGGTGAGTTTTCATAGCCCCTACTTTTATACGTTTTGAACTTTTGGGGGAGATACATGCTTAAATTACTTTTCTCGTTTATCAAATACGCTTTGCATTGGTATGCAAGACATCTAATACGCTTTGCATTGGTATGCAAGACATCTAATACGCTTTGCATTGGTATGCAAGACATCTAATACGCTTTGCATTGGTATGCAAGACATCTAATACGCTTTGCATTGGTATGCAAGACACCTAATACGCTTTGCATTGGTATGCAAGTCATCTAATACGTTTTGCATTGGTATGCAAGTCATCTATTCTATTGTGCATTGGTATGCAAGACATCTATTACATTGTGCATTGGTATGCAAGTCATCTATCCTAGACATACTATGTTAGCATTGGGTTGTAAACACACAGGTTGCAAGTCTTGAATGGGCAGGGCTTGGAACTGAGTGGATTTACAATGCCTATGCCGGGGAAACTTTCTCTAAACGCTTTTCAACTTATTTATAACAAACTCTATGAACTCACCAACCTCGTGTTGACACTTTAGCATGTATTTTCAGGAACCAAGCAATAGCACGCTACTGGAGGCTTTTGGCAGGGCATGGCATGGTCATAGAAGACTCTGATAAAACATTTGGGACCGCTTAACTTATTTTATGGGCCAACTTCCGCACCACTTTTCATAATGTAAATTTAACACTTTTGACTTATCAAATATATTCTAAATGATTGATGTGAAAACCGTTCTTTACACTTGTGTTGTGATACCAATTGAGTTGCACCCCAGTGGCATGTATGCTTCCGCTGGACCCGATTTTGGGGGTGTCACAATATGTGACATAAATGAGAATTCTATTCGAGATAGCTCAAATTGCTTAGTATATCGTTACTCCTAAAAGTTGACCCAACACATCATTTCGAGCGTATAACAACGTAGCTCGTCTTCATTTAAAACTTGAAACCTATGATCACTTGAGATCATACATGAATCATTAGTGGATTTTTATTCAACTCATCTTGTTATCGATTCCATAAAGAACTACTATTTATTTCGACAACCGCTATACACCTTTTAAATTCATTAAAAGAAAGTTATTTTCTATCAAACTCCACGAACTCACCAACCATTGTGTTGACGTTTTAAGCATGTATTTATCTCAGGTTCACAATGAGCACGGATAGCACGGAGGAGCACGGATAATTATGAAGGCTATAAATATCATTCGAAAACCTATTTAATAAACTTTGAAACTACGGGGACCTTACTTTGTAAACTCTGATATTCGAATGATAAATCTTTTAAAACGACCAAATTGGTGATCGTTTTCTACTATTCAACTGTTGTCCCATGAAGTAACACCCAATTTATATTCTGCTGCATATCACGAAATTGGGGGTGTTACAGATTGGTATCAGAGCTACAGTTATAGAGAAACGGGTCTAAATGAGGTCCGAACTATAACTACTTTTACAAACAAAACATTTTATAGCCTTTCGCTCTCCATGCTTACCATCCGCCAGACGCTTATGTGACTTCTAGAAAGTTTTGCTACACCAACACTCTAATATATTGATGTATATACTCACCAACTATTTCGAGTACCGTACCAACCACCTTTAATTATCTTATTCGCATCTTTATAGATACGTGTGAAATAAATTTTTCTGTATTTCTGGAAAATCCGCGCATGGATTATTGTGTGGATTAGTACGAGTGTTAAATCAGAAATTCTTAAGTAGGATGGTTTACAATGTCTTTATTTGAATGATTGGGATGCCTTTTATTTAAATAAAGAAATTGTAAAGCGCTGAACCATAAGTTTATATTTCCTCATTTACATTGTTTGGGACGCCTCTCTATGTAAAAAAACGAATTATAAATAAGTGGACTTATTTTTATCTGTAAGGGCACTAGTATGAAACCAATAACCACGAAAATTCATCAACCACACGGCATAACTCTCATTAGAAACCATAAATATTGATACATAATGATATAATTAGCGTTGGTAATGCTAACATTACGAATATCACTAAGAAAGGCATAACATCACCAATCGATTGACCCGCCATACAAATGAAAAACACCACTACACCAGCAAGAACAAGAACCACGACTGGGTTCAACACCTCGAATATCCTGTACAACAAGAATACACAAGTTATTAATGCAATAAAACATTAATACATGATGTTACTATACGGGTTCAAAGCAACACCCTTATCGTAATACTATCTCTTACTATTCTAGCCACTTGCATTAACTATTCCTCACACAAGGACAAACAAGATTTTTCATCCCCTAAAAGCTGGGATTTAGCAACTTTCTCTACATACACCGAATCCTCATTCGAATATCTCTGTGTAAGAATCTGTTATCAACGAAACTCTTTTGTTTAACGGGTAGGTTACCCGCACAGATCCTTGTAATTGGAAACCATGTGAAATTTCATAAAAGAATAACAATAGTTATTCCAAAAGAAATTTTTCCAAGTTGTGTTAACTGGGAAATAGTAAATTTCACATAAGATTACAATAATTTCATCCACTATTAAGACACTATGAACTACACCATG
Source organism: Artemisia tridentata subsp. tridentata (assembly GCA_021014915.2). NCBI lineage: Eukaryota > Viridiplantae > Streptophyta > Magnoliopsida > Asterales > Asteraceae > Artemisia > Artemisia tridentata. Next base: position 266,100,108 of record CP139507.1, on the reverse strand, counting down.
GCTCTACTCATTCCTCTAACGTTGTGAATTTCATGATGCTTCCTCTAAACTCCCAGACATTGTATGTACAATGGTCTCAAAATCTCTTCGTAACCTTACGTCTTACCACTTTGAATTTATCACAAAACTCTAGTGGTCTCTATTTTCTTAGCAGACATTGTGAGTAAATACAGTGGCCTCTACTTTTCTTGGACACTGTATGTGATACAATGATCCCTATATTTCAATCTCAGGCACTGTAAATTCTACAGTAATCTCAATTAAATTCAAACACCATATTATTCAAATAAACTTGACAGAAATACTTAAACATTACAAACGATACTGGATTAAAACATCACATAAACATAAACCTAGACTTCAAAGGTAGTCCGGATGATCCCAGGTTTTAGAATTGTTGGAATGATAACCGTCATCATAAGGATCAAAGCTCGCCAATTTCTCTTCTTCCCATTGAGCTTCCAACCTGCTCAGATCCCGCTCCATGTCAGAAGTCCAACCACCATCATCAACTGCTACATTTTCCTCGAAACTTGGCTGGAAGTGATCCAAATGAGGCAAATGTTGTTGTTGCACAACCACCCTTGGTGTAGATGAACTTGATGCACCTTGTTGAAGTTGTGGCTGCTGTTGTGGTAGTGGTGGATTTTGTTGTTGTTGTTGTTGTTGTTGTCGTTGTCGTTCAACCCTAGCAGCTTCAACATTCTCTTCAAGACTCCAACGGACCTTGTTGGAAATCTGGCCATCTATCTGATGAACACAAGCCCACAGCGATTCAATGATAGCATCATCCTTACAATATTCATCATACAAAAACATGTCGATCACATACTTCCTACCATCTGAAATGTCTGTACACATGGCGTAGCTTTCTCTAAGTCGTCGTTTCAGTTGTTTCATAGCCTCAAACTGCAGGATGACCTTCATAATAGCATTTTGACGATCCACGTCACTACCCTCAGTTTCTGCCTTAATAAACAATTGGAATTGTTCAGCGGTATGTGGTAGCTTACAAGCCATTGATTGTGTGTGTATGGATAACACAAGCATGCCAATGGTATTTATAAGGGTTTGAAAAACATTTTTCAATTAATTTATTCTAAGAAATATACCCGTTTGTATTCAAACGGTAAAAACTTTCAAAAATTTGTGCCTATTAAAAACTAGCAACTAGTTCTAGGATACGTGGTAAAAATTCTACTTTGACTTTCGCATTTCAACGCAAGAGGCAGGAACAGATCGTGTTAAACACGCCACACCATGACTTAAAAATCATGAACGCGCCACGTATGAATAACACTTCCCGTACGATTTTACTCCTCAATATCTAGAAGATTGTGAACCTCCTAACGTCCTCTCGAAACTCTTAGGCATTATACGAGATTTGGATGATCTAGAAACTACATCGTAGCCATATATGTCATGGAATGTGTGTTCAACATTTCATATTCGCCAAACCAAACTTACCCTTGAAACGTTTGGGCCTCAGCCCATGGCTACAGTAACCTAATGCACCCTTGTTTATCATTGGACAAACTTGGAACCGATTCTGTGATGTCACTAAAAACTTTATCTAACAAGTTTTTCTTTACAAAAGCTAAAGTTCAACAACTATCTTTACATTCATCAAGTTCTCATCCGAAACCCTCATTGTTAAAAATCTATTACTTACAAACTCTTTGTTTGACGGGTAAGCTACCCCATAAATTTGTGATTTTCAAAAATTATGAATCATGTTTATTTTCATAACGCGATAGAATAACAATTTTCATTCCAAAAAAAAAAAAAAAAAAAACAGAATCTCGAGACAAAATAAATTTGTTCATAAACCAACCCCAGTTAGATTTACACTCATATTATTCTCTTATACGAAGTCGAGAAAAATACGAAGCTAAAAACTATAAGAATTCACAACAATATGTGGAAAACACAAATAGCATAAATTTTATTAGAAACCATGGAAGTTAATACATAGCGAGACGATTAACATCGGAAGTGCTAATAGTACAAAAAACACAATATAAGGCATACAATCTTCAATAGGTTGGCCTGCCATAGAAACAACAACCCCCACCAAACCAACAATAGCAAGAGCCACCATAGGATGAAGCACCTTGATTATTCTGAAAGATAAATAAAAGCGAACAATTAAAAACAATAATTAAACACAAAGACAAACGAGATCTTATTCCACATTCATTAAAGGTTACATCGACACACAACAAAGATACATTCTAACAACACTACTCGAGATCCTCACCCCAACAACTTATCCACGTTAATCGCTAAAACTGTGAGAGGTACAATGAACACCAGAGATGCGATAAAGTAGTCGGAGTTTTCGTCGGGGAAGAAGGCCAGATACGCGGCGACAAGAACAATGTACACGGAGGCGATAATAATGGCGATCGACGGCATGTTGTGGGGAAGAAGTTGAATGAAAAGAGTGAAGCGAAAAGGTGAAAAAGGGGAAAGGTTAAATAAGGAATATAAGTGGAGAAACTAGCCATTATTTTACTATTCACGATCATTAAATTTCAAATCACTACCATTAAAAATCCCCTAGTCTCGACCGTTAGAACACTAAACATTAAGTGCTAAATATTTCCTACCCTCGACCGTTATTTTCACTATTCGTAGCCTACGAATTCAATTGTTGACCCAACATTCGAATTTATTTCGTTTAGTACGAATAAATCTAGTTGGATCTCGCCTCTTTGATATTCAAATAGGAAATCTCTCAACAACATTTTTACATAAACTCTCACCTCGGAACACTACATTTTTCAACACCTATCACGAACTGAACTTCAGGACGAAGTTCAAAATTTAGGGGTAGATACTGTAGGATCCCACGAAAATCCGTTATGATAATCCTCATTTATTTAATAATAACCTCGTATTACTATTTGCCAAAACCCATTTTTACGGGAAATTTAAATTTTTTTAATTATTTTTACCACGTTACGTCTTCACAATACTTACCAAATAATGACGCGTACGTCAATACACAATTATTCACGAAACATCATTCTCACAAAATCCAAATTTTACAAACAATTATAAGTACTTATAAAATGACTACACTAGTTCACGACGTACATTACGGAACATACTTATTTCACAACGACTAATAGTTCACAAAGTCGCCATTTACACAATTTACAAATTATAGTTAAAACTAATATATCTATAACTTAATTACATATTACACAAATCACATTTCACTAATATAAACCAAGTAGACTAACTGCTCAGCCACACCACATAGGTCAAAGGCCAATCCCTCGCCCACTGTTTCAGGCCCAACATCGCTATCCAAGACCACACGATCCAAGGCCACACCAAACTCAGTTTTAACCTTATAAATTTTATGGAACTCGACCAACCACATACCCTCCCAAAACAACTCGAGATCTTCCGATTTTTGAACACAACTATTATATATTTTTGAACCACCTAACTGCCCTACCACCAAGGAAACTAGTATACACATTATTAGCTAGTAACACGAACATTTAGTACCTATTCAGAGGCCAAAGTACTTGAACATTTTACACCTACTCGACTTATATAAATTTCCACAAAATGAACCACTTGGAACCGGATTTGCTTTAACCTTGTTCTAACAGTCATGTATGACCATTTATAAGCTGTTAAGTATAATTATCACCAAAACCTCACAAGGACTCAAACTCATGTACACACAAAAACTAGACTCGATACATAAGGTACAAAGAATGTCGACATTCCCTTACTACCTACCCACTCCCACTTGCTTCTATAGTTCTATTGTCAGTGAAACTATCTTAGGTGTCCCATTACCTACAGTGCTATCAATGATTGAGTTGAAAACAAAACGTGTGTAATTCTCTCTATAAAACTACCCTCATTTCACCATCTCTCACCCACTCTCAATCACACACAACACATCATATTGTTCTATAATTCCTTTGCCAAGACCACATGCTACTGTCAGTAAGATAGAAATAATATTGTATACACCAAGTTGATAAACTTGACTTAAAATATATAACTCCCATACGTATGCTCATCTTAACTTTCATAGCCATTTCATCCCTCTTGTCTCCCCAACTTGTCTTCCATTCATTATAACAACCCCATGCAATACACTCTAGCTCTCTAGCACCCTTTTGCCAGACCACAAAACCCAGAAACACGAGAATTGATCGAGATTCCTTCTGTTCAAATCAAAGGAATTATTTTGCTATATACGGTATAAGGGTTGCAAGTTTTCTTGGTTCTGCTCGTATCCAACGAGCCACGATCTCCCTCCCACTCCTTGTAAGTCCCTCTTTAGTTGTTTTACATCATTATCCACGTACAAGAACACCCCATGCATGACTTTTATAATCCATCCGATCGTATAAAAAGATAACAAATTCTTTCATGTATGCAACGTATTGTATAAACTTTAGTAACTCGTAGTATGTTGAGATAGACTAGAAAAACCTATTCACGACACCTTATAACGTGTACAACCTTTAAAAATAAAATCAAACCGGTTCGTAAAGAAACTAGAAGTCAAAACGGGTAGAAACACTTAGTCTTATTCCAAAGTATTCCTTGTTAAGATATCGCTCAACTAGTCCACTATCTACCCCAGTTATTTCGATTTCTCACACAAAACGTATAGATATTTTTGCACAAGTCGAAAGTCGACCTAGCTAACTACATATTTCATTCTGTAAGGTCCCTCCCATAAGCTCAAAATATCGATCGAACTCATCCATTTGAAACTGCCTGTCGCTAGTTTTAAAATTCAATTTCAGAAATTCAAATGATTTCCGAGGTGGGCTAAGATTTGAGCCCAACAAGAGTTTGCGTTAGAACAGCCCACTAGGCCCATATAAGTTGATTCGCTACTTGGCCCAATAATGTAAAAATAAGCTCTTTTCTGAAATAAGAAATTAAAATAAGTTAAAATGAACTTAATAAAGTTATAGAAATTTTCAAAATATTTTTCCCGTTATTTTTATGCAAAAAGGACTAAAAATGTAACGCAATCTAACTGGAAGGACTAACACTGCCAAACTGTGAAACTTATGGACTGAATCTGTGAAAACAGTTTATAGAGGACTTAAATTAACATACCATTGGACTCCAAGCCTTACATGGACATATGGACAAATTTTGGACTATTATGGACTTTGGACTTAACCGAGGACTAACGACGTAACACAATCGCAGTTAGACTAAAAAGAGTAACAATCTGAAAAGGACAAAGACTATTTAATTTCACTTGACATTCTTAGTTTATTTTTCATTTTGCACCCTTCACTTCATATGCATTTTACATTTTAAGTTATGCATTATTTGAAGTTTCGTTATTAGAAATTTAGTAATTTCACTTGCATATTATTTCAGCATATTTTGAGAAAGTAATATTTTGGGTCGATTGATATAAGAACCAAGATAATATTATAGATATAGTACATTTTTAACTTGAGGCATTTCAAGCATACCACACTCATATCACCGATCAAATCGTTTTACGATTTCTCACATCACACTCACTGTTAGCAGTAAGTCAGAATCTTAGACTTCCCTTATATTCAGGTTTCGTATCGAAGACGTTTCCGTGATCATTTCCATAAATCTAATAATTCTATCTTGTCAGATACGCTTCAGGTGAGTCGTGGCCCCTCCTATTTTAATACTTGATTTATACCTTTTTGGGGGAGATACATGCTTTAACTGTTTTAAATTACTTATATACTTTGAAAACTCTCATGATTTACTTAAAATCATCCACTATGCTTTACATGTTTGAATCACCCTTGAAAGTAATATATATTCATTATATGTGCAAATTGCTCGCTAAGCTTAAGCACTGAATTTGAAAGATAACATTTTTAAACTACTTGATGTAACATGATACTGAGACTTGTTGTATGCATTCATATAACAAATGGATGTACTGTTACTTTACTATGATAATTCTACATTTCACTGGAAATAATTGCCAAGATCAGAATACTTATATTTTATGAACCCTGAGACCTATATTGCCTAAGTTTACTTTATTGCCATAAAGTCCCTTGATCATGAGCCATTAATCACTGCGGTGAGCGCGAATATAGTGAACAGATTCGAAACCTGTTAGAGGCTGACGACCTATCCCACTAAATACTTGGACGGAATGCCTATATGGTTAGTCGTATTTAGTCGCGATGCACTATATTTGAGAAAAATAGGAATTGGCAAATCACCTATTAACATGAGGGCTATAAACACCCATCAGTAACCCTGGTGGGACACCGCCGTTTTACGGAAATTGTTAACGTTTTGCGTGTCATGAGGCTTAGGGCAATATAACTTTATGAATATATGAATGTTTCATATATATTAGGATACAGCTGTATTTAGTAGACCACCACTTTACACTGATAAATTTCAGACTCTAGATTATTGTGTGTTATGATTATGAATCCTGTACTTGAACTTTAACTGTTATCATATGTGACATAAATGAGAATTCTATTCGAGATAGCTCAAATTGCTTAGTATATCGTTACTCCTAAAAGTTGACCCAACACATCATTTCGAGCGTATAACAACGTAGCTCGTCTTCATTTAAAACTTGAAACCTATGATCACTTGAGATCATACATGAATCATTAGTGGATTTTTATTCAACTCATCTTGTTATCGATTCCATAAAGAACTACTATTTATTTCGACAACCGCTATACACCTTTTAAATTCATTAAAAGAAAGTTATTTTCTATCAAACTCCACGAACTCACCAACCATTGTGTTGACGTTTTAAGAATGTATTTATCTCAGGTTCACAATGAGCATGGATGGCACGGAGGAGCACGGATAATTATGAAAGCTATAAATATCATTCGAAAACCTATTTAATAAACTTTGAAACTACGGGGACCTTACTTTGTAAACTCTGATATTCGAATGATAAATCTTTTAAAACGACCAAATTGTTGATCGTTTTCTACTATTCAACTATTGTGCCATGAAGTAACACCCAATTTAAATTCCGCTGCATATCACGAAATTAGGGGTGTTACACAAGCTATTCAACCTCGAACCACACCTTTAACAATAATCCTTCCGGTTCCAACAATTCCAATAATCTTGAAGGATTGGTGTCTAACTTTGTGTCATACCAAGAAGCTCGTTTGTCAAAGTTCGAATCCGATTTCAAGCAACAACAAAGAGAGATGACTAATAAGATCGATACTCTCTTAAAGGTTCTCAATGACCGAGTAATGGGAGCACTCCCAAGTGACACCGTCAAGAACCCGAAACTAAATGTTAACTCTATCTCATCGGTTTCGTCTCCTAGTTCTTGTCCTCATTTTTACTCGGTCAATGCAATAAACACGTGTTTCAAACAAAGTCAAATTTTTCAAAAAGACCAAGACCTTAAAGATAACACACCAACTAACGTGTCGATCAACGTTATTGAAACACCAACCAAACAAGAACCCAACCTTAATGTTAATGATGAATTCAAAGATCTTTATCTTGAACGTCCGGTTCTTGATGTCTTAACTCATGCTCCCTACTACAATGCCCTCTTGGAAAAATATAAGGAGAAAGTTATGCTGGGTAAGAATGGATCCGCTTTTGTTCAAAATAAGCTACCAAAGAAGTTAGATGATCTGCATATTTTTTTACCTTGTAGGATTGGGAATTCCAAGGCCTATGATACCTTAGCCGACTTAGGATCATGCATCAATATCCTTTCTTTGTCCCTTTATTGGAGCCTTAACTTAGGAAAACTAGAAGCAACAGAATCGGGTAGTAGGATTGGCGGATGGAAGTGTAGCTTATCCGATTGGGATCCTAAAAGGCATGATAGTGCACATAGATAGATTGACTATTTTGGTGGATTTCCATGTCTTAGATATTTTAATTGACCTTAAATGCCCATTGCTTGTTGGAAGAGGAATTTTAGCAATCGCTAGTGCAATAATAGAATGTAAGATGTCTAAAATAGCGGTAGGAGAAGGATACACTAGGTCGATCTATGATGTCCAAAAGCATAATTATGACAATGAAGGGGAAACAATGCCCGACTGGTTAGTTAGGGATAGGAAACCATCAAGATATGGCCCCTGAGTCGATGAAGATTATATAAGACCTCAACGCCCATTTTTCTTAAAGGATGAATTTGTGAAGAATGCGTCTTATATGGAACAACAATTTTCTAAGGAAACCGAGATTGACCGATGTGAGGACCCTCTAGTATTAAGAAGATGATTGAGTTCCTAGGAGCTCTACCAATTAATCTTAAAATGAATAAATGGGGTAAGGAAGATCCGCAAGGTAAGTGGAATTGGAATAAGCCACCAAAAGATGGGGATAGTTTGTGGCACATTAAGATGACATCAATAAATCCATACGGAGAGAAGTTTGAAAAGTCATACCGGACGAAGCCTACTAAGCGAATATTAAAGGAGAAATTTGATCCGAAGGATATTCTCAATGAGGAGCTTTCCTACACGTAATAGGGCATGACTTTGAGTCTAGCTACATGACTCGTAAATAAAGAAAAGCGCTTCTTGGTAGACAACCCAAACTTTGTAATTGTTTATTTGTGTCATATATATGTTTCATCATCATTGTTTATCTTTCATGTTTCGAATATAATCTATGAAAATGCTTTATTTTTTCTTTAACCTCGTCTTAATTACATATAAAGGTATTTTCCAAAAAGACAAGTGTAGGGAAGATCATATTTGTTTCAAAGAACAAATTCAAACATGAAAGTTATCAATTGATGATTCATATATATTCTATCATATTTATGTGTTCATTTGTGTCAAATGCTTGTATCAAGTCACAATAAATGTTTTACAGAATTTCCAGGTTTTAATGACTAGGTTTTTTCAGAAATTTTCTATGAAACATAATGTAAAAATTATGTCAGGTCAATCCTGGCGGCGTCAGGGTTTACACCCGACGGCGTCAGGCACTATAGCAACAGTTTTCTAGATTTTTGTTATTCTGTCGAAACTTAATTTTTAAAAATTTCCAGAATTTTTAAATTTCCATGCCGAGCAAATCAGGCGAGTATTAGTTTCTCTCATCTCTTTTATTTTTCCCGTTATCATAACTTTGATACTTTTCAAGAACATTGGGGACAATGTTCAATTTAAGTGTAAGGAGGGTAAAATGGGATACCTTAGAAACTATAAATCGATTGATATTTGCTTTGTCTTAGTGTAATTGTGTAATAAACCAAAAGAGATACTTGTAAAGGTGATTTTAGCACCAAATTTAAATTTTTTTATGACATATAGGAGTGAAACTTTAGTTTTAATAAGCGTTTCATGGATAAAAATTATATAGCTAGCACAAAAACTCTACTACTCAAAACTTTCCACTCCAAAAATGCGAGGTTCTCCTTTAGATTGTTAGGAAAAAGCATTCACCTTTAATGCTTATGAGTGTACCTTATAGATTCTAGAACTTGCGTTTGTGATGCATCCCGAGATCGCTAGTAAGACTACATTTGTGTAGTTAGGATTGACTAAATGACAAGAGGCATTAGGATAACCCTTGTTTTGAACCTGTTATTATAATTACATTGGCTTCATTGGTCAAGTAATTCTCCCACACCCTTGCTATGTACTCATTTTTAGTACAAGATACCCCTAGTACACCCCTCAGAGCCTATCCTTTTCATGGTTCTCGTGATATTTCGGTGGATTCTGAAATATTAATGAAGAGCATTGTTTACAATCCACCCCCAAATGTACACCAAAATCGCCTTAGCCTACCTTGTATGCACTCATTTTTAGTGCATTATTTTTACATTTGTTAAACCCTTTGTTAATTGTCTAGTTGATTACATGGTTGCTAATTAAGTCGAGTGATATCTTGTAAATACAGTTTTGGGATGATTGGGACTCATGGGTAAAGTACTAGTTATTATGGAGTAATGTGGAAGAAAGTCGAAGGTTATTACCCCCATATGTACGTTAAATGTTTTAAAGTACTCAACGTGTATTGATCTTTGCAATTCGGGTCATTAGTTAACTTTAATTATTTAAACGTTCAAGTGTAGGGATGCAACTATAAATCCCTTTTTTATGGATGTATATTTTGGATGGTTGGGCAAGAGTGTATGAAAAAAATGATTAAAAAAAAAAGAAAAAAAAAAGAAGAAGAAAGAAAGAAGAAAAATAAAGAAGAAGAAAACATACTGACTACCATCCCATCTTTTATCTTTTGTTTTTGTCAAGAAAGAGTCAAGAAAAATATAAAAAGAGTTAGAAGTTAGTGAATCGAGTCTTAGCTTAGCAATGCCACCTTGTACATGTGATTGACTTAGATGATTGACTTGCCACCAGTAAAATTCCCTATATCAACAAAACTGTGTTTTCCATACCTCTACACCTAACGTTAAAACCCATTAAAAGCCCTCTTTGATAGTTTATCCTATGTGCTTACGCCAAAGTGGTGGAGGTTTGATCCGTTCTCAAGCCTATGGTAATCTATGTGCTATGTCAGGTAGAGAGTGTTTTATTTTTCCCGTTTCCATTCATGTTATATAACTTATACACCCGAGAGATGTGAGAATCGAAACACTTTATTTGTGGTGCTACTATATAATTTCCGTGCTTGTTAGGACTATTTTGGAATGAATGTGTGCTGTAATTAATTTTATACTATTGATCCCAAACACACGATCAATTCCTTAGCTTGTAAAGGTTGAGTTGACTTTGATAAATCCAAAACAACTATGTTAGAAACTTTGTGAATACTAAAGAGTATGTGGAATGTTAGGAATATAAATATTTACATGAAAGACTCGGTCACCCCGAGTATGGATTAGCATTAAGTAGCTCGTAGGTTTAATCATATAAGATTAGATATCGTTTCACCATGGAGTCGGGTCGGGTCTTTACCCACTGTCAGCCCGGTCCATAGCCTACTAGAGGCATTTTTGTGTCTTGTATAAGTAGCCCTTCCCACCCATGGGAAGGGTTGGACCTTTCATTTGCTATCAAGCTAATACATTCACTTTCTCTCTCTAAAGGCTCCCATCTCTTTCTTTCTCTCTCTAGAATCGAACCAATCATCAATCCATACGTGTGTTATGATTTTGAATATCTTACAATTGGTATCAAGAGCCAAGGTTAGGTTCGATTAATTGTATGGTCTTGGATTCGTGGTTCATTATAGGTGTTCTTTTTTTTTTTAGCTAATTCGAATTGAAAAACCTAGAAAAATAACGAGTTAAGCTTTGTTTGTGGTCAAATTGGTTAAAGTCTTGTACTTTTGTGTTTACAAAACTCTCTTAAATCATTTCTTGGTAATCTACTGTGGTTTTGGTGCTTTTCTTCGAAGATTTAAGGGTGCTTCTTGATTGCGATTTGAGTTAGTTTGGGTAGGTTAGTGTTGCGATTTGGCAAGAATCTTGGTTGCGGTTTGGTTTGTGGCTGAAAAGGGAAAAGGACAAAAATCGGTGAAGGCGACCTTTCGGCCTCTTGCGGTTTGTCTGTTTCTTGTTGCGGTTTGACTGTTGCGATTTGGTCTTATTGCGATTTGGCCTCTTGCGGTTTGATCAGGGGTGACTGCTATTTGACTTGTTACGATTTGATCAGTTGTGATTTGGGATTGCGATTTGGCACTGCGATTTGGGTGTTGTGTTTTGCTAATTGCGGTTTGTCTATTGCGTTTTGAGTGTTGCGACTTGCCTTTGACGACTGCGATTTGCTCCCTGCAGTTTGCCATTGCTGTTTGACTAAATTTGAGTTTTTACGTCACAACTTCAAACGGCCATAACTTTTGAACCGTAACTCCGTTTTCAGCGAAATACCTGTCAAAACGACTTAAACAGCCTGAATATTGTGAGGTTTCGCAAACAAAGTTGTGAAATGATTTTTTCGAGGCCTAAATCCTCTCCGGAATGAAGTTATTGAGATTTTAAATTTTCAGACCAAAATTTCACCATAACAACTTGCATCAACCAAACCAAATCACCACTCCTAACATACAATCACTAATCATTATCGATCCAAACTTTCATCATAACACATTCAAGTAATCAAATCACGGTTTATTCTTGATTTTTGTAAAATCCCGCGAAAGAATATATTTCTCGGTTTAAATCATAGAATTGTAAAATCCCGTGCACATTTACATTATGTCTACTACTTCAGATTCTGCTATATCTGAGGTACTCAGATTGTACAATATGGTTGACAAAAAAACGATTCCCAAAGATTTACAATAGATAAACATGTTTGAGTATGTTAGTGCCAATACGGATTTTGTGTGCCCGAATTCTCAAGAGAAAGAGCTTCATCAGCCACTGACAAACGTTGTTGAGTCAGATACTGCTATGAACAGCGTGCAACATGTGAAACACAACGAAGCATCTGTTGAACCTAGTGGGGTATCTTCTATTATTAATGATGATAATGTATTGCATGAACAAAAGATTCCCGACAATGTACAACAGACAAACGTTGTTGAGTCAGATACTGCTAATATGGGAAATAGCGATGTTATCCCATATGAACAATATGTGAAACACAACGAAGCGTCTGTTGTACCTAGTAGTGCATATTCTTTTATAAATTATGATTATGAGTTGCATGAGTACATTGCGTTTATCCCTGATGACACCTTGACCACTAGACTTAACATCTATAAAGATCAGGTGGCCACATATGAACAACGTGCAAAATTTGAGCTAACTAAACGTGAGAAAAAAATGGATTGTCAAATGTGTCATTCATAACATAACGTAATTTAAGGTAAGAAACATTGAAAAAGGAGTTATATTCTTTACGAAAACAACTTGATCAAACTGTTAAACAAAGACAGAAAATCCAAGAAGGTGTAATTAAACTAAAACATGATTTCAAAGAAAAAGAAACAAAACTCTTAAATGATTTTCAAGACTTAAAACGTTAAAGAATAAGATTGAAAACAAGCTGTACACACAAGACCAAACCAGACAAATTGCTCAAATGATTCAAAAGCATAAAAAGTTGTGTGATGAAAATAGTGAGAAGGATGTAAGTGAACCTAAATAAGTTATTTTTAGGAGTGTTAAGGTTTCCCAACCTGCATTATATGATGCAAATGTGATGCTTAAGCCTGGTCATGCCCCTCCTGATGTTTCATCATTTGAAGAGAGTAATGAGATAGAAGTAATAAATAGAGAAAGATTGGCTAAAACATGAAGGATCCCAAATGTATAGCAAATCTAGTCATAATCAAACCCTGTGATTACTCTGAGGAGAACCGATTGGCTATTTTTGTTGCTCAAACTAAGTTGACTCCAGAACAAATATTTTGGTCCTTAGACTTAGAAAAAATGGAAATCCGATGAACTTCAAGCCAAAACTCCACCCTTTAGAAAGATAGCTGCAGCAATGGTGTACCCACCCAATACACCCATGTACTTAGTTCCTTTAACTCTTCCCACAGAATGTAAAACTCTAATTAGCATATATGTTCTTTGTCAACTATTTGCTGATTTCGATAAAACATGTAAGAAGAGAATTACACAAACGGAAATTACTGAAGGGGAAAAGGGCTTTGAACAAACAAAACAGTGCTACTTAATTGAGGTTATTCCATTTTTTAAACTTCTCAAAGAACATTTTGAGGGCATGCAAAAAACCCTTGAAACTGAATTAAAAGAGATGAAAGAAGTGTTTAAAGATATGGAAAACATAGGGAAACAAAATGCTATTGATCTTAAATGCAGTGAGATTGAAAGAAAGAATATTCTCATCACCAATGAGAATTTGTTTGCTAGATGTATTGCACAGGATGTATTTTATACCGCTACTGATTCTGCATTAACTGCTTGTCAATTTCATGAGTTGTCTATTGCATTGAATGTTTCCCAGAATCGTGTTGTTGAGCTTGAGGGGGAGAATTTAAAATTGCATGAGAAAATTCAAAACGATGACCATGATAACATGGTCAGGCATTTTTCAAAACTAGAGGTTGAGAATCTTAATTTGCAATTAAAATATCAACATTTAGAAGAAATAACCAGAATTTCAAATGCCAAGACATCTTTAGATGCTCCTAAATTTTATGCATATTTTGATTTAAGCAAACGAGATGAAAAAATTCAAGCTCACACTAACACGATTCAAAAATTTAGGGCCCAAATTGCCCAATTAAAATCGAATAAGAGTGATGTGATTGGCACCCATAAACCATCATCTCTAGATTCTCAGAATTTTCACTATCAAGATACCATCAATAAATTACAACATGAAAATGATTGGTTTCAAGCTAAAAATTCAAAGGTTAAACAGCGTTACAAAGAGTTATATGATTCGATTAAAATCACATGTGATAAAACCTGTGAAAAAATAACTTCTTTGCTTAATGAGATTGAGAATCTAAAGACTCAGGTGAAAGGGAAAATGCCAATCATCACTAGTGATAATGTTGTTCTAAAGGTTTCTGGTTGTAGTAAGTATGCAATTGATGTTGTGCCTATTCCACTTCCCCTTAGGAACAATAGGTCTACTCATCAAGTATATCTCACTCACCTTAAGGATAGCCTTGATACTCTTCGTGAGATCGTTGAAGAGGATAGGATAGATAAACCACTTGGTAGTGCAGTTGTAGATGCCTGCTTCCTCACTAAACGATCTCAGGAACTCTTAGAATACGTCATTGGCACAGTTCCTAAGATTGATAACAAGCGAGGTAGGTTTATTTAATCATCCTCAATGACTAAGAACAAGCATGTAACCATTGAGGCACCCTTGGATACTTCAGATCCCAACACATCTAAACATGTTCAGCAACTGGAAGTGAAAAAGACTAAGATTCCCATCAGTCCTTCTACAGGAGTTAACAGTGACACTAAAGCTAGCGAATCAAAACCTAGGAGAAATACAAAGAATTATAAGACTTCACCAGCTAAAAGTGTTCCTAAGAAGAAAGTAGAAGACCACATGAGGAACAATAAGTTTGTTTTGAACAAAAAGAATCATAATTCGAATCCTAATTCACTCTGCAAAACATGTAATGCATGTTTAATTTCGGGTAATCATGATAAATGTGTTGAGAAATTTTTGAAGTCATCCAACAAAACCCTTGTAAAGCAAGTTTGGAGAGCCAAGCATGTCAAGTAAACTTTGAAAGCAACAGGAAATATGTTTGCTAATGTTGGTTATCAATGCAAGCCCACTGGAAGGATATTCACTTTAGGAGAACAGTGCCCTCTAACTAGGATAACTAAGTCTAAAGTAGTGCATGTACGTCAATGGAAGCCAACTGGAAGGAAATTCCCTGTAGGAGAACAGTTCCCTTTAATTAGGTCTACTAAATCCGAAACGGTGCCTTTAATACAATCCAAACACGTTAGTACTAGTGAAAGTGTCCTCACTGAGAGATTTTGCAACAATCCTCATACATCGTTAACTATGTACCAACGTAGAAACAAACAGAAAAAGGCTACTTCCACTAGCATTCCAACTTCTACTAAGACTCAGGCAAATGATGCTCCTGTTCCAACTAACCAACTGCACCCCAACTAAAATTGGGGATCCGGCACTCCAAACTTTCTATTTTCGTCTGTTTTCAAATGCATGTCGTACAGATCAGCCTTTGACATTTGGACTCAGGCTGCTCACAACATATGAGGGGAAACGATAATGACTTTTGAACACATCAGTTCAAGCCTCGTTCTTCAATGAAAATGACGTCTGAACACTGCAGTTCAAGCCTCGGGCCTCAATGTCAACATAATGGCGTCTGTTGAAAACACTCCAGGCCCCGTTCCTCAAAGAAAAGAAAGGCGTACGCTTGAGTGCACTTTAT
This sequence comes from Artemisia tridentata subsp. tridentata, assembly GCA_021014915.2. Classification (NCBI taxonomy): domain Eukaryota; kingdom Viridiplantae; phylum Streptophyta; class Magnoliopsida; order Asterales; family Asteraceae; genus Artemisia; species Artemisia tridentata. The sequence continues at coordinate 266,084,301 of CP139507.1, read as the reverse complement.
CTTCGGAAGAAGAGAAATCTTCTTGTTTATGACCATTCTCATCAACAAGCTTCATGCTCTTCCCATGCTCATTCAGTCATCAAGTGGATCAACGTACATTCGATTATATTCTTATTCACTTGTTCTATCAAAAATGGCAACCTCATATGCAATTTTTGAGGGGGAGAAGTGTGAATAAACTAAATGTCAGTCATCAAGTGGATTTACTTACCGTTGATTGTATTCTTATTCACTCGTTCAATCAAAAATGGCAGTCATATGCAATTTTTGAGGGGGAGAAGGGTGAATAAACAAAATGTCAGTTATCAAGTGGATGTACTTACCGTTGATGGTATTCTTATTCACTCGTTCAATCAAAAATGGCAGTCATATGCAATTTTTGGGGGAGGGGAGAAGGGTGAATAAACTACATGTTGATTGATGTTTGAGAAATGGTCATAGGGTTCCTGAATACGTCAGTTCAGGAGTCGTGCAAACCAAGTTTCTTCAACACTATATGTTCCACTGTCCATGAAGAAAAAAGATATACTATTTCAAACATTCGTTTGAAGAATACTTTCAGCTCCATCAAGTGTTGTATCTCCTATGTTTTTCGCTGATGCATAAATATCTGCTGATACAACCGGTACTCCTTCATGAACCACAATGGTTCAAGAAGTACCATCTGTTAGTACTTCTCTAACAACTCATGAAATTATATCTCTAGTCATTCATCAAGGTGGTGAAGAACAAATTCATGGAATTCTACCTCCCGAGATTGATAATGAACCCCTCCTCCATAATCTTACTCCAGACCCGAGTTCTAGAGAATCATCTTCACAAAGGGTTATTCGATCAGATTCTCATCAGCTGAATCAATCGTTTCATTATATCAGTAAGTGGTCAAAGGCTCATCCATTGGAGAATGTGATTGGCAATCCTTCTAGACCTGTTTCAACAAGAAGTCAACTACAAACCCATGCCAAATGGTGCTACTTTGATTCACATGGATATCCGATGCCATTCGGCGGAAAACGATCTGATTGAACTCTTATCTATCTAAGGAAGAATAGAGGTGGTAATTCTTCATGTATCCTCTGTGTATATATAAATCATAAAAACTCAAAAAGATTTTCCACGTTGTACATATCTTAAACCTAAAAAAACCATAAAAATCAGAAAAATATAAAATTCCAAAAATAGAATTTCAAGGCATGTCTTCTGGTATCGATAACATTTACATTCCTAAAAATGTCATTCAATAATGACACGGGTCTTTAAATGAAGTTCGAGCTGAAGTTCAATTTTTTTTCAAAACATGCCTAAATGGCTTGCAGTTACTTCAGACTGTAACCCGTTCCTCAATATGGGGAAAGCACGTCGCCAAAAAGACGGTTGTTCGTCCCACTGGGTGAAGTTCACCCGGGCATGGATTACTTTATATCCATGTTTCTTCGATTTGATGTACGCTTCAGTGCATCATTTCTCGTATAAGAAGAGAAGTCTTCTTTACACACAGATAGTTTTCCATCTATGATTCTTCAGGAAAGTATTTGTTCTAAACTTGGTGGTACCATGATTTTTGAATATCAATCAAAATTGAACTTTTCATAAAAATCTATCACTCAATCAATGACTACAACTCTTTAAATAGAAAACGGGTCATCGATTGAGGGGGAGAGTGATTTCAAAAATTTTATATCATCAAAACAAGTCACTTTGTACATAATAAGCAGTGAATTTAATGAAACTTGTTGTTATGTGTCAGTGTATGATTTTTTAATTCAAATATCTTTCAAACTCATCATACCTGACACTAACATTCTCCCTTAATCAGCACATATGTTCCATTATCAACACATATTAAACCTGACCACATTTTCTCCCATATTTTCTAAACTTATTTAAATCAATTTGGATCACAAAATCTCAAAAGGTTTGAAATTTCTGATCGGGGGAGAGAATGTGATTTAAATATGCAATCTGATAAAAATGTGATGTTTTGGACTTAAATGTAAGCTCTCCCATATGTGCTAAATTCTTTTGTATATCAATGCACATATTGAGGGGGAGAAAATGGTTTGTGGTGACAAAAAGAATGTGGCATCTCTGGTGGTATCTCATGCGAGCGCGACTCTGACTTCACCAATGAATTGACAAAACAAAAACCTATCATTAATCGAAAGGTCTTGTCCTGGCCAGGTAATACTTTCTAGCTTGTCTAACCAGTGATGTAAGCGTGTCTCGTAGAGCACTAGTCTGAGTAGAGTGTATCGTTTCAAGAAAATTTATGTGGACTTGACAAGGCCAGGTAATAATTTCAAGCTAGTCTAACTAGTGATGTAAGCGTGTCTCGAATCGGTCATGTTCACTGAAAGTGGATCAATTCGAAAAGTGCAAACTCTACCCAACATGTGCAAATTTTAAATTAAAACATATGAGCACATGTTAAGGGGGACTATTATAAAAATACAAACCCCTCAAAGTGTTAGGAAAATGTGTTTTAGAACTATAAACACTTTGAGAAATTTTTCAAAGATTTGGTTGATGGCAACATAGGATAGTCATGAAGTTATAAGGGTGGCTAATATGATGAACAGGAGGGATCTACCCAAGGACAATACCGAATAGTTAGTATTAGAAAGTCCTTATGTATGATTATGAAAAAAGGAGTAATATGAGAAAGGAGAAAGAAGGGGTTGAAGAATTAAAAAGAAATGTAATGAGAAAGGGTGAAAAGAAATAGCCCTCAAATTATTCAACCTTAGGGCAGAAACCGGGTTCAATTCATGTGATACTGGTGGTTACTAAGGTAACACCAGTATTGAAGACAAGACGTCAAGGACCCAGTGACGCACTGCACTAAACCTTCTAGCCACTCAAGTTCTCTTAAAAGGACTTGTTTCATTCTCACGGGGAAGCCTGCATAATCTATCGACCGCTCATTACGAGTTATGTTGATATTGAATCAGGAGACACCACTCCAGTCTCTGACTACCAAAAATGCACTTATCGAGTCTAGAGCCACGAGATGCATCATACAATCTCGTAGGAACACATGTTACTTCTACACTGGTTGTTCAATGTTAAGTACACCAGTTGTAAACTTATGAGTCCTACGCAGATCTTAGAAATCTGCCAAAACATTTATGAGGGAATTTACAAGTGTAATTCTCAGTGATTGAATAGAAATTCCTGCCAGGGTCAACATCAAACAACCCTGAAAGCAGGTCACTTCAGTAATTCCTTGTGGATTACGCTTGGTGGTCATAGCGATTTCAAAATGGTCTACAGTCATGGAGTGAACTCCTGCGACTCACCTAATCGTTGATGTAGTCAGTAGATCTTATAAGCCCTCTCGGGGGTATCCGATTTAGGAACGGCCTTGGCAAGGATTTGAGAAAGTTTTCACACTATGCTGTTAACAATCTCGAAATCCAAACCTATAAGTGCCGAATGTTTTATTACTACCTGTTGTATGCAGGAATCCCTGGCGGTTGCAGCTGATTGCCGAAAAGATGTCGATCCATCACCCCTTGCTCACACTTCACCATCATAATCAAAGAAATCATGATAATTGAAAGACTTTCAACACTGCTTCCGCAACTCTGATGCTGAAAATCATGATCCAGAAAAGTGTAAGTATGTCGGTCCAAAGATCACAACATTACATGGAGACGATACTACAAAAAGATGACTTGGAGACGTACATTGGATGATGACCTCAAAGAATCCTCAAAGATCATCCAAGACAAAAGAATAGTCATCAAAAGTTCACTGCTGAAAGTACAAAGATTAATGACTTAGAAGAATCAAAGAATACGAGCTAGGAATTCAAATTCATATAATAGAATGCTTGAATTCAAAGTGTCATTTTCGGGGTGACCTCCCTTAGGGGGAGATTGTTAGGAATATAAATATTCACATGAACGACTCGGTCACCCCGAGTATGGATTAGCATTAAGTAGCTCGTAGGTTTAATCATATTAGTTTAGATATCATTTCACCATGTAGTCGGGTCGGGTCTTTACCCACTGTCAGCCCGGTCCATAGCCTACTAGAGGCGTTTTTGTGTCTTGCATAAGTAGCCCTTCCCACCCATGGGAAGGGTTGGACCTTTCATTTGCTATCAAGCTAATACATTCACTTTCTCTCTCTAAAGGCTCCCATCTCTTTCTTTCTCTCTCTAGAATCGAACCAAACATCAATCCGTACATGTGTTATGATTTTGAATATCTTACATGGTACCTACTCTTTAATACTTAGAAGAATATTAATAAAACAGTAAACTGTATGAACAATGATATTACTAAAAATCTCCAATATTGTTATTATCAATAATACTAGTACTATGTGTAGTACTAGGGTTTACAACCTTGAAGCTATATAAAAAAAAACATGTATCAATCACCATAACCTAGGATCTCCTTTTATATACTAAGGAGTCAATACACAGAATAAGTCAATACAAATCACTTGACACGTCTTTAACACTTTAGCAGTCTTAAGTTAATACTCGCAGTACTAACTTACTCTAGCAGTACTAACTGATTAGTACTGGCAGTTGTAACTTGAACATTACTAACTCTTGGTTTGACAGTACTAAGTATGAAGTCTTTTAATTCCCAAAAATCTTCCCCTAAACTTGTGATTACCTCCAAATCATCAAGTTTCTGGAATTAAATCTTTTACTCTCAGAGGGTCTTCCAACACTTCACCATCTTGATCTTTCTGACTGCATAAATATCTTCCTGAGAAGTTCTCTTGCCATCTCATTATGCTCATCCACTAAGAATTTTGCAACCAACATCAATGTGAATGTTCCCCTTGACAATGGATACTCTTTTTCCACTAGCATGTAAATATCCATTCCATCCTTTGTAGACACATGATGTACTCCACATGAATCATACAATCTCCATGTCAAATCATGAATACCAAACTGAAATTTCCATAATTCATCATCTGCATCTCGTTTAAACATTCTTTTCAACTCTACCCAAAGCATTCTTTCTTTGTCATCTGTTGGTTCTTTTAAGTTGAACTTTTCTTTAACCAGACTCCACGGCTTTTCTAAGTCATCCCTGTCAAAAGCTTTCAGCATATCTTGAAAGAACTTATATATCTTAGAATTGTTTCCAACTCTAATGATCTTCCAGTACTTCCAATGCCTTCAGAATAAATCTCCCAGTGTAAAAATGGATGCTTGGTTTGTAAGGCTTTAACATTCATTCCTTGTTGTGGAACTATTATCATCATCCATTGTAGCTCTTCTTGTGACAATTCATCAGCTTCTTTACCTTTTTGTACTTCAGTTGATTCTGAGTCTTCACCAGTCTTTTGCCTCTTAGAACTTTCTTAATCAAGTTCTTCATCTGCATCTCTTTTTGAACTTCCAGCTACTAACTTAGGAACTGTTCTTTCAACTTCACTTTCCATGGGAACAAATTTGCTTACTTGTTTGTAAACCTTGTCAAACATTTCCTTGATCTCATCAAAAATTTTACCCTTGAAATACTCCATCTTGTATCCAGCCATGTTCTTCATGTAAACACACATGGTCTGTCTTTGTTGAGTTTTGGTAGGTGGTTTACTCCTCTGTTCTTTTGCCTTTTGTTCTTCAAGGAACTTCTTTTTTGTTGCAATCAGTTCCACTAGCATTCTTGACTTCTATTCAATAGATACTCTTTCTCTTTCCTCTGCTCGAAGTCTTTCTACTAATTAAGTATCAACATCAATCACTGCTTGAATACTATCCCAATATACAACCTGTGCAGCATCACTAACTTCTTCTCTCTGAGCTCTTTCTCTTGCAATCTTTTGTTCTTCCAGAAATTTTGCTTGTTCTTCCTCATGTAACCTCTGAGCCATGTCCTGATCAAGACTCATCTGTACTTGAACTCTCTTCTTGACCTTTCTTGTTTGCTCAGATTCTTGCATAATACTCTTTCCCTTATCCTTTTCTGCACTTCTTCTGATGTACACCAGTGTTTTAGTAGCACTAACATCAGTATTACTTGTAGGACTGGTAGTACTAACAGCAATAAAAGCAGTAGTAACTGATGCACGAGCAGTAGTAACTGGTTCAGCAGTACTAACATCTTTCTTATTAGTAGAAACTTCCTTAACAGCATCAAAATCTATTTCAAAACCCATATCATGCCTATACCTCCCCTGAATCTCTGCATCATGTTGTACCAATGAAATGTCAGGATCTTGATCAATTTCATCTATCCTCCTCCCCTGTTTGGAAGGATCCTCCAAATCATCTTCATCATTAGAAACCATAATTCATGCCCTTCTTTTAGCTTGGTTGGCCTTAGCTATTTTCTCTAACTTCTTTACCTTTTTTATACGCTTAGAATAAGCAACACCATATATGTGCCTGGTCTACTTCAATTCGATCTCCAAGCTAGTAACCCTTTTTGACAGTTGTGTACATAATACCTTTAATTCAGTTAGTTGCATATTGCCCTCATCACTTCCAAGTGTGTTAACTCTTGGGAGAGGTGAATCATTGGGCATTTTAGATAGCCTTTCAGACCAAGTCTGAACAGGAGTATCCCCTATAGTAAAATGGCACCCGGGACCACCTTCTTAGCTAGCTCTTAGAGAACTAGGGCCAGCTGGTGTGGCCATGGATTGGGTCTTATGGATGTTATCACTGTCCTGTCCTGCTTCTAAGCTAGAGACAGTAGTCGCAACCCTCACCATTCTGTCATCCTCAACAAAATAGACAGCCTCATCTGCTACATGGGTGTGAGTAGGAGATATGGGCTGAGGAACCATAGATCTCTGTCTAGTTGTTCTCCTAAAGGTTGGTAAAATTGGTGGTTGTGAGGTTGATGGAGCACTGGTGGGTGTGTGATTGGACTCAACTTGGTGTGTTGATCCTTCACCCTGAACTGTTTGATCTTGAACAATCATTGATGAAAACAATGGTATGTCTACCCCAGTATAACCCTTAGAAACCCTCTTCATATTACTAAAAAGTTTTTGAGTGCGGGTAGGAGCAATATAACGGCTTGTGTGAGGTAGAAGCAGTCTCTTGTGCTTGTTCAAAAATAGTTGAATAAATCTTGGATACATTAAAAAATTTTGTTTACTATCCAAGTTTTTAATCATACCATCAAAATTCAATTTAGAAAAGTTAAAATTCTTATTTGTGGCCAAGCAAATAATAGCAGTTGCTATATTGCTACTAAATTGTTCCCAAGCAGTTTTCTCAGGACTTAGACAATGTAGGATGGTATGAATGAGAAATCTCCATTGAGGGGAAAAGTGTCCTTTTTGAAAGGTCAATTTTTCAGAAGTTGATACATACCCCATCAATAAAAGATTTTCAAAAATTTCAGTATTTGCCAAAGAACTAATACTGTCATCATCTGCTAATTTGAGGTGCCTCCTAACAGATGACTCATTAATAGTCATAACTTTGCCATCTACTATAGCAGTTAACTCTTGTTCTCCGTTATCAAGTTTTTTGACAATAGCAGTATGTCAAAACTGTTTGATATGAGAAACATAGATAGTGGGATTCTCTGTAAGTGCATATCTTTGTGACTGGCATTGAGAAAATCCACTATTTTGGTGAAATCCTTCACTTCTCTCTGGTTTCTTTAAGAAGGCTAGCATGTTGTGTGTGTCATAAAATTCCAAATTCGCCATTGAGATCAATATAAAGAGAAAAGTGTGATTAGGGTTCTGGATTATGTTCGTTTACGAGAGTATGTGTGTTTGGCAAAGGTAATTGAGATTATATAGATATCACTTAGGGTTTTGATTGGGCCGACTGAATAAATTGTTTCGTTATCTTGATGAAATCTTATAAATTAAAGAAAGATTATGAGTTATCCAATTTAAGAAACCTATAAGCAAAATAATTGATGAAAATATCTCAACAGCTATAATTAATTAATGAAAAACGATTATTCCCCAAACAGCACTAACGGTAACCCAACAGTACTAACTTTACCGAACAGTACAAACTTTTTCCCAGCAGTATTAACCCAAATTTTCTTTTAAAACAATACTTCACTCATACATTTTGAAGGGATTAAGTGTAAAGGAAGACACTTAATCATTTCGGTTGCATTTAACCTCTGGTTGTGTGAGAACCAATGATTTCAGTATAAATATTGCTTGTGATCGCATAGAGTCATTGAAAGAGCCTTCTTGACAGGGTTTCCAGCTCAGTGGCAGGTGTTACCTCTAACATAAATGTATTAGATTCACATTTGCTCGCTGTTCTCTAAACCAGATGTCCGTAGACTAACACACTATACTAATGATAGAATGTTAAATAGTGAGTTAGATTAGTTACTATCTGACTAACTAAAAGCCATCAATTCGTGTTTAGTATAGCCTATCCCCAGATGCTTCATTAGGCTCACTGGCAGACATAAGTTGATTTCAAGAAAAAGATTTTAAAGAACTTACCAACTCAGATGTAAACTAAGCATTTACCCTTGTCAAGTGATACCTAAATCCTCTCTATCATTAATCAGTTGCTCCATCATTAAGCAATAACATTGCATTAAACAAGCCACCACTTTTCTTTTCATCATGAATCTCACACAAAACCAATTCCAACCATACTGCTTTGCTTATCCTGCAAGTGTTAGTATAAAACCAAGAAAACACAATCCATAGCTTTTTCTTCATAACAGTATTAATTATGACTAATAGTTTAACTCAACTTTATTAATTTGCACTAGCAGTATTAACATAACAATCTTAAGTATAACTAACAGCATTAGTTATACATAGAAGTACAAATGATACATCTAACAGTACTAATCCTTAACAAAACATTACAAAGACACAAAGAGATTAAAACTGTAAGGATTTAGCATTCCAATACTTGTAACCAAGTGCTGAAACCTTCCAACATCAATGGCTTTGGTAAGTAAATCTACAAAATTGTTATCAGTGTGTATTTTAACAACTTGAATTAACTTTTTATCATTGCAGTCTCTTGTAAAATGATGTCTAATCTCTATGTGTTTTGTTTTAGAGTGTAAAACAGGATTCTTAGTAATATATATAGTACTGTTATTATCAATATAAATCATGGTGTGCATAAAATTATACCCATAATCTAGCATTTGATTCTGAATCCAGAGTACTTGTCCACAGCAACTAGCAGCAGCCACATATTCATCTTCAGTTGTGGAATTAGCAACCACAGTTTGCTTCTTACACTGCCATGATATCAATCTGCACCCTAGGAACTGACAACCGCCTGTTGTAAACTTCCTATCCAAGCTTGCTCCAGCATAGTCACTATCAGAATATGCCATCAATTCAAAGGAAGAATCTCTAGGATACCAAAGGTGTAACACCCACTAAATTTTGAGTTAACAGCGGAAGACTTAATAGGGGTATTACTGGAAGGATCATAGTTATAATTATAGAAAATGACTCAAAGAGACGTTTTTCATTCATTTAAAAATTCAAATACAAAAAGAAAATTTCAGCGTTTAATATTCAACAAAAAATAATGTAAGTTTGATATGAATGACATAAATTTATTTGACACCAAAACCATTCGTTACATGCCTGCTCCGATGCCTTGATTTCTCCTGTTAACTACCCGAGATAACATGCTTAAAAGTCAACAAAATTGTTGAGTGAAATCATAGCGTTTATAATTGTAATCAGTTTTGAACACAAGTCTATAATTGCATATAAATACAATTATCATGAAAAAGAGATATTACGGTCAATATATTGCCCTAAGTCTCATGACACTCAAATGTTAACATGTACCGCACAAACGGTCAGAACAATCCAAATTAACGGCATGAGTTATGGCCCTCTATAGGATATTTCCAACTTCCTATTTTAAATTCAAATAAAGTGTATCTGAACCTATCCAGCTAGCAACTAAGGCCACCTTCAAGATAGTTCAAACAGGCAGTCAGCCTTCACAGATGTGTTCATTATATTCACGTCCACCGCAGTGGTTAATGGCTCATGATGGGAGGGACTTTAAATAAAGGCAATAACGGTAACTTAGGCAATATCAGTCAGGTAAAGCATACAGAAAATACTTGCGTTCTGTTTTATAACATGTATCTCCCCACGTATTTGAAAGTATTTAAAAGTTAAAAGTAGGACTATGAACTCACCTTGAATGTAACTGTCAAAGATGAAATATGAAATCAAATGTATTTAAGGGAATGGCTCCAACACACGACCAAGATAATAATAAGGAAGTCTAAGATTTTGACGATTTTGGCCTAATACGAATAATGATTGAAATGCTTAAAGTTCAAAAATAATATTATATATAATATTATCTTATTTTTATGTCTTTAAATCCAATAATATCGTTTCCTCGAAAGTGGTGGAACGAAACGTTAAGTTAAATCGTTTAAAATCCGTTATAAGTTTAAATATTAAACGAAACGTAAAAATGCACGTAAATGAAATGAGAAACGTGAAATATATAATAGAAATGAATATGCAAAAAGGTTATAGTTTTGGTCCTTGTACTTTTATCAATTTTACTCTTTTTACCCTAACGGTGTCAGATTTGCACTGTTAGTCCCTGGTTACATATATACTACATTTTTATTCCAAAATGGTTATGTATTACATTTTTAACCTCTTGTTTATTGTTTTCACCTTTTATAGCCTCAGGTTAATAATTTGACAGTTTTACCACAAACTTTTACAAAGTTGACAACTTTTACCCAAATAGTCATAATCGTTGCAAAAATAGTCCAAATTTTATAAAAGAGTTGGAAAAATAAATCCGAGAGTTTCTATAAATTTATAAAGATTATTTAAGTGCTTTTCGACTGCTTAGAATAAAAAGTGCTTACTTTCTCGTTAAATGGGCTTTAACGTTTAAAATTAAGGCCCAATAACAAAAGCGAACCGAGGGCTTTTTAGGACTAACGGGCTTGGTTTTGGGCTCATCTTATGAGCCTAAAAACTTTACAAACGGTATTCTTTCAATAGCTTATCATATGAGCTTAAAAACAGCTTATTGGGCTTATTAGCCCACTCGGTATAAATAAAGGGTTTATAAATGGTTCGAGTAGTGTTTAGTTTGAGATTTTTAAAGGGCTTATGAGAGAAATCTTAAAACATGAACTTATTAAATTAGCTTGTAAAGAAACGGGTTGGACAATAAAATTGGTGTGTCGTGTTTATGGATTCATTTTAACATAGGCTTTTCTATATGACATTAACGTGATCTAATAAATAATAAAATGACGTATGCGTTTAAATAAATGAGATGTGATTCGATATAAGGTAAAAATGATCTCGATATGGAATGAAACGAATGTATAAATGAAATATGAATGCGTAAAATGTAATCCTAGCCATTCCATGAAGGAGGCATTATGAATGAAACGTAAAATAAATAAATGAAAGCGTACATATGTATAAAGATGAAATATACGTTCGAAATGAATAATGAACTATGCATGATTGTATATAAATCGATAAGAATGATTGGGAAAAGGTTTAGGAGACTCACAACACCAAGAAAGTGGAGTTATACGTTAAGAATGGACAAGAAGGATTCGGAATGAGGCTTATATGTCCGAAAATAAACTGGAATAGCTAGTGCTTCATCCTTTCTTCCTTCGATCGACTTGGCAGGAGGCTTTAGCAGGTTTAGAGAGTGTGTGAATGTGTTTTACAAGTGGGGGGAGTGAGTTATGAGAGTGTTCGATATATATGCATGCATGTACACAATTTTATGATTTTAAAATATGAAAGTTGTGTAGATTCGATACGTACAGAGATTGGATAGGATAAATGGAATAAATCTCAAGTATTTAGTAGCTTAGGAGGGGGTTTAGGAGTATGGGTTTGTCATAGAACCGAGTTGTGCATGAATGTATGTATATATGTTTCGTACGTTAAATCAAAGGGTCCAAAAATTAGTTTTAACGTGACCAAGAATGAGAAGAGGTGAGAAACATGTTCATGAACTCCAAATCAACTTTTGGAAGTCAATTGAATTAGGAAAAATCAGTTTAGAATCGAATTGGGTCAAAAATAATAAATGTCGAATGAGTTTGTAACTGTTGCGATAGAGGTTTACTTTAGTTCTCGATGAGCAAGCAAATGATTACAATAGAAGCTGAGATTCGACATTCCAATTATTTGGTGGAAGAGGCAACGAGATGAGTAAAATGTTGAGTACCTTGTGTGTCAAAATTAAAAATAATAGAGGCAAAGTAAACTGGTTTAGTCGAGTGGAATAAAAGAAATACAAAGCTTAAAATTTTATGGTTTGGGCTTTGTGAATAGTAACCAGGCAAGTGTTGGGCTAATGAATAGTAATAGGATCCGTTTGGTTTATATGGGGTATGTTAGGTTTGTCGTGGTCCGCGTGTAAGCTCGTTCCAAGGTTTTGAGAATTAATGTAATATAATAAACAAAATTTTAAATTTTGCTCGTAAAAATGGTTAACTGAACTGTAATGATAATTAATACTTGCTTAATGTTTATAAATCACTGGGTAAATTTTACAGGTTGCTACAGTACCCACCAGTCAAACAGAATTCCATCCCGGAATTAAAATCTAAGGTAGTTCTAGGGTTGCCTATGGAAATAAATGTGGGTATTTGTCGCGCATCTGGTCTTCACGTTCCCATGTATACTCCGGTCCTCACTTAGAGTTCCATTGAACTTTGACAATGGGAATACGGTTTTGCTTAAGTTGTTTTAACTCCCTGTCCATTATTTCTACCGGTTCTTCTGTGAACATGAGTTTGTCATCAAGTCTGATTTCTTTTAGTGGAATGACGAGCGTTTCATCTGACAAACATTTCTTTAGTTGTGAAACATGAAATGTGGGGTGTACCCTACTGAGTTCTTCTGGGAGCTAAAGTTTACAGGCAACTAGACCAATCCTTTCAAGGATCTTGAATGGTCCAATGTACCTAGGATTTAATTGTCCACGCTTTCCAAAGCGTATCATTCCCTTCCATGGGGAAACTTTCAACATAACCATGTCACCGACTTGAAATTCCATGGGTTTTCGTCATACATCAGCGTAACTCTTTTGTCTGTCACGAGCGGCTTGAAGTCATTGTCTGATCTTGAAAATCTTTTCCGTCGTGTCGTGGATCAGTTCTGGTCATGTGAGTTGCATGTCACCTACTTCTGTCCAATAAATAGGCGATCTACACTTTCTACCATAAAGTGCTTCAAATGGAGCCGCCTTGATGCTGGCATGGTAACTATTATTGTAGCAAAATTCAACCAATGGTAAGTGTTTATCCCAACCTTTTTCGAAGTCTATCACACATGCCCTGAGCATGTCTTCTAAGGTTTGAATCGTTCTTTCACTCTAACCATTAGTCTGAGGGTGGTAAGCGGTGCTCATATCTAGTCACGTCCCGAGAGCTTTCTGTAGAGACTGCCAAAATCTTGAGGTAAATCGGCTATCTCTGTCGGAGATAATGGAGATCGGAATTCCATGTCGAGTCACTATTTCTTTTAGATACAACTGAGCGAGAGTACTCATCTCGTCAGTCTCCTTGATCGGTAAGAAATGTACGGACTTGATGAGTCGATCAATGATGACCCAGATGGTGTCTAAACCAGTTGATGTCCTTGGCTGCTTAGTGATGAAATCCATAGTAATTCTCTCCCATTTCCATATTGGTAGTTCAGGTTGTACAAGTAATCCCGACGATTTTTGACTTTACGCCTTGACTCTTGAACAAGTCAAACATTTTCCAACATACTCAGCTATGTCGGCTTTCATGTTTGGCCACCAATGAATCTTCTCAAGATCCTGATACATCTTTTCAGAACTCGGGTGAATAGAGTACTTGGATTTGTGAGATTCGTGCTTGATGATATCACGAATACCTCTGTAGAGAGGAACCCAACTTCTTCTTTTAAGCACAACATTCCGTTTGCTCTTTTTACGAAACCATTTTCAATCTCTGGCATACCGTAAATCTTCTCATGGGGTCAGTTCTCTTCCTTGAGAGCTTCTTCTTGGGCGATGAGAATTTGTGATGGAAGTAGTGAACAAATGGTCATTCCTAGAGATCGGACTCTGAGAGGTTTGATCCGTTCTTTTCTGCTTAATGCATCAGCCACGACATTCGCTTTCCCTAGGTGGTAGCGAATTTCACAGTCGTAGTCGTTCTGCAATTCCAACCATCTGCGCTCTCTCATGTTCATCTCCTTTTGATCTAGTATGTGCTGAAGACTTTTGTGATCGGTGAAAACCGTACACTTCGTACCGTATATGTAATGTCTCCACATCTTAAGAGCAAATACTACTACTCCAAATTCCAGATCGTGAGTGGTATAGTTTTCCTAGTTCTTCTTAAGCTATCTAGAAGCATAGGCTATCACTTTGCTTCGTTGCATCAGCACTGCACCTAAACCATGATGCGACGCATCACAATACACTATGAAGTCTTCGCTTCCTTCGGGTAGTGCTAGGATGGGTGCTACACAAAGATTTTTGCTTCAAGAGTTGAAAAGCCGATTCCTGTTTCACTTCTCAGATATACTTCTTGTTTTTCTGGGTTAATTCTGTCAAAGGTTTTGCAATCTTCGAAAAATCTCCTGTGAACCTTCTATAGTAACCAGCGAGACCTAAAAATTGACGAATCTCCGTTGGGTTTGTAGGAGATGCCTAACTTTCAACTGCTTCAATCTTGGCAGGGTCCGCGTGGATACCTTGACTCTTGATGATATGGCCAAGAAATTGTACTGCTGGGAGCCAAAAATCACATTTAGAGAATTTGGAGTACAACTTTTCTATTTTGAGAAACTCTAAAATGGTTCTCAAGTGCTCAGCATGTTCTTCTTTACTCCGTGAGTAGATTAGGATGTCATCGATGAACATAATCATGAATTTATCCAAGTATGGTTTGCATACTCGGTTCATCAAATCCATGAATACTGAAGGCGCATTGGTAAGACCAAATGGCATTACTTGAAATTCATAATGCCCGTATCGTGTTCGAAAGGCTGTTTTCGGAATATCTTCTTCCGTGACTCTTAGCTGATAATATCCCAATCTCAGATCAATCTTTGAGTAGACACTCAATCCTTGTAGCTGGTCAAACAAATCATCAATCCTGGGTAATGGATACCGATTCTTGACGGTAAGTTTGTTCAACTCTCTGTAGTCAATACACATTCGAAAAGTCCCGTCCTTCTTTTTGACAAATAAGACCGGAGCTCCCCAAGGTGATGAGCTTGGTCGGATGAATCCTTTATCTGACAGCTCCTTCAACTGCTCAGACAACTCTTTCATTTCAGATGGTGATAACCGATAAGGAGCTTTTGCAACTGGTGCCGCTCCAGACACTACGTGAATCTGAAATTCTACTCGCCGAACTGGTGGGATACCGGGCAAATCTTCCAGAAATACTTCAGGAAAGTCCTTGACGATTGGCACATCTTCAATTCATTTTTCCTTTGATTCATTCTCCGTCACTTGAACCATAAATACTTGACATCCCTTGTTCATGTATTTCAATGTCTTGATATACGAGATGATGTTGAGTCGGGTTTTGTTGTGATCGCCACGAACAATAAGGGTTTCACCATTGAGTGGAATTTGGACAATCTTCTCGTCACAGATGATCCTGGCATGGTGCTTTGATAACCAATCCATGCCGTCGATGATGTCAAAACTACCAAGTTGGATGGGCATGAGGTCGATGGAAAAAGGTTTGTCGAGTAAAGTTAGGGTGCATCCTTGGATTATTTTATTGGTGCCTATGAGGTTTTCGTTAGCCATTTCTATTCATAGGTAGTGTCTAGTTCTACTGAGGCAATATTAAGCAATGAAGCAAATGAAGTAGAAACAAAACTCTTATCAGCTCCAGAATTAAATAATAATTTAGCACTATGTTGGTTTAATAAGAATGTACCCGTGACGACGCCGGGATCCTGTGGTGCATTCCCGTCACCAAGCACATATGCTCTCCTACGAGCAACGTTGTTCTAGGTTGCATTCTGTTTTGGGCAGTGATTCATGTAATGCCCATTCTCTCCACATCCGTGGCATACTACAGCTATCGGCTGTAGATTTGCACTTATGGCTCTGCATTCATTGGTTCTGTGGCCCATTTGGTGGCACTTTGCGCATCTGGCTGGATAAGGCCCTGTGTGATGTAGTCTACATTTGTTACACTGAGGTTGTGTTCCGGCATATCCTCTTCCTTCATTGGGCGCGGCCACATATGCCCTGGCGGCTTCCTGTCTGCGATTCTATTGATGGTGGTGGTTGTTCCATTTCTGATGGTAGTTACAGTTACGGCTGTTGTTGTTGTTGTTGCTCCTGTTGGTGTTGTTGTAGTTGGTGGTTCCACGATCATCTAGCCTTCCCTTGTGATCGTTGCTTCCGGAGGTAGAACTCCATTTAATTTCCCGTTCCAACAATTTTTGAGCTATAGAGATAGCTTCCTCCAGTGTTGTCGGTTTTGAAGAGGTGACATTTCCCTCTATGCTTGGAGGGAAACCCTCGACATATCTTTCCAATGCTTTTTCTACATCAGGCACCATGGTTGGACATAATACCGACGGTTTCTGAACCTTCGGTTGTAGGTCTTGATGTCGTTCCCTCTCACAGTCAACCGATGAAATTCCTCCTCTAACTTCCTAATCATCGTAAGCGGACAGTACTTCTTGAGCATTTTTGTTTTCAGTTCTACCCAAGAAATTTGGTACGCTTCTTCCATTCCCATATTCTGGGCGATTGCGTTCCACCATGACAAAGCATCTTCTAGTAAAGTTCCTGTAGCAAATGTGACATCGCTGTCTTCTGGGCATTTACTTCTCATGAACACTGTCTCTGTAAGCTCAAACCACTAAGCCAATTCGGTCACTCCTTTTGACCCTTTGAAATAAGTTGGCTTGCAACTTATGAAATGCTTAAAGGTACATTTGTGAGACGCAGTTGCCTCGCTTTCGGCAGTAGATCGGTTGTTGTTGCTCGAGCGGGCTATGGTAGCCGCTTGAGTCTCAAGAGCTGCTGTGACACTCTCAACTACCAATCTCTGGATAACTTCAGGAGTCATATCTGTTGCGGGGGTGGCAGTTTCCTTTCTGGTATGAGCCATAAGTCTATTAATGCCACAAGAAAACACAATTTAGAATCCACATAATGACTAAGCTAGTATAATTCGAGTAACAAGGTAATTGCATACTAGTCTTAACAATATGCCCACAATGCGAAATCATAACCAATTGAGAATCATAAAATCACGACATGTGTGGGTATTATCGTAAATAAATGATCGACTCTTGGTATGGGATTTCTAAGAAACAAACTGATTCATCTACAAAAGCTGAAGTTCAGCAACTTTCTCTACATTCATCAATTTTCTTTTGAAATATT
Organism: Artemisia tridentata subsp. tridentata; assembly: GCA_021014915.2. Taxonomy (NCBI): domain Eukaryota; kingdom Viridiplantae; phylum Streptophyta; class Magnoliopsida; order Asterales; family Asteraceae; genus Artemisia; species Artemisia tridentata. Next base: position 266,066,969 of record CP139507.1, on the reverse strand, counting down.
CTTTGTTATAATTTTTGTAATTACATCTCAGTTGTAATATTCAAAGAACCATAACATTACGACCTGTCTGATCACAATTCACATGAATAACCACAGTAGTATAGATCAACATCAATATATAGTAAATCATAATTAACAACATATATATTAATAACTTGAATCGATTTTGTTACAAAACAGAATGATCACAAGGTCTTTTATTAATACAATATGTGGTAGGCTAAGATGCCACAAACTATACAGATGTATACTATGCCTAACTGCTGGAAGTCTCATCTATGGGTCCTGTGAGTTCTAAAATCTGATCCAGAAGTCTCTGTATATCGGTCTGATGTTGGACCTACATTTCTTCTACGAGTCTCATAAGTATATTGATCTGCTCCTCATAATGCTACAAACGCGTCATGATAGTGGATGGGTTAGGTGTGCGGTCAGCTGCTGCCCTGGAGCTTTCTCCAGTCTCAAAGACTCGGGCTGGAGGGAGTGATGATGCATATTGATGTTTAGGAGATGATGGTGGCGTTATCCTAATCATGTCTAGAGGTGAAGTAGGAGATTGAGGTGATTGTGGTATAATTGGAACTATAGGTAGTCATACCCTTTTGCGACGTGTATTCAACCTGATACAACCATTGGGGTGACTCCGAAATGGTGTCATAAATGGTTCGGGCTTGTAGGGTTCTAAGGATCTGACTCTTCTGCGCCGGACTACCGGTGCAGGTGGGGGTGGACGTGTAGGTAATGGGGTTTCAGAATCTTCTGCTGGTAGCCATTGCTGAGTCTGCATATACTGATCATTGGGAATTGGGGTATAAGTGGGATGATTCTCCAGACGAGCTGATGAAAGGTATGCCCGTCTAGCTAATACGTACGGGTCTTTAGATATGGGTGCGTCTGGGTTACCTAGTGCTACCGGTGGCATGGGTGGTGTAGCGACGACTTCTCCTTCCTCAAAGGGCTCCGTTTCGTCTGAGGCGATGTTTGACACTGTAGCGAGCGATGTGCTAGGGACTATGGGTGAGGTGATAGAAGAATAAGTATCTTCGGATTCCATGTCCGATTATTAGGAATAGGCTGTGATACTGTAGACATGGTACTGTAATAACCCTGTAAATAGTAATTGTAAGAAATTAATAACACCAAGTATATGAAAGTTAATATGTAGTAATCCTGTTAAGCAATACTGTAAACATGATGTTATGAAATCTGTAGGCACGAAGGGTGTAACATGGTATGGTGTAAAGTGGTCCATTTTGAAAATGTAGTTATAGTCCAATGTTTCAAAAACATTTGGTTCCCTATAACTATAGCTCTGATACCAATCTGTAACACCCCTAAATTTTGAGTTAACAGCGGAAGAATTAATAGGGGTATTACTGGAAGGATCATAGTTATAATCTTAGAAAACGACTCAAAGAGACGTTTTGTAAATCATCGTCATTCATTTAGAAATTCAAATACAAAAAGCAAATTTCAGCATTTAATATTCCACAAAAGATAATGTAAGTTTGATATGAATGACAAAAATTTATTTGACACCAAAACCATCCGTTACATGCCTGCTCCGATGCCTTGAATGCTCCTGTTAATTACCTTAGATAACATGCTTAAAAGTCAACAAAATTTTTGAGTGAAATCATAACGTTTATAATTATAATCAGTTTTGAACACAAGTCTATAATTGCATATAAATACAATTATCATGAAAAAGAGATATTGCGGTCAATATGTTGCCCTAAGTCTCATGACACTCAAACGTTAACATGTACCGCATAAACGGTCAGAACAATCCAAATTAATGGCATGAGTTATGGCCCTCTATAGGATATTGCCAACTACCTATTTTAAATTCAAAAAAAGTGTATCTGAACCTATCCAGCTAGCAACTAAGGCCACCTTCAAGATAGTTCAAACAGGCAGTCAGCTTTCATAGACCTGTTCACTATATTCGCGTCCACCGCAGTGGTTAATGGCTCATGATGGGAGGGACTTCAAATAAAGGCAATAATGGTAACTTAGGCAATATCAGTCAGGTAAAGAATACAGAAAATACTTGTGTTCTGCTTTAAAACATGTATCTCCCTACGTATTTGAAAGTATTTAAAAGTTAAAAGTGGGACTATGACCTCACCTTGAATGTAACTGGCAAATATGAAATATGAAATCAAATGTATTTAAGGGAATGGCTCTAACACACGACCTAGATAATTATAAGGAAGTATAAGATTTTGACGGTTTTGGCATAATACGAATAATGATTGAAATGGCATCGAATGACGAAGTGGTTTGTGATGAGAGTGAATGATATGCTTAAAATGCTTAAATTCAAAAATAATATTATCTTATTTTTATGTCTTTAAATCCAATAATATCGTTTCCTCGAAAATGGTAAAACGAAACGTTAAGTTAAATCGTTGAAAATCCGTTATATAGAAATATAAACGTTATAAGTTTAAATATTAAACGAAACGTAAAAATGTACATAAATGAAAAGAGAAGCGTGAAATATATAATAGAAATGAATATGCAAAAAGGTTACAGTTTTGGTCCTTGTACTTTTATCAATTTTACACTTTTTACCCTAACGGTGTCAGATTTGCACCGTTAGTCCCTGGTTACATATATATTACATTTTTAGTCCAAAATGGTTATATATTACATTTTTAACCTCTTGTTTGTTGTTTTCACCTTTTATACCCCAGGTAAATAGTTTGACCGTTTTACCACATACTTTTACAAAGTTGACAATTTTTACCCAAATAGTCATAATCGTTGCAAAAGTAGTCCAAATGTTATAAAAGAGTTGGAAAAATAAATCCGAGAGTTTCTATAAATTTATAAAGCTTATTTAAGTGCTTTTAGACCGCTTAAAATAAAAAGTGCTTATTTTCTCATTAAATGGGGTTTAACATTTAAAATTATGGCCCAATAACAAAAGCGAACCGAGGGCTATTTAGGATTAATGGGATTGGTTTTGGGCTCATCTTATGAGCCTAAAAACTTTACAAAAGGTCTTATTTCAAGAGCTTATCGTATGAGCTTAAAAATAGCTTATTGGGCTTATTAGTCCACTTAGTATAAATAAAGGGTTTATAAATGGTTCGAGTAGTGTTTAGTTTGAGATTTTTAAAAGGCTTATAAAAGCTTATGAGAGAAATCTTAAAACATGAACTTATTAAATTAGTTTGTAAAGAAATGGGTTGGACAATAAAATTGGTGTGTCGTGTTTATGGATTCATTTTAACATAGCCTTTTCTATATGACATTAACGTGATCAAATAAATAATAAAATGACATATGCGTTTAAATAAATGAGATGTGATTCGATATAAGGTAAAAATGATCTCGATATAGAATGAAACGAATGTATAAATGAAATATGAATGCGTGAAATGTAATCCTAACCATTCCATGAAGGAGGCATTATGTATGAAACGTAAAATAAATTAATGAAAGCATACATATGTATAAAAATGAAATATACGTTCGAAATGAATAATGAACTATGCATGATTGTATATAAATCAATAAGAATGATTGGGAAAAGGTTTAGGAGACTCACAACACCAAGAAAGTGGAGTTATACGTTAAGAATGGACAAGAAGGATTCGAAATGAGGCTTATACGTCCGAAAATAAACTCGAATAGCTAGTGCTTGGTCCTTGCTTCCTTCGAACGACTTGGTAGGAGGCTTTAGCACGTTTGGAGCATGTGTGAATAAGTTTTACAAGTGGAGGAAGTGAGTTATGAGAGTGTTCGATATATATGCATGCATGTACACAATTTTATGATTTTAAAATATGCAAGTTGTGTAGATTCGATATGTACAGAGATAGGATAGGATAAAGGGAATAAATCTCAAGTATTTAGTAGCTTAGGAGGGGGTTTAGGAGTATGGGTTTGTCATAGAACCGTGTTGTGCATGAATGTATTTATATATGTTTCGTACGTTAAATCAAAGGGTCCAAAATTTAGTTTTAACGTGACCAAGAATGAGAAGAGGTGAGAAACATGTTCATGAACTCCAAATAAACTTTAGGAAGTCAATTGAACTAGGAAAAATTAGTTTAGAATCGAATTGGGTCAAAATATAATAAATGTCAAATGGTTTTGTAACAGTTGCGATAGAGGTTTACTTTAGGTCTCGATGAGCAAGCAAATGATTAAAATAGAAGCTGAGATTCGACATTCCAATTATTTGGTGGATGAGGAAACGAGATGAGTAAAATGTTGAGTACCTTGTGTGTCGAAATTAAAAATAAACGAGGCAAAGTATACTGGTTTAGTCGAGTGGAATAAAAGAAATACAAAGCTTAAAATTTAATGGTTTGGGCTTTGTGAATAGGAACAGGCCAAGTGTTAGGCTAATGAATAGTAATAGGATCCGTTTGGTTTATATGGGGTATGTTAGGTTTGTCGTGGTCCGCGTGTGAGCTCGTTCCAAGGTTTTGAGAATTAATGTATTATAATAAACAAAATTTTAAATTTTGCTCGTAAAAATGGTTAACTGAACTGTAATGATAATTAATACTTGATTAATGTTTACTAATCACTGGGTACATACTGCAAACATAATGTATTGGCTAGATGATGTAAGATACATCAATGATCCAATCATTCACCTACAGAGATGAACATCAACATCATCACTATCTGAATTCTTGTGCAAAGGCTTTTCTGTATCCATTGGGGTGCTAGCTATCCTGACATCTATGAAATTAAACTTCCTCAAAATGTTAGCTACATATTTATCGTGGCTGATAAATATTCCATCTTCTTTCTGCTTCACTTGCAACCCTAAGAAGAAAGTAAATTCTCCCATAGAACTCATCTGAAACTTGTCATGCATAAGTTTTTCAAACTCATTACACAACTCCTTCTTTGTAGAGCCAAAGATAATATCATCAACATAGACCTGGACAAGCAAAATATCCCCTTTTTGCTTCTTTATAAACAAGGTATGATCTATCTTTCTTCTATGAAACCTATTTTCCAATAAATACATGGCCAAGGTTTCATACCAGGCTCTTGGACCTTTATGCAAACTATAAAGTGCTTTCACCACCTTGTAGACTTTGTCTGGATAGCCAGGATCTTCAAACCCTGGAGGTTGACATACATATACCTCTTCTTCAATCATACCATAAAGGAAAGCACTCTTCATATCCATCTGATACACCATAAATCCCATAAAGGAAGCATAAGCTAAGAATAGCCTTATTGCCTTAATTATTACTACAGGGGCAAAAACTTCATCATAGTCTATGCCTTTTACTTGAGTATAACCCTGTGCAACCAGCCTTGCTTTGTTCCGAATCACTATGCTTCTCTCATCTTTCTTATTCCTAAAGAACCATTTTGTACCAATACCTTAGGCAAATCCACTAGTACCCAAACCTTTTGTATCTTAAATTGTAGAAGCTCTTTCTGCATAGCTTCTACCCAAGATGGATCACTTAGAGCTTTGGGAATTCTTTCGGGTTCTTCCAGAGATAGAAAATAAATAAATAGACAAGTATGAAGGTCTTCATGAGTTTTCCCTTCATAAACAACACTAATAAAACCTTGTTCATTTGTAGTCTTTGTCATTCTCCTTGTCTGCACACCAGACTGCACATCACCAATCACATGATCAAGTGAATGATCTTTATGGATTCTTGTATTTGGAGTTAAAGGAGCTAGATATGTGATAGGAATTTTGTTCATATCCACTTCTATTCCATCACCAAATAAATCAGCATGTGTGGCTTCAAGTGCAGCAGTAGTAATTGTTGTACAAATAGTATTAATATTTGGCCTATCAGTATTAACATCATGAGCACTGTTGTCAGGCCTCTCTTGATCATCAATTCCACTTTCTTTGTTTACACCTTCATTATCCTTCTTTCCAGCATCACTAGAAGGTTGTGGTTCATCATTGCAAACATTCTTTGAAGATGAATTAAATAGTGAACCATCTTTCCATAGTGGCATCAAAAGGTAGTCTTGGCTAGACCCTGTCTTCATGCTAGACTGACCTGCACCAATACTATCTTTCAATCATTAGAGTTTGTACCTGCAACAACTGGCACATAATTCATTGATTATGTTAGAACATCAATATCAAACAGCCACTTAGGTCCATCACCTGCAACACTAGCTTTACTCTCCAAGAATTCAATATGCAAGTTTTCTTCTACTTTCCTAGTTCTTATGTTGTATACCCTAAAAGCCTTACTATTCATAGACTATCCAACAAAGAATCCTTCATCAGCCTTTCCCTCAAACTTGCCTAAATGATCTATGGTATTAAGAATGGTAACATGACATCCAAATGGTCTCATAAAGATTAGAGCATGTGTTCTACCTCTAAATAGTTCATAAGAAGTCTTGTTATGAGGCTTAAATATTAATACCATGTTCTGCACATAGCAAGCACTATTAACTACTTCACCCAAAAATGTAGTAGGTAACTTAGAGTCAGCTAACATGGTTTTAGCTGCCTCAATTAATGTCCAATTTCTCCTTTCAGCAACACCATTTTGATGAGGAGTTCTAGCTATACTAAATTCCATTTTAATACCTTTCTTTTCACAAAACTCATTCATAACTCTTTTCCTGAACTCTGTTCCATTGTCACACCTGATTATCTTTACTTTCTTATCAACTAGATTTTCTATCTCAATAATAAACCTCTTAAGAATGCCACTAGTCTCATCCTTAGTTGCTAAAAAGAAAACCCAAGTAAATCTGCTATAATCATTAGTGAAAACTAGACAATATTTCTTATTCATTAAGCTGCTCACAAAAGTTGGACCAAACAAGTCCATATGCAACATGAATAAAGGCTGAATAATAGAGTTCTGAATCTTGGACTTACAAGAGGCTTTGTGTTGCTTCCCCTTTAGACAAGCAATACAAGTTTGGTCATTTTAAAAACATTTTAAAGGTAAACATCTCACAAGATTTTCCTTAACAATTTTATTAATGGTTTTAAAATTTACCTGACCTAGCCACATATGCCATAACATTGATTCATCAAGTGTGGCCTTTGCAATAAGACAAGTTAAACTCTCTTTAGGAACAATATTCTTCATATCAACACTGTACATATTGTTCTTTCTAGGAACTTTAAGTAAAACCTGAATCTCATCAGCTACCTTAAAGCTAGGAGACAGAACAAGACATTCAATGTCAGTAAAAAGGACACTGTTCTTTTTGTCACACATCTGTGAGACACTAAAAAGGTTAAACTTTAACTCATGGACAAAGTACACATCCTCAAAATCAAGCTTACCAGTCTTAATAGTTCCTTTACCAGTAATTTTTTCTCCTCTAGCTCCTCCCCCAAAGGTAACATATCCTCCATCAAATTCCTTGAAGTCTGAGAGATAGGACATGTTCCCTGTCATGTTCTTTGAGCATCCACTGTTAACATAGCCCTGATCTTCTTTTTGTGAATGACCCTATACATAAAAATAAGGAAATTAGTTTCCTTTGGGGACCCAAGCCATTACTAACTTGGATCTGCCTCGTGCATCAACATAATTATGTTTCTTCAAAGTAATTGATGCACTATTAAGTTTGGTAGGTCTCCAAACCCAACATGCTGAGGCCTTAACAACATTAACCTGATTTACCCTAACAGCATTAACTACTGCCAAATTTCGTCTAGCAGTATTAACTTTTTGGCTAAAATTTTTGTTAGTTAATGTTGTTCTTGTTTGAAAGGGTCTCTTTACAATTGGTTGTGCTAATTTAGAAAAACGTAACATTGGTCTAGTACTATAAACTGTAGTTTTGGGATGAGTAGTATTAACAGGCCTGACAGTATTAACTGGTCTTAGGCCAGATTTCATTGAAACTGCTCTTGGAGCCATGTTTCTGTGAGCGCTAGGGTGAGCCTTTTTAGGAAAATAATTGTAATTCACCCTTGTATAAGTATTCCCAGATACCACCCTTTCCCTTTGATGGTAATTTCAGTCATCCTACACATCGTCAAAACTTGCACAAACAAAACAAGCTTTATTGTACATTAGAAAATCACTTCCTAGCTGTCAGGACTTCTGATTATTCTAGTTTCTTTGATTTCCCCTAGGACCTTGTGACCTGTACATTTTAGCATACTTAACTGGTTTCCTAACTGGTTTTTCTTGTTGTTTAGGTCTAGCTAATTCTATCTTAGTGTAGGTCGTGTATATCTCAACAACACACACACGTATAACAAAGTAAAACATGTACTACTACTAATCTAATAAGCTACAGTATGGAGATAAGAGAATAAGCTAATAAGAGAAGAGAATAAGAGATGAAAAAGAGAGATTTGGAGGGTAATTCATTTCATACGATAGAGGAACAAGACTTACGCTACATACATGAAAAACCAACTTGTAAAATGAGCTCCCTACCTTTCTATTTATAGGCAAGGGATTAGGGAAACTCTTACAATAATGTTTCTAGAAGAATTAACACATAATTGGGCGGTCCATGGGCTTCTAATGGACCGCACCTTAAATTGCAAACATAAAGCCCTATTTAAGCAACATTTTATCGCTAATGAACAAGACTTGTAATATATTAAAACGTGTTCCTAACAATCTCCCCTTAAGTCTTGATCATCAATGTTGCTCGACGTCTTCTTTGCTTCTTTGGCTTCCGACGTCTTTATAATCTTTGTTTCTTTGTTCTTGTTCTAAGATGATATGATATTGTCTCGATCTGCCAATCTCCAACATCTTCTCGTCTTCTCCATCATGCTCATATGTCTTTGACTTGTTTTCTGCAACATGTTCTCACTTTTCAATCTTAAACTTGAGAAAGGTTGAGGTGCTTGAACTTTTGAATTTACTATATTATATGTTGAACTTTTGTTGTTACTGAGTCTTTGAGAGAACATTTCTTCAAGATGTGAACATGATGGAGTCTTGATGGTTGAACTCCAGATCCTCAACAGCAGCAGCAGCACGAACCAACCGGTACTTACAGGCTCAGACTCAAGATCGTCAATAGCATAGTGTGAAGACTTTCTCAAGTCCTAACCCAGGCCGTTCTGAACCAGATTCCCCCGAAAGGGATAACACGGACACACCGAAGTGCACCCACGATTCAGTGAGTCACTGGAGATCACCCCACGACTGTAGACTGTTTGGAGCAAACACTAAGCGTAACTCACAAGGAGTTACCGAAGTGACCTGCTGTCAGGGCTGTTAGATGTTGACCCTGGCAGGATTTCCATTCAATCATTGATAATCACAATTGTGACTTCTCTCATGAATGTTCTTGGCAGATTGCTAAGATCTGCGAAGGAAACTTTCCTAATTTACAACTGATGCCCATGATGTAGAACACCAGAGTATTTCTAAGTGTACCTAAGAGATCTTTTATGAATCTCATGGCTCTAGACTCAATTAGTGCACGTTTGTTTGGTCGTCGGAGGCCTGGAGCAGATTGCCTCCTTTTCAATATCAACACTCTCGTAATGAGAGGTCGATAGATTATGAAGGGTTCTCCGTGTGAATGAAAGAAATGTCTTTTGAGAGACACTTGAGTGGCTTAGAAGGTTTAGTGCAGTGCATCACTGGGTCCATGGCGTCTTTAGTCTTCAATACCGGTGATGCTCATCAACCAGTAGATTATGAATTGAACCTGGTGTCTGCCCTAAGGTTGAACAAATGGAGGGCTATTTCTTTTCACCCTTTTCTTTGCTTTTCTTTTTCATTCTTCAACACCTTCTTTCTCCGTTCATTCATTTTCTCTTTTTTTTATATCATACCTAGGACTTTCTAGTTCTAAACTATTGGTATTGTCCTTGGGTAGATCCCTCCGGCTCTGGCGGATCATAGGACGGTTTTCCCTAACCTTAGTCACCTTATAACTCCATGACTATCCTATGTTGATGCCATTTACCAAAAGTTTGTAAATCTCTCAAAGTGTCGATGATAATAAAGATATTTTGTTGACACCTTGAGAGTTTGATGATTTTCAGAAAGACTCCCCTTTAACATGTGCGCATAAGTAATAAATTTGAAATTTGCACATGCCGGAAAGAGTTGGCATTTTTGAATTGATTGATTTTCAATGAAAATGATCATCGCGAGACACGCTTACATCACTAGTATAACTAGCTTGAAATTATTACCCGTCCAGATCATATTCAAGGAAAATCGCTCAAAATTGGTACATTCTACTCAGACACGTCCTTTGCGAGACACGCTTACTTCACCAGATAAACTGGCTTGAAATTATTACCCGTCCGGGACATGTCCTTTCGACTACTGACTTTTCCTATCGTCAATTCAAGGGTCAATTCTGAGTATGAGCACTAGTGAGATTCCAGCAATTGAGACACCATATTTTAACCATCTTTTACTTCTCCCCCTCAAAAATAGCATACTCATGATGTTTTTGAAAAACTTTATGATTAAAATATGCTATTTTTGAGTTTTTAGGGAAGAATTTCAAGAACATTTATATTTCGGAACAAATATTATATTTTCAAATACTCCCCCTTAACAAGTGAATACTTGTCCTTATGAGCAGAATGTTTGAACAACTTTATAAAACATTCTGGTTTAATTCTGCTCATAAGTAAGAAACTTTCGCTCCTTTTTCAGGATTGAGGCACTGAAGCGTACCTCAGGGTCCTTTCTTTGGTGTCCGGGTTGTACACTATTATGTGTGCACAAGCCGTAATGTCACAGGCATATGGTAAGAGTAATGAAAAAGAATTATGAATTATGAACTCAAGTGCTTACATCAATCTCCTTTGTTAAACTTGGTGAATTCTGGACCCGTCCTTTGATATAGTCTGATAGGAAATGGTGGACGACCGCCCACATAACTCTCTAGTCTCCTAATCTGATCCCTTCGGTACAACCTTCTTTCAATCTTCAAGATGAACTGCATTACTTGTTTGAGCTCATTATGTGTCCACCTAGTTGACTTTTTCAACTCATGATACCGAACTCTTAGAACTAACTCATCTCTAACGTTTTTCAGCGTATCGTCACAGAATTTATATATCTCGTGAAATGACATGAAATGGTTTGTGTGTGTTGCACTTCTGTAGACGAACCCAAAGACTGGGTATTTCTTCATGGTATATTGAGCATTGCGGTTGTTTTCCATGAACATTATGGGCTCAACGAGATTCAACTTCTGCTGATAACTTTCCACTCCTAACTGAAGATCTTCTACTCATTCTTTGATTATCGTTCTTCGGATGAAGTGGCAGATAGCTGCACTTAAAGCATACTGAAGATCGGTAGAGAGATGTTGCAGTTTTCCTTGTATTTTGATGAGGTATAAGTCTTCAATATCATTAAGACTCAAGTCAGGAAAATCTGCTTCCGAGAACGAGTAGAGCTGGTTGTCATGTCTTCTGACGGTGATCTCAGATAAGAATGTGTAATCATACTTCTTTGATCCTGAAACACTAATCACTGCCATGATCCTGAGGTCACTAGAGACTTGTTCTCTAGACTTTTGGCTAAGTTTATACTTGTACCAGTTCTTCCTTTTATCATACCAGTGATGGATTCCTAATTCAGCATCACGATCATAGATCACTTGTTGTTTCATGAAGATCTTCTGGTGAATTGCAGCTTCCTCAATGGCAGGATTTTGGTAACTTGCTGCAAGGGTGAAGGTAATTGAAGTTGCATACTTCGTTTTGCTTGATGCTCCATGCATGAGTAGTTCAAGATCTTTGTTGAAAAAGAACTGGAAGGGGATTTCTGAAGTTCCATGAGGTTTTCTGATCACGGGTAGTGACTTTGTCCAGTCTGTAATGTATGAAAGGTTTTTTTTCACGGCCACCCACCCTGAGTATGTCTGGATTAGTCCAGTCAAACTCATTTGACATTGCATGAGCAATGTTTTCAAGGTGATACTCCAGCTCAGCCGCAAATGAAGATTTGTCTTTAAGAAGAATGAAGGCATCATTTTTTATCCTATGAAGTTCTCTCTTTGTCATTTTCTTCACATTTAGAGTATGTTTGATTTTGTGTGTAAATTCAAACGTACTGTCTTCAACTTTAGAAGCTTCGTCGTCTTGGATCTGAGCACTGGCAAGTTGATCAAACCATTCATTGTCGTTCACATCTTCATCATCATCAAGCCATGTGATAACAGCTGGTTCTTGAGAAGATTTCTTGCTGCTAGATGGATTTGATTTGACAGGTTTACACTTTGGTGGAGATGGTGGTGGTGATTGTGGTTGATCGTCTTGTTTTTGAAATTCCACATTTTCATCATGAATATGCTCAAAATGATGTTCAGTTGTTGTAGGACCAGATTCCAGATTAGGTTGAGGTGGAGAAGAAGTTGTGGTTCCTGTAGGCTCAGCAATGTGAATTCCAGATCCGCTACCAGTCTTTAGTTTCTTTGTAGTAGGGTCTGGATCTTGTTCATCATCATCACGTTTCCTTTTGTCCTTATCTGCTGAAGCCTTACAAGATTCCATATTTTCTCGAATAGCATTCAAGATGGACAGTTCAGTTTAATTGAGAGAAGATTTTGCAAGCAACTTGGTGTGGAGAGCGTCTTGAAGATCTTCAACAGAATAATCCAAAAGATGTTGTTGCTGAATCTTCAAAACTTTGATCTTTTCTTCAAATGTAGTATCAACATAAGCTTCATTGATTTTCTGAAGATCAGGAATGTACTTCTTGATGTAATGCCTTGTATTTGCTTTCATTTTAGCATCAACATCAGATTCTAGAAACTCATCCATCTTTAGCTTAGTTTGTTGCATCTCTTCCATTTGTTGAGACAAGTTCTTGACTAAGATTTCCATCTCAGCCAATTTTACACTTGTTTGTTTGTCCTTCTTGACTTGTGCAAGCTTCACTGCTTTCTTAAGTTTTCTTGCAGCAGGAGATACAACTTCCACTTTGGTAACACGGGCAATTCTTTTCACATGCTTACCTTTCAAGGCCGATTTGATACGATCATAAATTGTTGCTTTTGTTTTAGGTGATGGTGATTTGTTCGGTGATGGAGTAAGTGAGGGAATTGGTTCTTCAGAGTTAGGTGTTGAGTCCTTTGGAGGGGAAGATGGAGGTGTTGGAGTGTGAGGAGGTGATTCAGGAGGTGTATTCGGTTTGGGTGATGATACAGGTGAAGGTTGAACTGGTGGTGATTTCTGCTCCTGTTGAGGGTTATGAACAACCATAGCATGTTCGGGTAGAGGAACTGATTGAGAACGGATGTAGCTATCAGCTTCCAAGTTTGCTTGAGCATCCTCCTTAAGTTTCCTTTCTAATTCCTCTTATCTTGCCATTGCTCCCTCAAGTTCCTTAGCAGCATTAGTAGTCTTATCACCAATAATTTCCTTTTCATCTTTAGGATTCCAGTCCATATTGTCTTGATGGAGTTGTGCCTCCCCCTGGTTATCATCAAACATGGAGTATGAGATTTCCCTGTCAGGTAAGACTATATTGCTCTCCTGATCATTCTCCTTCTCATTCTGATCTTGTGCTTCCAAGTCGGGTTGATTAACCGAACTTGGTTGCTGTGGAATGACAGATTCAGCCTTATCGGGTTGAATAACCGTATCAGGCTGAGTCGTGGATGTAGCAACTCCAGACCCTCCGGGTTGATTAACCGGATTAGTGTGGATCAAAGCTGCTTCTTGAACGGTGCCTGATCCTCCTGCTCCTTGCATCATTTCATACTCCTTTTGTTTTTCAACAGCCAATTGTGCCCTTCTTTCTTCATCCTCCTTAGTTGACTTTCGACTCAACTTTTGTGCATTTTCAAAGTTGATCTTATTTTGAATTTCAGCTTCTTCAACAGTCATAACAACAGGAGTCTCCTCTTCTGATTCAGTTGCTTCAGAGTTAGAATCTTCATCAATAATCCCAGATGGTTCAGATTTTGGTTGGGGTTTACTAGGTACTGTTCTCTTGAGAGATCTTGGATGCTGTTTCTTTGGTAGTGAGGTACTTGATGCACTGCCAGTCTTAGACCTGCTTCGAGAACGGGTCTTTGTAGATCCTGACCCTTCAACCAAGTTAGAAAGTCCCACTCGACGTTCATGGAATGCCTTATCATATGCAAGATATTCTTGAGTTTCTTTTATTTCATCGGTCATTAGAAACTCTAGCAGTCTTGTCCCTTGTTTGTGCGTGCTCCCTTTGGGAAAGTAGACTTTGAGGAAAGTTTTATCCAGCTTGTATGGATGAATCTCTCGATCGGTAGGTCGTCGATCAATGTCCTGATGTAAGTCTAGCAGATAACTTATGAGAACTTTGGTGTAACGAACAAAAGGGATTTGTTTGAAAGCTTTCCGCATCTGGAATAGTATATCTTCCCAAATAAGAGCTGCAAAGTCAATCTTTTCCTGGTTCACGAATCCCCAGAAGACTTGAAGATGAAGTACTCTTGGGTGCTCAAAGCCACTATCTCTAACGGATATTGAACGAGTTATAATGTAGAAGATAGTTCTCCAGGGCTAAGGTATGTATTTAGCATTGACTTTAGAGATCTTGGTTAATGGTGTATCGGGTTGAACATCATAACCAATGTCTACAAGGAATTGCATGATTTCAGATTCTGATGGTGTCGGGTAGAATTGGTTGGAAGGTTCAGGTTCATCTGGAAGGTCTAAGGCTTTGCGAAGGTGATAAGGTATGACTCTGATCCTTTTACGATCCAGTTGACATGTGAAGTACTTGTCATCACTGCTCAGTGTGAAAGTATCCCAGAATTGATGTATGTACAATTCTGGAATGGTGTCAGAGCTGTCAAGAAGGTTTCTGCACTTATGAGCTTTGAGAATTTCCACAGCAATCTGGCAGCTCGGGTCAGAACACTTTATCTTATCAAGCTTTACTCGTGCATTGTTTTTCCCAATCTCCAAAGAATACCCATGAGGAAAAAATTCTTCTTTAGTGAGTGTTGGAAGAGGTTGTTGTTGTGGTGCAGCCATTTGATGTTATCTGAAGCAACAATCAAGTACAAATATGCAATATACATGATTTTTAGCATAGGTTAAAACTAGATACAACACATGGCATCCATTTGCTTATATGATTGGTTGTTACATGCTTGATCAAAGAATTTATCAAGATATTACCAAATTTTATAAAATTTGATTCATTTCGATAAGTATAAAAGATATATCTAAGGAAATAGGTCAAATTCTATAAAAGATCACAATTGCGATAATTATGGCAATTGCGATAATTATGCAATTGCGATAATTATCCAATAGCGATAATTCTGCAATAGCGATAATTATGCAATAGCGATAATTATCCAATCGCGATAATTTTGGCAATCTCGATAAACTCTTGTACAAGAGTTTCCGATAACTTTGAAGATGAACAGCCACGCAGATTCTTATCGAAATTCATTATAACTTAGATTTTTCAACCACATATTATATTAATCAGTTTTTATGACTAAACTAGACAATCTGTCCAAGTTATAACAACATTTATCCACAAAAACTCAATAAACAAACTGCTAGTGTTCGTTGTTCTTCATAAACCCTTAAACTCAATTAATCCACTTAACGTGTTTCTGGGCACAATCTAAGCATGCATTGATTCAATTAAATTCATAACAACAACATCCCAACATAAAAATTACACAATAACACTCATATACAGATTTCCCCAAATTTGTCGCTTAAACCCTAAAACATAATTCTAACGATTTGAAGTTTCTGGGAGTGATTAAGCATACAATCTTGGTTGATTATCAATATCTAAGCATTATCGTACAATTTTCTCAACTAAAACATTCTCATTCGAACATCCCCAATTTTTACGCAAAACCTAAAACAAAAATTCACAATTGCGATAGTTTTAACCGTTGGATCATGATAAGATTTAAAACCATCTGTTATAATGACATGTTAAGCACAAAAATACTCTCAAAATATGAAGATCGTGAGTGGATTGACAGATTGAAGGATGGCCGTAGATGATGGTGGGTGTGGTTATTTAATACGGTAGGTGAAAGTGTCAGTTAAGTTGCAGTGAATTAACTGCAGTGTAATTTTCTTTACCTTTTATATCTAAACAATTAACTTTGCAATCTTGACACATATAGTCCCCTAACCTTGAGTCTTTGAATTTTAAGTCCTAAACCACCATCATACTAACTCTAAGTCTCATATTTTACATTGAAGGCACACAACTTTTTTATCTTGAGATCTTATCACCAATACTTTGTGAAGCAACAAATTTCTGAAAGCATGCAAGTACAAGTTTAAAAAATTGTGGAAAATATTATGTCTCCCCCTCAACACGTGTTCAAAAATAATTTGTGACATTTTAAAATGAACAACGTGTTGGATAATGGTTTGTACTTGCAATTTTTTATTTTATTATTATTATTTTATATATATATATATATATTTACAAAGATAGTTTAGATGTTTGATTCATTTAATTGTTTTTGAGAAAGTTTTCCAAATCATTTGGAGTCAAACATCTCATACCAATGCGGTGAACCAGATCCACAAATCTTGCATGAGGCAAGGCTTTTGTGAACAGATCCGCCAATTGGTGATCCGTTCCCACAAAATACAATTCAACAGTACCCTTTTCCATGTGTTCCTTGATGAAATGGTACCGGAGATCAATATGATTTGACTTGGAATGCTGCACGGTGTTGCATGAAATAGCGATGGCACTCTTGGAATCACAGTACATAGGATTCTTGTTGAATACGTATCCGTAGTCCATCAGTTGTGATCGCATCCAGATGACTTGAGCACAGCAGGCAGACATGACCACATATTCAGATACTGTTGACGACAATGAGGTGCAGTCTTGTTTCTTTGATTGCCAAGAGACGAGCTTGTCACCCAAGAATTGTTCTCCCCCTGATGTACTTTTGCGTGTGTCTAAGCACCCTACATGGTCAGCATCTGAAAATGCAACAAGTTCAAACCCATAATCCTTTGGATACCAGATCCCCAAATTAATGGTTCCCTTTATGTATCGAAGGATTCTTTTAACGGCTGACAAATGCCGTTCAGTCGGTCTAGACTGATATCGGGAGCAAAGATATGTGGCAAATACAACATCCGGTCTGCTAGCCGTGAGATACATGATCGAACCAATCATACTACGATACTTCGTAGGATCAATGGGTGTCCCATGTATGTCAGCATCTAGCTTCGGGGATGAGGAGGACATTGGGGTATTATAGGTGTCACAGTTGGTCATACGATGCTTTTTCAGGATTTCCTAAGCATACTTTGACTGACTTAGAAATATACCATGGGGTGACTGATGAACTTGCAATCCTAGAAAGAATTTAAGTTCACCCATCATAGACATCTCAAAGTTTTGTTTCATTAGTTTAGAAAAAGCGTTTGAATATTTTTTATTGGTTGAACCAAAAATAATATCATCCACATAAATTTGAACAATGAGAATGTCTGCCCCGTGTGTCTGTATAAATAAAGTCGGGTCAACAGTTCCTATGGTAAAATGATTAGCAAGGAGAAATGCAGACAATTTATCGTACCACGCCCTCGGGGCTTGTTTAAGGCCGTATAGGGCTTTCTTAAGCCGATATACATGGTTTGGATGATCTGGGTCCACGAAGCCTTCTGGTTAGGATACGTACACCTCTTCTCGGAGTTGTCCATTGAGAAATGCCGTCTTCACATCCATCTGATAGACTGTTATGTTCTTGTGGGCTGCGTATGCCAGAAACATTCGAACTGCCTCAATCCGAGCCGCTGGAGCAAACGATTCCTCGAAGTCAATACCCTCTTCTTGGATATACCCTTTTTCTACCAGTCGAGACTTGTTACGGATGACGGTACCATCTGCATCTAGCTTGCTCTTCCAAATCCATTTCAATCCAACAACATAAACTCCATCTGGTTTTTCCACTAATTCCCAAACTTCCAAACGTTTGAATTGTTCCAGCTCTTCTTGCATGG
The DNA here is from genome assembly GCA_021014915.2 of Artemisia tridentata subsp. tridentata. Lineage (NCBI taxonomy): Eukaryota > Viridiplantae > Streptophyta > Magnoliopsida > Asterales > Asteraceae > Artemisia > Artemisia tridentata. Next base: position 266,049,076 of record CP139507.1, on the reverse strand, counting down.
ATTCAATCCAGTTGTCATATGTAAGGGCTTTTTTGATGTTTTTAGGTTCAGATTAACAAACAGTGAGTGCATACATGCAGTGTTCACTATCTGAGTGAAGTTTTTGTCTTGTCATGACTGGATTGTCAGGATTTCCAATTATATTTACCAAGGGATGATCTCTTGTCCATTTGTGGGTGGATGGAAAATGTTGAATGTTGTTATGGTGATATGACGGGTCCATATTGCTCGAGGATGACTCTCCTGTTTCTGGAATGGTTGGTGGTGGAGCAAATGGATTAAAAAATGCATTCCCGTCATATCCTGAAGGTGTGGGAACTTGGTTAGAATCTTCAACTGCAGGTGGAGGTGTTTGTTCCATGGGTGATGAGGGTTCAGGTTGAGGTGCATCGTTATCATCTGCTGTAGAAGTAGTTGCAGATTGATCAGGTGCTTGATTTGGGACATGTTGAGCAGCGGAACTGGTGGAAGCATCTGATGCACTACTAACACAAACTTCATCAAACATTGGTGCAAACAAATCTTCCAGATCTTTCCTGTTAAAGGGTAAGGGTGCAGCCGAAGATTCAGGGAAGTTTAGACGGTTATGTTCGGGTTCTAAGCGGTCTTGCTCAGAAGCCATATCCGTGAGTTCATCAAAATTTGCGTGTATAGTTTCTTGAATTTCCCCGGACCTACGATTCCAAATTCTATATCCATTAGAATTCTCACAGTAGCCAACGAATATCCCAATTTCTGCTTTAGCCTTAAGTTTACCAAGATCATCTCTATCATTCTTCGGGTAACACAGTGCTCCAAAGACATGAAAGTAGTTGATGTTTGGTTTTCTGCCTTGAATAAGCTCATATGGAGTTTTGTTGTGTCGTCTGTTGATCATGCCGCGGTTCTGGGTATAACATGCAGTATTAATAGCTTCAGCCCAAAGGTAGTCTGGTAATTGGTCATTGATCAACATTGTTCTAGCTGCTCCCATAAGCGTACGGTTTCGTCTTTCAACTACACCATTCTGTTCGGGAGTGCGAGCAATTGAATATTGATGAACAATCCCATGCTTCTTAATGTATTCCCGAAGGGTTTGATTCTTAAATTCAGTGCCGTTGTCTGTTCGAATAATCCTGACGGTGTTACGGACTTGAACTTGAATCTTTGTGAGAAACGTGATGACCATTGAAGGAACTTGATCTTTTATCCGAAGAAAGTAGACCCATGTCCATCCTGAGTAGTCATCTACTATTACCAAAATGTACCTTTTCCCGTTTATAGTTTGAACCCGCATTGGACCACACAAATCCATATGTAGCAGCTATAGGACATGATCTATGTTGTGTTCTGTTTTGGGAGGAAAATGAGCACGGTGACTTTTCCCTTGTTCACATGCAGAACACAAATGATCTTTGGCATATCTGAATTTGGGTAATCCGTCAACCAATTTATTCCTTGCAAGGTCAGTCATGGTTTTGAAATTGAGATGAGACAGTCTTTTATGCCACAACCAAGCCTTTGTGGGATTAGCCTTGGAGAGTAAACAAATAGGAAATGATGCTGTCATGCCTTCAAAGGATATAGTATAGAGACTGGTTCCTCGTTTTCCTTTCATCAAATCATTTCCTTGAAGATCACGAAGGAAGCAGGTTTTCTCCCGAAATGCTACTTCTAAATCTCCGTCACAGAATTGTCCCACTGAGAATAGATTGTGACCAAGGCCTTCAACATAGTATACCCGACTGATCTCGATGTTCCCATTAACATAATCTCCATAGCCCATTATTGCTCCGAAGTGATCATTCCCGAACCTGACCGTTCCGATGAACTTTGTGATAAAGTTTGTGAGAAGCTTGAGGTTGCTGGTCATGTGTTGGGAACACCCGCTATCAACAATCCAGAGGACAATTTGTATCACCTGCATCACAAATATTGGAAAAAGGTGGAGAATTGGTAACGGTTGGACCCGTTGGGTTAGTAACACAAGATTTAATTATCTTAGGAACCCATGTAAAACTTGCTATGTTTTGTAACCAACGTTGCCATGTCCAACTAGTCTCAGCCTTTTTCCTAAGAAATGCACTAGGTGATTTGGTTGTCTTGGGTTTGGCTATGGGTGTTTCAATGGTTTGCTCAGAAACTACTAGTGGAGGTTTCCCTAAAATGGACTTGGCAACAGTTTTGAGCCTAGAGGAAGAGCCACTAGTTCGTTTCTTTTTTCGTTTCAACAGAGTTTTAGCAATGCAGTTTTGATGATCACCAGATAATATACTAGCACGACAAACAATACAACTAGCATCAACCATAACATCATCATTAACATTCATAGATTTAACGTCTGTTACATCATTACTAGAATTAGACTTGGATAAGTTTGATTCTATTCCTGATATTACATGCGTTTTATTCAAACTACTTGCTTTAACTTCTGCAGACTTAGATGATCCATTCCTAGGTTTCCGGACTCTACGCTTCTGTTGTTTCTTGTAGGTCTTGGAGTTGCTAGCCTTAGACATGGTATCTAATCCTGTGGAAATTGAAGTAGTGTCATTAGTGGTTAAGTCTGATGCTTGGGTAATTGCCTTGTCTACTGCATACATCCCTGGGGCAATCTTATGAACTTTTGTTTTGCCTTTGTCTAAAACTCTGAGTTTCTTTTTCAGATCAACAATGATGTGTTGGTATTCTTTATTTTTTGAATCTAAAATTCTGTTGAGGCGGACTGTGTCATTTATGTTTTTAATAATTTCATCCAGATCCTTTTCATATTCAAACAGTTTATGTCTTAAGACATCATTTTCATTTTGATTGTTACTTTCAGAAGTGTGACTGTTTTGAAATGACAAAGATGTTTTTAGATGTTGGAAATTTAACTCAAATATGACACTTTGATGTTGACACCAGTCAAGCCTCTTTTGAAGATTGAAAACTTTGTTTTCCACATCATGGTTGATTTGACGAAGATCCTCATTCTCTTTTACCAAATTTTCTATCTCCATTTGCAACATCTCAACATTTACAGCATGATCATTCACAAGTAACTCATTGCATGACTCATAAAGCGAATTCATTATCACAGAAACAACGTCATAACACAGAACTTTTTCTAAGAGTCGATCATTTTCTTTTGCTAAAGTTTTCTTTTGAAGTTTTTGTCTTTGAACTTTGTCGTCTTTAGCTTTGAAAATGCTCTTCATAGATGCTACTTCCGTTTGTAATTCTTGTTCCCATTGTGTTGCACCTTTCTTTTGAAGAATATCTCGCTTTTCTTTCGCGACTGGGGAAAGAAAAGTAGAGACTTCGATTTGAGAACTAAACTCAATTTCATTCTCCAAAAGAAATATGTCTTCCATAAATGTCTTAAAATATCAAAGAATTCGACATTCTTGAGGCATTTGTGGATCAACTTCATCCTCTGTCAAAGCATCCTTGAGATGTGTAACAGTTTTGGACACAGGAATTACTGAAGAAGAAGCATGTATGTAGGTGTTTAACAACGTTTGTTCTGGTTTGTCCTTTGGAGGGACAAATGATTTACTGATATGAGGTCTTGCATTATAATCATAATGAACTCTGGAAAAATCTTTTTCTGGTTTTGGTCGACTCTCAAGTTCTTTTTGACGTTCAAGATGTGCAAGTTCTTCATCATTACTAAGCACAACAACTCTTTGAAAGGTATCATCAAGTAATAATTCTGCATTGTATAACTTAGGATTGTTGCTGAGTGCTTTTGAAAGAAAACGTGGTTGGTCACAGCCAATAGCAAATCCAAATCCTTTCGAAACTGGTTTTACCGTTAGCCTTGGAATTTGAGTTATTGATTCACCATTTTTGTATACAATAGTTTGAAACTCTTTAAGTTTGGATTCCAAAGTGACAATTTCTTCAAGATATGAGTTAACGCGTTTACTTGAGGCTTGCTTTTCTTCAAGAAGATTATTTTGAGATGTTGAAAGCTCAGATTGATGTTTTAACAGCTCAGAATTTAAAGTATCAATTTGTTTTTTGAATTCATATTGATCCTTCTCTTTTTGAGAGAGGAGCTCAGCCTTGGAAACGGTTAGCTCACGAACTTGACTTTCTAAATCTTGAACTTTGACGTACTCTTTTTGGAAAGCAATCTCAAAACCTTTTTCACGTTTTTCTTGTTTCTGATATACTGAAAGTTGTAGTTTATAGCACTCATTGTCCTTCGTTAATAATGCAATTTTTGCTTTTAGATTTTGATTGATTTCATTGCATTTCTCAATTTGTGATTGGGTGGTCATTAACAAGGCCTGAAGCTCTGAATCTTGATCAGGTAAAGGATCATTTCGTTCAAGATGATCCAAATTTCCATCTTCAATAGGGTCATCAAATGAAACGACAGTTTTATCATCATCAAATGATACAACAGTGTTTATTTGATTATCTGATGGAGATGAGAATGGTGAATCATGTTGAACAGAATTGTCATTTGTAGATGAAGATGCAGATGGTGAAGTAATTTCATGTATAAGACATTGTGGATCAGGTACCTGAGATAGACCATCGGTATCATAAACCGGGCCTGTCTCGGACATGTTCATCTCCTGCATGTTTGCCATGAGCATTACTGCAGAATTTGCTTCAAGATCTTCCATCTCATCATCAGAAGCAGCATTGGCCATAAAGCTTTGCTCATTTTGAGTCAACATTCCTGCAGCTTTTTCATCTTTGAGAGCCATCAGAAGAGCTTCCTTGTGATAAGCGCTACCCTGAGTCCTAGGCTTAGAGCAATGATGAAGCGAAAAGTGTACCGCATTTAGGGGGTCCTTTAAGTCCTAAATCGTATTTATTTGATCAAATATTGCCCTAAATCGTTCCTTTTGTCATTTTAGGTACTTTGGAAAAGAAATCTGGAAAAGGAAGCATTTTGGATGTTTTTGGAGCATAAAAGTGAAGAAAACGGCAAAGTCTCAAAATTGGCTGGAAAAGTACCTTTGACGGCGTCAAGTATTGCTCTTGACGGCGTCATGGCTTGACAAAAAAGGTGGATATGAAAAATACACATGATAAGCCAGAGAATTTTACAAGGGAATTCTGACGGCGTCACCCTTTAAGGTGATCAAGGCCATCACGGTTTAACTTAACAAGAGACGGCGTCAAGCCCATTTGACGGCGTCAGGCCTTGATAAGCCAGGGAGGATTTTGGACGACTAAAGAGGGACGGCGTCAAGAAGGCCATCAGGGAACCCTAGACACGGCGAGGTGACGGCGTCAAGATCTACAACGTGACGCCGTCAGCCACTAAGTTCTATATATAGTTTTGCAATTTTTTGTCATTAGTGTGCAACTTTGTGAGGAGAAACCCTAAGACGAATTTCTGCCATTTTTAAGGGTTTTCATACCCTTGGATCTCCCATGTTTAATTGAAGATAAGTTATCATTTAATCAATCAATATGTTTATGTGTTGTTTGATTATATCTTGTTCTTGTCTTTTGATTAACATGCTAGGCTTGATTTATCTTGTGTTTGCTTAGATCTAATGAAACCTAACTATTGATTATTGGTTATTAGTGTGTTATTAATTGTATTGGATGAATGTTTATCGATGTTAGGCTTAAGAAAACTGGCTAACTTCCTATACGGTAACTTGCTTGAACGTCTTAAGAAGCATGAACCAATGCGTACTAGGTTTTTATGGTTGTATTTAATGCATGAGCGAATTCTAGTGATCCCGTGTTAGGAGCTTCTTAGCTGGCTCGACATAGGAGTGAAGTAGGAGCTTGTAGAGTTGGGGAAGTACGTACGCCACCCCACGATTGGTATTAAGGAATACACCCGTCATCCACGCAATTAATACACACTAATCAATCGGTAAAAGATAGTTAGGGAGTAAGGAAATCTAAGTAAACACATTTCTCTCCACATAAGTTTCACAACTCTTTTCATTTTCAGTTATTTTATTTTATTTGCATTTGTAGTTATTTGGGTTAGTTGACTAGCAACTAATTCCGCCCACTCATTCAAACCCGAGATTTTACTTGCTTTCATAAAATATAAAAAAATACAAAAAGAATCTTCTCTCACCCTTAGACCTATTAGAGTAGTTTTTCAATCCTAACGACACTATTCCCTGTGGAGAACGATCAATCCCCCGTACTTACCACTACACTATACTACATCGGTCAGGTACACTGCCTGGTGGGGTTGTAAGCCTCTTGAGATCCCTCGAGAGGTAAAACCTGTTGTAAGGTCGCAAAACCACGCATCAAGTTTTTGGCGCCGTTGCCGGGGAGTAGTTATTGCTTAGGTTGAAATTTATTTTTATTCGGTCTACTCATTAGATTCCTATCTAGTGAGATTTTTATTTTCTTTTTATTTGCTTTCTAGTAGTCTATCTTTTCTTTGTGTCTTTGTTCGTAAAAACCTTTCCATTGACTCTTCCGTTCACCAATATGGAGTACGCGAACCCACCATACTACCGACCACGAAATCCATTTGCCCCTAATGACATCTTGATGTTCAACCAATATCGAGATGAACCCATATATGATGCATGGACTCGTTTTAAAAACTTACTCCGAATAGTCCCTCATCATAGCTTCGATTTAGCATCCCTAACCCAAATCTTTTACGATCGTGTCGACCGATATGACCAATGTGCATTAACGATTTTGCCAATAGGGACTTTAGGGAATTAAATGGTGAAGAAGCATGGGATGCCATTGAAGATTGTGCCCAGTATTATTATAGAGTAGACAACCCAACAAACGTTAGTACAAGTCAATTGACCACAAATTCCAAGGATCATGAAACAAGTTTGTCTGGGCATGACTATTTTGGGATACCTAAGTGGATGTCATGTAACATCATAGTACAAAACAAACACATAGGTAATCTAGATAAAATGGAGGATGAGGTGGATAATCCAAGCCCACAAAGTACCCCACAAGTCCTACCATCACTTGAGGCACACACACTGCCCGTGACTTACCCGGAAGAAGTAGAAGAAACTTTAGGAATCCCAATGGAGGTAGAACCCTTGGACCAAGCACCACTAGAGGATATAGGTTTGAATACTTATAGTGATAACCTTACTCTTAGTTCCAGGGAATTTCCTAGTGTTGATGAACCGGAACCTCAACCTTTACACAACTTTCCATCCTTAGATATATTTCTAGGAGACAAAAGAGGAACCGACCCACCCATCAACCCTTATTATCCGGGTAGTTTAAGGATGAAGGAAGCCATTCACTCACCCCCTTCACCTCACGTGGCATATTTCCACCCTAAGGGTGTGTATCGCTACTTTCACCCGCACTTAATCCTAAGTGTAGGGAAAAACTCCCTTATTTTTGTTAAATAAGGGTAGAGTCAGGCTCGTGACTCGAACAAAAACAAGCGCTTCTTGGGAGGCAACCCAAGCTTTATTTGTTTAATTGTTTGATGTTTTTATTTTATTTGTTTGTTTGTGTCATATATGCTTAATCATAATTGTTTAATTTTCATGTTTCGAATAAATTGTGAAAATGCTTTATCTTGTTTTTAACTTCGTCTTAACTACATATAAAGGTATTTTGCAAAAGATAAGTGTAAGGGAAATCCAAATCGGTTTACAAGAACAAATGAACATGAATCATAATAATATTGAATTAACATACATATTAGTAATTGTCTGAGTCAAATGCTTGTATCGAGTCATAATGATGTTTTGCAGGATTTCCAGGAAGTAAGGTATAGGTTTTTCCAAAAATTTTCCGAAAACTTAACATGAAAATTCTGTCAGATCATTTCTGACGGCGTCAGGCTTTACAACCTGACGGCGTCAGGTATTAATTTTCTGAAATTTTTGAAAGTTTTGTTTTCATAAAAAGTTTTTATTAAATCTCTAACTTATAATCTCCAGGAATCTGCAAAATTATCATTCCACAAGCATTATATCCTTATATAGAATTTATCCCGCCGATGTTATGCAGGTTTTCATGTTTGTTTTCTCAGGTTTAACAGGTTATTTTGGACAAGGAGATGTATGTGGAATCAAGCTTATGGCGATGCATTAGTCTTGGAGCTTCTACTTTCTCTTGGAAGAAGATCTAACCATGTTACCTCTTTATCCACCAAACGAATCAGGGGAGTATTTGATTTCATTCTTTTACCTTGTTACTTTTACATCTTGTCATTTGAACATTGGGGACAATGTTCATCTTAAGTGTAAGGGGGGGTAAAAGTACGATACTTTAGAGAGTACAATTACGCTTGATTTTTGTTTGTTTAATGGTAGATATGTAATAAAACTGAGAGAAATACCTGTTAGGGCAATTTTAGTGCCAAATTTAAAATTTTTTACAACATTTAGGAGTGAAACTTTGACCTTAATGAGCGTCTCATGGATAGGAGTTATATGACTAGCACAAAAACCGTACCACTAAAAAATTTTCCACCCCCAAATATGTGAGGTTCGCCCCTAGAATTGGTAGGAAAAGCATTTATGCTATGATGTGTGTACCGGTAGCACTTAGATTCTAGAACTTGCGTTTGGACCATTCCGAGGCCACAAGTGAGACTACATTCGTGTAGTTAGATTTACTACATGATAAGAGGCATTAGGATTAACCCATTGTTTTACACCTGTGTTTTTGTTATAATTACATTGGCTACATTGGTCAAGTAATTCTCCCACACCCTTTGCGTTGTACTCATTTTTTGTACACGATACCCCTAGTACACCCCTCAGAGCCTATCTTTTCGTTTCGACCTTTAAGCATTTTACTTAAAGGAAGAATTTGTTTACACCCCACTTAAATGTACACCCAAATCGCCTTAGCCTACCTTGTATGCACTCATTTTTAGTGCATTATTGTGACAACATTTGTTTAAACCCAAGTTAATTATCTAATTGATTACATGGTTGCTAAGTCGAGTCATATCCTTGTACATATTGTTTTGGGACGATTGGGACTTATGGGTAAAGTACTAGTGTAATGGAGTAATGGGGAAGAACATCATTTATTACCCCCATATGTGCTAAATATTTTTAAAAAAGTACTTCAAGTGTTTCGATTATCTTAATTCGAGTCATTAGAATAATTATTTGTAAGGTTATGTAAAAGTTCAAGTGTAAGGGGGATGCAACGCCCCTATGATGTATTATTTTGGATGGTAGGGCAAGAGTGTATGAAAAAAAAAAATCAAAAAAATCAAGAAAAATAAAAAAAAAATGAGAAAAAGAAAAGTAGAAAAAACATACGGACTACCATCCCGTTTCATTTTATGTTTGTTTTATGTTTTTGTTATTTTGTTTTTAGCTTAAGTCGAGTCTAGTCTTGGCTTAGCAACGCCATATTGTACATGTAATTAATCAAGATCTTTAACTCGCCTCCAGTAAAATATCCCTTATCCAACAAAACCGTGTTTATCATATCCCTACACCTCACGTTATAACCCATTTAAAAGCCGTCTTTGATAGTTTATCTTAGGTGCTTATGCCTAGTGGAGAAGGTTTTCGATCCTTTCCCAAGCCTATGGTAATCTATTTGCTATGACAGGTAGTGAGAGATATTATCCGTTTTCATTTATGAGATTTATTTTGATGACACCTGAGAGATGTGAGTATCTAAACACTACTTGTGAGGTGCTAGTTTGTAATCTCCGTGCTTATTATGATTAAAATGGAATGACTATTTATTGTAATTACTTTTATATTAGAATAAAATGACCCCTAACTTGTATTCTGATTAGAATAAAAGCGCATTTGCTTGAGGACAAGCAAATCTCAAGTGTAAGGGTATTTGATGAAGCGAAAAGTGTACCGCTTTTAGGGGGTCATTTAAGCCCTAAATCGTATTTATTTGATCAAATATTGCCCTAAATCGTTCCTTTTGTCATTTTAGGTACTTTGGAGAAGAAATCTGGAAAAGGAAGCATTTTGGATGTTTTTGGAGCATAAAAGTGAAGAAAACGGCAAAGTCTCAAAATTGGCTGGAAAAGTACCTTTGACGGCGTCAAGTATTGCTCTTGACGGCGTCATGGCTTGGCAAAAAAGGTGGATATGAAGAATACACTTAATAAGCCAGAGAATTTTACAAGGGAATTCTGATGGCGTCACCCTTTAGGGTGATCAAGGCCATCACGGTTTAACTTAACAAGAGACGGCGTCAAGCCCATTTCTGACGGCGTCAAGCCTTGATAAGCCAGGGAGGATTTTGGACGACTAAAGAGGGACGGCGTCAAGAAGGCCATCCGGGAACCCTAGACACGGCGAGGTGACGGCGTCAAGATCTACAACGTGACGCCGTCACCCACTAAGTTCTATATATAGTTTTGCAATTTTTTGTCATTAGTGTGCAACTTTGTGAGGAGAAACCCTAAGACGAATTTCTGCCATTTTTAAGGGTTTTCATACCCTTGGATCTCCCATGTTTAATTGAAGATAAGTTATCATTTAATCAATCAATATGTCTATGTGTTGTTTGATTATATCTTGTTCTTGTCTTTTGATTAACATGCTAGGCTAGATTTATCTTGTGTTTTCTTAGATCTAATGAAACCTAACTATTGATTATTGGTTATTAGTGTGTTATTAATTGTATTGGATGAATGTTTATCAAAGTTAGGCTTAAGAAAACTGGCTAACTTCCTATACGGTAACTTGCTTGAACGTCTTAAGAAGCATGAACCAATGCGTACTAGGTTTTTATGGTTGTATTTAATGCATGAGCGAATTCTAGTGATCCCATGTTAGGAGCTTCTTAGCCGGCTCGACATAGGAGTGAAGTAGGAGCTTGTAGAGTTGGGGAAGTACGTACGCCACCCCACGATTGGTATTAAGGAATACACCCGTCATCCACGCAATTAATACACACTAATCAAACGGTAAAAGATAGTTAGGGAGTAAGGAAATCTAAGTAAACACATTTCTCTCCACACAAGTTTCACAACTCTTTTCATTTTCAGTGATTTTATTTTATTTGCATTTGTAGTTATTTGGGTTAGTTGACTAGCAACTAATTCTGCCCACTCATTCAAACCCGAGATTTTACTTGCTTTCATAAAATATAAAAAAATACAAAAAGAATCTTCTCTCACCCTTAGACCTATTAGAGTAGTTTTTCAATCCTAACGACACTATTCCTTGTGGAGAACGATCAATCCCCTGTACTTACCACTACACTATACTACGTCGGTCAGGTACACTGCCTGGTGGGGTTGTAAGCCTCTTGAGATCCCTCGAGAGGTAAAACCTATTGTAAGGTCCCAAAACCACGCATCAAGCAAGCATTTGCCATGTGACCAGTCCCACCACAGTTGTAGCACGTGATTGAAGTATTTGTAATGCCTTTCTGTGCATTCTTAGCCATTTAATTTCTTCTCTGAGTAGTTCCCATACTGTTATTATTACCCCCTGCAGATTTGAACCTGTTCCCTCCTGACTGAAACCTCTAAGACCCATAGTTTCCATTGTTTCCTGAACCATATCTGCCCGAAGACCGATTCTGAATTTCCACTCTACCATCGTTAATAACAGCTTGATTCCTGGTATTGGATGATGAACGAAGACGATTGTTGGATTTGGTGAATTTGCCAAATGCCTTAGCAATTAATTCAAATGCTTCATCAAGTGAGTTGAATGCATCCTCTTCTTCATCATAATCAGCGTTTGAGTACAACATGGAATCTGAGTTGTTATATGGAACCATTTGGTTGTCAGAGTATTGTGATGGTGCTTCATATGGAATGATTTGGTTAGAAGGTTGTGGTTGAAAACATGGTTGGAAAGATGATTGACCAAATTCCTGGTTTGGTAGTGGAAAATTGGATTGAGCAACAAGAGCAAGCGAGTTAGGTGTTGGTGCTGATATGAAACCGCCTCGTGCTGCAACTTCCTTATCTACCTCAGATTGATGTTGTTTCCGAAAGTCATACATTAGTCCATACTTGACTTCACCAATCTTCTTAGTTTGCCTGACAAATGTTGCATATTTCTGCCATTCTGGTCCAAGGCAACCCAGAAATTTTGAATTGATAGCAATCTTAGGTAACTTGATGTCATGACGATCGATGTCATTTACAACATTTGTGAAACGGTGGTAGTATGATTCAATTGTCTCCCCTGGTTCCATGATGAAATTATTGTATTCCATGTAAAGCTTTGACTCAAGGTCTTTTTGATTTAACTCAGTCCCTTCCATTAGAAGATGCACATGTTCCCACATGTCTTTGGCAGTCTTTTGAGCTTCAATACTTCGGTAAATAGGATTGGGAATTCCCTGAAGTATGTAAGACATTGCCAATTGATTTGCCTCTTGTTGCAATGTTTGTGCAGTTGTGTAGTTAGTGACAGCAATGGGAGTTGATGTCTCTTCTCATTCGGATGTTCCTTGAACAACAGTTACTGGAAGTGGTAAAGGTCCTTCTTCAATGACTTGCTTGAGATATTTCCCATGGGGTTTTCTGAGTTCAATGAATCTGAGGAATCTACTAGCCCATTGCACATAGTTACCAGGTGTCAGCATAGGTGGAGTGTCCTGATTCCCAGCCTCATGTCGGGATTGCTGACTGCTGATTGCCTCACACATCTTGTTAAACCAATGTGGTTCTCTGGAGTAGGATGGATTGTTCAGCATTTGATTCTGTTGCATGATTTGTTGTGGGGATACTTGTGGTTGAGACATGTCTGGATCTTGAAGATAATTAAGATTTGTGTGATGATTTATGTTAAGTTGGTTTTGGTTAAGTGAAGATTTTTGTCCAATTGCGATAATTACTGTTCACCCAATTGCGATAAGTACTGTTCACCCAATTGCGATAAACTCCAAATAGCGATAAGGAAAATAGAAATTGCGATAAAACTTAAAATTGCGATAAAAATGACAATTTGAATAAGTTATCTTAAATTGCGATAGAAAAGGCAATTTGCGATAATTTATCAGAATTGCGATATTTTATGGAAATTTCGATAATTTTATCTAAATTCCAATTTCAACAATTCTCAACTCTTATACAAGAGAAGAGAAGCAACCAAGTCGAAGTATTTTCACTTTCTTACACAAGGAAGTAAAATACTGAGTCCCAATGCCGATAATCTGAAGATCTGCCAATTGCGATGAAACCTTAACTTGTCGCTATTCGAATCGCGATAAACCCTAACCTGTCGAAATTCACCCAGAAGCCAAAATGCACTTTTCACCAACTTTACCAATACGCGACTTTCCCGGATTTCACTAAATCATCTAGAAAACCAATAACAAACCGATTGTTTTGATTGTTAACGATTAGAAACCACAAAGTATGATGAAATTTACGATCAATAGCATTGTAAATGGAAAGTTGATGAGATTTGTTGAGCTTTTTGACGAAATGATGAACACGTACCAACAAAAAGAGATTAATGATGAAACTAAAATAGAAACCTTACTTAATCCTTAAAACCAACCTAAAACATGATTAGATCAACTCAAAACACTATCCTAACTATCCCTTTGGCGAATGATACCACTTGTAGGTCGTATATATCTCAACAACACACACACGTATAACAAAGTAAAACACGTACTACTACTAATCTAATAAGCTACGGTATGGAGATAAGAGAATAAGCTAATAAGAGATGAAGAAGAGAAATTTGGAAAGTAATTCATTTCATACGATAGAGGAACAAGGCTTACGCTACATACATGAAAAACCAACTCGTAAAATGAGCTCCCTACCCTTCTATTTATAGGCAAGGGATTAGGGCAACTCTTACAATAATGTTTCTAGAACAATTAACACATAATTGGGCGGTCCATGGGCTTCTAATGGACCGCACCTTAAATTGCAAACATAAAGCCCTATTTAAGCAACATTTTATCGCTAATGAACAAGACTTGTAATATATTAAAATGTGTTCCTAACACTTAGCAATAATAGAAAAAACATTTTCCTTCTCTAACTTATCATCTGACACCAACTCCTTAACCAATGGGGTATCAAAAGATTCCCTAACCTCATTAGAAATATCTTCACTAACACTCTTACTAGTCTTAGGTCCAAAGCTTTCAATCTCAGGCTCTTTGAACTCCTGTAGACCAGTATAGGACAAATCAAGCCTTGGGGTGCACATAACCCTATATGATCCTGTCTACACTTTTAGATGAATTTTCAAATCTCTCTATATTAACTCGAATGGTTTCTTTTTCTTGCTTAAGCTTTTCTAACTCACTTTTAAGCATACAAATTTCTGAGTCTTTATATGAGATAACTCTTTTTATAACAGCAATATCCTCAGTAAAAATAGTCTCATTCTTTTTGTAAAAGAAAAGTTGCTCTTCTACAATTGCTAACCCTCTTTTATAATTAGCTAAATTGAACTCAGATTTGTTAAAGTCTTTTCTTAAATCATCATATTGAGTTTTAAGAGTTTCAAAGCTTTTTAGACAAGTTTTTGAACAAGTACTGTTAGTATATACCTCAGAGTCTGAAAAAGCCATAAGAGCCATGTTTGTAGGGACTTCATCTTCTGCCATATAGCTCCAGTCAAAACCAAGCCCATCAATAGCCACCATGGCTTTGGAAGAAGTTTCTTCCACATTCACAGTCCTTCTAGTGCTTCCTTGGTTCCTAGGTCCTTTGCTTTCTTGATTCTTGTTTCTGCTATCTTGGTTCCTAGGTCCTCTTCACTCCCTTGCAAAGTGTCCCAACTTGTGACAGTTGTAACACTCTACCCTGGACTTGTCATATCCAGCTGTGTCACTGTTGGGAATTAAATCAGTTAACACTTTGTCTTGCCAAGCAAAACAATTTGAACTGCTGAAGATTATAACTAACAGTACTAACTGAGTTAGTACTGCTAGTTATAATATTGGTACTGCCAGTATCAGACTTAGTACTGCTGAAGTCTACTGATGAGGATGGTACTGCCATTGATTAAAGACGCGTAATGTGATAAGCATAGAAGATATTTAGTGCATATCTTATATGTTTAGAAAGATAAATATATTGTAGATTTATAGTTATCTTGTAAAGGACTCCTTGTGCCTATAAAAGGAGGTCCTAGGTTAAGCTGTTAGATATATCTCTAGAATACGTTTTTGTTAAGCTCCAAGGTTGTAAACCTAGTACTACACAAGAGTACTCATATTATTGAGCTAATAATATTGAATCGTTTTGGTGAATTATTTTTGTTAATATAACACAGTCTACTGTTTCATTGTTCTATACATTGATTATATTCTTCTAAGCATTGAAGAGTAGATTCCGCATACTCTTTAGTGTTCTCAAAGTTTCTAACAAGCTCAGCATGTGAGAACCCTCACCAAATCAGGTTCGTCAACGATGACCTTTGACCTGACATTTGACTTCTAATTGGGAATTATAAAGCCCTAAAATTTGAATAACATTTTTAATTATCTACTTTAATTATTCCACAAGTTAAATAAATAAATAGCAATATAAATATAACATTGGCCCAATTGTTTTAAATATATATAAGGTATTGGGCTAATTTCGTTACTTACCAAATCCAAGCCCAACTAGAATTTGATCCAACCCACATTATACAACAACAAAAATGGGTCCAAACCCTCCCCCATAATCCTGTAGTCAACATTCAGAGAAAAAAAAAGGGGAAAAAAAAAGGATCGATCAAAGGGTTTGTGGATTCAAGAATTGGTTAGTTTAATTTTTATTAAATTCATTACTTTTACGTGTTATAATCCTTATATTATTTATGTAACTTGCAAGGATGGATTAGGGTTTGTAAATTATCTTTATAAATCTATAAAATTGAAGTTTAATAATGATTAGAGTAATTAACTTAGGTGTTTGGATGATTATTACAAGAATATATTAGTTAGGGTTTTGTTTGTACATTGATGTGACGCAGTTCAGAAATTTAGGTCGGGTTTAGAGGGTCATAAATTGATGATGACAACGTGTTTTTGCAAGATTCTTGAGCCTAAAACTAAATAAAATTTCATAATTTTTGGGGTCCAAGAATATGACTTTTTGATTTTTATAACATTAGATGTCAATCCTGAGTTTAGGAGTCTGGAAATTCAGCTGGTGTTTTTGAATTTTATTTTTCAAATGGCAAGAATTTAGGAGGTCTCCTTTTATGGTTAAAATATTTAGGATGTAAGAGACTTACTGAAATTTTTATATAATTTTCTGAAGGGTTCTCATGGGGTAGCCAATTGCAAACTTTCTGGGTGTCTGTGCAGTTATCTTTCTAGACAGGTCAGGGAAAAACGATTTTGGAAAGAGTATTATCACTTGGAAATAAAATTTGAGAAAATTACAATAAGTGCCCAACATGTATCGGTATCTGTGATAAAAATCTTAGCTTCCCAGTAGACAATTAAGTATGAGTTAAATTTCATAAGTATCAGAACCAGAATGGGAAAAATCTTAACTATCTTTCAAGTAAGGATTTAGTGTAACCTAACTCCATATAATGTGTTTTGACCTAAATTATATTTGTAACATAATACGGATACTCTTAAACAAATGTTAACCTAACTTCAGTGGTGAAACACTAATCACAAATAATGAACAACTATGAGTATTCAATAATCAGTTATGACATCTAAAGATATTAGACTCTTATATTATAAGCAATTCTTAATTCAGGTAGATCATTCGAAGGAGATGTAGTTGTATTTCCGTATGTTCTTTCATTTGCATTGATTTCTAAGATTAATGCTTGGACTGGTCACCTTGTCTCGTCTGCTTCAAGGTGAGTATTCGTGGCCCCATTTTACTTATATTTTTATTGGGGGAAAATGATACTCAAAGTTATTTCAAGTTTCATGTCGTGCTTAAATGTTTGCTTTGTTACTCATGGACTATGTTGTGTGTATATAATTGCGTTAGATGCACTAGTGGTATTTTTGAGTGGTCTCATGTCTTGGGTGTAATCCGCTCGACATGGGAATACTCATGTTTTAGCTCCAGCTGGTAGGCATGCATGTAGTACATATTTATTTTGGAGATGAAGAGTGTGGTGGTTTAGATGCGTGGCTACCTGACTAGCCGATGGGTGGTTACCTGAATAGCGGATGGGTGGTTACCTGATTAGCCCCGATGATTATTATATAACTGCATGCCCTACGCTTTATTATTATTATTTGCACATTTGTCCTATTTATATATCATGCACGGTAAATCTGTTTTATTTACTTTAAACCTACGAACTCATCAGCTTTATGTTGACATTTTAGAGTATCATTTTCTGGTGATCGATGGTTGTAATTTGAAGGAACATGCATATTGAAGTCATACATTGTTCTCATATTAAAGACCGAGTGATTTGGCCAAGACCTTTTTCTAAAGACTTAAATTTGATAAGATTAAGACTTGTGTTTTCATTATCCGGTTTTGTATTAAAAATCTTATCGTAACAATTGTAACTTAATTCCTAAATCAATTATGGTGTTGTTCTACTACCTTATGCGATTTACATTTTCATTGCACCTCGTGTTTCTGCTCTTAGCGGGGTGTGACAGAATGGTATCAGAGCCTAAGGTTATAGAGAATGCCGGTTTTCTCAAATAAAAACCTCAACTATAACCAAACTAAAGTTTTCATAAAACCCAGAACATGGTATGAGTCAGCTAGCCCGAGCATTTCATCATTATTCCTAAATTATGCATAGCGTGATCAACTATGCGTAATTCAGGAGGAATCATGGAATGATAGGGGTAGTTACCTTGAATCATGTTTGGTTGGACCCAAAACCTAGGTCACCTGAAATTGCATCAGTCGTTTGCATGTGTCGTTGCATTATATGATTTATGTGTTAGTGTTTGTGCTTATATACGTGCTATTATACACGTTTGTTACATTAATACGACTACTAGAGTTTATGAATGCTTTGTTTCTATCATACTTTATCCGGTTTATTACACTTTGCTTATTAGTATGCCTATATATATGTTATGCTAGTTGATCACTATTTTGGATGCATCCCAATAATGCGTTGTTGGAAGATCATTATTGGATACGTTATTTTGGTTCATGCTAACGGTCTGAGCTCCAGATTAAGGTTAAGCCCCAGTTGGTAGTTGACTTGTTGGAAGGTCAAATTGGTTATACTTTAAAATGCTATATCGAACATGCTATTTCGGCTATTCTAAATACTAATTTGGATACATTATCACGTAATTATTTTCCAATATCATTAGGTCATAGAATTATATGTGAATCTATTTATGTAATTGCTTATGTTGCCCCTATTAGTTCTCATTCATATGAGAATTTAACTTTTGAAAGGGATTGTTTCGGGTGGATTATTTTATGAGGTGATAGGAAGATTGATTCTTGCATGGTTTAGAGTGAGACCTTAAGCATTAACTGTAAGGATTTCTCATATTTCTATTTGAGGCATTCACAATTTGATTCCGGATTATGTTGCATTGCTTGGGATATTTTGCCCAGTTTGGGAGACTATTTGGGTTTATTATATGACTATGTAGTTGTGGAATCAAATAACCGTGATGCAAGTTCCCTACTTGCATTAGGTGCCTTCATGACATTAGTATGCAAGCCTGAGTACATCGCATTCTTAGCCAATGATTCAAATTACATCATCTGTTAACCTTGGAACAACCACTAGCCAGCGTAATAGCAATTAGTGGATTTGCCACATGGTTAGGGCCTTGGAAACTACAAGTAGGATAGTTGGACTCACAAGAAAGCGTATACTTTCTATTGGATTATTAGTGTTGACCGTGATGACAGTGTTGCTTAGTTGTTAGTGTTTCGGAGATGGTGCTAAATTAGATAAGTCAAAATCTGTTGGTCAAAATTTGTACAAGTGAAACATTCCCTTGGAAACCTTATAAAGAATAATGAATCTATTTCTACTTAATGTTTAAACTCAATTGAAAACCTAAAGAAATTTTCCCAGTCGATCCTTTTATTGATACCATTCAAGTGGTGCAATGAAGGATTAAAAAGGATGATTTGTGAAGGGTAACAAGGGCTAAACCCATCTGTGTTGATCGTGTATATTCTGAGTTCGAGAAGGGTAATTTTGGTTCGAATAGGATAGTTCTTTTGGGGTAAATTCTGGTTACTTGTTCTTGGTTCCTGTCCAGTCGACATTGTTCTTGGTTCCTATTTCAGTCGACACTGTTCTTGTTTCTTGTTCATTTCACACAAAGGTACCTCTATCCTTAATCTTGTTTCCTCTCGACACATGTGCATAAAATTTTGATAACATGTAATCTAAAACAGTTGGGTCGACCTAATAAGAATACAAAAGAAAGGGGTTATATGATCACATGAAATCATGGAAATAGATTGCAAAATATGTCGAGTTTGTTTCCTGTTTTTGTTTCTGAATTCGTAGCAGCTATACATCTTAAATCTAGTCATTAAACATATTTTTGCTCTCCTAAATCAACCTAATACTAACCTAAAACAAGCCCTAAAAATCTGTTGTATTTGATCATTAAAATGGAAGCCGAAAAGAGAAACCCTAGGATGTTTATTAACTTGAAATCTATGATTTTATGTGGAGGTTTCTGTTTTGTTTTGGCTCGTGGTGATGGTGTGACCTTGGTATGAACATTTGAACTTGCTAAGATTATAGTTAAATGTAGGTCTTGTTTTATTTAAAGGTCACATGGGCGTTTGTATAGGTAAACTTGTCATTCAACGGTCTAAAATTGAATTCTGAACTTGACAGTTTTGGAACCTGAATATGTGTGCATTATAACTCGAGTTTTATAAGTGGTTAATACAGGATTTTTGGTTGTAAACCTAGTTTAAGGTCTTAGATAAGTTCTCCATTTGGTTTGGAATGAATTGGAGTCGTATTGATCATGTTTATGAATTTATAGGATGGTATGTCAAACCTGAGTTTTGGGAACTCAAACATCAGTCAGGGTTTATGAATTTTCATTTTCAAACCATACGGAACTGGGAGCTCTCCTTTTACAGAAATGATATTTAGTTAATGTGTGACTTCCTGGAAATTTTATGGATTTTTATGAAGTATCAAAATGGGTATACTAAATGAAAACTTTCTGTATATAGGTGCAGTTAAGTTTCTAAATAGGTCTGGTAAAGATGAATTTTAAACAGTACTTTTGATAGATAATAAAATCTATAAAAATTTGTGAAGGTACTTAACTAAGATAAGAATTACTGAGAATTAATTCAGAATTTTCTGAGTTAAGTTAGCAGATATGAAAAATCTTAAGAATGGGGTTCAGATTCACTAATTTGTACTAGTCAACTGATATAATAGGCGTTGTCGGTGGTGAGAAAACTTGGGTTATATGTATCAAAAAGGAAGGGATGTGCATGTATTTATTTAGGTATACATAAGGCTGAGATCATGGTCGAGTATGAGTAGTTATGGCTTTAAATATAGGGCTTTGAAAACTGGATTTGTACGTGTAAAATGGGAAAGGTTAGGGCGTGTTGGTGTTGTTATTTCATGTGAATAAAAGGGTGTAATTGTGTGTGTCGAATGGGCTGATTATGGTGTGCTAAATGGTGTCAAGTATAAGAGTTGTAACACAATGAAAATTAGGGTCGAATGGTGGGTCATTGGTTGGTTCAAAATGTGATTTTCATAAATAAATAAAAATAATATATATATATATATATATATATATATAAATTTGGGCACTACAAATTCTTGCAATAATCTAGATTGAAAAAAATAGAGATAAAGCGACTGATCTTTGCTTCCTTGATAGATACTTAATAACTTGTTAAAAATTTCTTACATACATCATAATGGGATTATTTCGTAACTACAAATTGTGAAAATTTTCCTCAATCTTATCTGTGTAATCTGGTGGGCAAAATTTTTTTCTCATCACTTTTGCTCATATAAGACACACCGACTTTGAGTACCTTAGCCCTTCTCTAGTAATCTCACCAATTAAAGCTGTTAATACCTACTTGTTGTTTTGTTTTGGGGCAACCCACCAAAATTATGCTTACACCATCAAATCTAATCACTCGATAGTTGCAATTAGATCTCATATTCCATTAATAGTATTTACTTTGGTGTGTAAGTTTTGACACACATTGGTGTGCAAATTCGATTTTCTAGTCCTTTCATTTTAACCTTAGCCTTTGTTGGGTTCTTCATTCAAGCATCGAATTAGTTGCATCAAGGGCAACTGGTGTAGCTCACTCAATTATAATTAATTAGGTCGTTGGATCTTCGTTACCAGCTTCATTAGCGAACTCTTCGTCCTGACTCACTTGCAAGAACATCTTTTCCTTGTTAGAACATTCTCGATTTTTGTGGTTATCGTGGATTGAGTCTTAAGAAACGCATACCAATTTTTAACTGATTATCAGTCCATAAGATTTTATGTTTAATAGCTGACTTCAATAGGGGAAACCAACCAAAATGCTCATTCGTGGAGTCAAATAAACTATACGCACTAAGATTTTGATTATAGAAGATTGTTGAAGTTCGAATAGTGGACATGAGCATACCTGCGAACGCACTAATTATATGAAAAACCAAATACCCCACACAAATTCGATAACAAAATTTTAATGGTAGAATCGATTGAATTTCGGGATGAAATTCTCTTTAACGGGATGATACTGTGAGAACCCTCACCAAATCAGGTTGGTCAACGATGACCTTTGACCCGACATTTGACTTCTAATTGGGAATTATAAAGCCCTAAAATTTGAATAATATTTTTAATTATCTACTTTAATTATACCATAATTTAAATAAATAAATAGTAATATAAATATAACATTGGGCCAATTGTTTTAAATATATATAAGGTTTTGGGCTAATTTAGTTACTTACCAAATCTAAGCACAAATAGAATTTGATCCAACCCACATTATACAACAACAAAAATCGGTCCAAACCCTCCCCCATAATCCTGTAGTCGACATTCAGAGAAAAAAAAGGGGGAAAAAGGAAGGATCGATCAAAGGGTTTGTGGATTCCAGAATTGGTTAGTTTTATTTTTATTAAATTCAATACTTTTAAATGTTGTAATCCTTATATTATTAATGTAACTTGCAAGGATGGATTAGGGTTTGTAAATTATGTTTATAAATCTATAAAATTGAAGTTTAATAATGATTAGAGTAATTAACTTAGGTGTTTGGATGATTATTACAAGAATATATTCGTTAGGGTTTTGTTTGTATATTGATGTGAAGCAGGTCAGAAATTTAGGTCGGGTTTAGAGGGTCATAAATTGATGATGACAATCTGTTTTTGCAGATTCTAGAGCCTAAAACAAAGTTCAGGTTGTGTACTATTTGCATATAAAACTTCATAATTTTTGGTGGTAGGGAAGATGACTTTTTGATTTTTATAACATTAGATGTAAATCCTGAGTTTAGGAGTCTGGAAATTCAGCTGGTATTTTTGAATTTTATTTTTCAAACGGTGAGGAATTAGGAGGTCTCCTTTTACAAGTAAAATATATAGGATGTAAGGGACACACTAGAATTTTTATATAATTTTCTGAAGGGTTCTCATGGGGTAGCCAAATGTAAACTTTCTGGGTGTTTGTGCAGTTATCTTTCTGGACAGGTCAGGGAAAATGATTTTTGAAAAAGTACTATCACTTCGAAATAAAATCTAAGAAAATTACAATAAGTTTCCAACATGTATAGGTATCTGTGATAAAAATATTAGCTTCCCAGTAGACACTTAAGTATGGGTTAAAATTCATAAATAAAATCGGAACCAGAATGGGAAAAATCTTAACTATCTTTCAAGTAAGGATTTAGTGTAACCTAACTCCATATAATGTGTTTTGACCTAAATTATATTTGTAACATTAATACGGATACTCTTAAACAAATGTTAACCTAACTTCAGTGGTGAAACACTAATCATAAATAATGAACAACTATAAGTATTCAATAATCAGTTATGACATCTAAAGATATTAGACTCTTATATTATAAGCAATTCTTAATTCAGGGAGATCATTCGAAGGAGATGTAGTTGTATTTCTGAGTGTTCTTTCATTTGAATTGATTTCTAAGATTAATGCTTGGACTGGTCACCTTGTCTCATCCGCTTCAAGGTGAGTATTCGTGGCCCCATTTTACTTATATTTTTATTGGGGGGAAATGATAGTCAAAGTTATTTCAAGTTTCATGTCGTGCTTAAATATTTGCTTTATTACTCTTGGACAATGTTGTGTGTATATAATTATGTTAGGTGCACTAGTGGTATTTTTGTGTGGTCTCAAGTCTTGGGTGTAATCCACTTGACATGGGAATACTCATCTTATAACTCCAGCTGGTAGGCATGCATGTAGTACATATATATTTCGGGAATGAAGATTTATAGATGAAGAGTGTGGTGGTTTAGATGGGTGGTTACCTGACTAGCCGATGGGTGGTTACCTGATTAGCCCCGATGATTATGATATAACTGCTTGCCCTACGCTTTATTATTATTATTTGCACATTTGTCCTATTTATATATCATGCACGGTAAATCTGTTTTATTTACTTTAAACCTATGAACTCACCAACTTTATGTTGACATTTTAGAGTATCATTTTCAGGTGATCGATGGTTGTATTTTGAAGGAACATGCATATTGAAGTCATACATTGTTCTCATATTAAAGACCGAGTGATTTAGCCAAGACCTTTTTCTAAAGACATAAATTTGATAAGATTAAGAGTTGTGTTTTCATTACCTAGTTTTTTATTAAAAATCTTATCGTAACAATTGTAACTTATTTCCTAAATCAATTATGGTGTTGTTCTACAACATTATGCGATGTTACATTTTCGTTGCACCTCGTGTTTCCGCTCTTAGCGGGGTATGACACAGCAAGATCTGTGTTTCGGATCAACAAGTGGTATCAGAGCTTAGGTTCTCAAACTTTGATCTAGAAGAAACATACCAGAAGGGTGACTATGAGATGCGGAGGCTCAGAATTGTGCAATACTTTCAAGTGCAGGATTATGCTCTATGGGACATCATAGAGAATGGCAACTCATTCAACCCTTCAATCAAACCATCAACATGTGAAGGTTGTGCTCCAACTGTATCAGGTCCTGTTACTGCAGAAGAGAAGCTTCAGAAAAAGAATGATGTAAAAGCTAGAAGTATGTTGCTGATGGCTCTCCCCAATGAGCAATTGTTAACCTTTAGCAAGCACAAGGATGCAAAGACCTTGTTTGACGCTATAACAACAAGGTTTAGAGGCAATGAAGCAACTAAGAAGACACAGAAGACTCCTCTTAAACAGATGTATGAGAATTTTAGTGCCTCAAGCACTAAGTCTCTTGATTTTATCTTCAACAAGCTTCAGAAGATTGTGAGCCAACTGACTGTTTTGGGTGTAGAGATTTCTCAAGAATATCTCAATTTAAAATTCTTGATTAGTCTACCTGCTGAGTGGAACACTCATGTAGTATTCTGGAGAAACAAGTCTGATCAAGACACTTTGAGTTTTAATGACCTCTATAACACCTTCAAGATTGTAAAATAAGAGGTGAAAAGGCCTGCAGGATCAAGTTCAAGCTCTTAGAATATGGATTTTGTGTCATCTCCAAGCACAAGCATTACTGAGGAGGTTAATACTGCTTTTGGAGTTAGTACTATGAACCTTAAAGTTAGTACTGCTAGTTCACAAACTAGTACTACTAGTTTAAGTGATGATACTGTCTATGCATTCTTGCCCAGTCTAGCTAATGTGTCTCAGCTTGTTCATGAAGACCTAATGAAAATTCATGAAGATGACTTGGAGGAGATGGATTTGAAGTGGCAATTAGCTTTGCTGAGCATGAGGGCCAAGAGATTTTTCCAGAAGACAGGAAAGAAGATCACTATTAATGGAAGTGATATTGCTGGATATGACAAGTCAAAAGTGGAGTGTTACAACTGTCATAAGTTGGGACACTTTGCTAGGGAATGCAAAGGGTCAAGGAACCGGGACAACAGGGGTAGGAATCAAGATAGCAGAGGTTCCAGGAATCAAGAAAGCACTAAGAATGATGTGAGTGAGGAAGAGACTCCTTCAAAAGCTATGGTGGCAATAGATGGACTTGGATTTGACTAGAGCTTTATTGCTGAAGAGGAAGCTCCTACCAACATGGCACTGATGGCTTTCTCAGATTCTGAGGTATATAGAGATAATGCTTGTTCAAAATCTTGTGTAGCTTTAAAAAGCTATGAATATCTCAAAAAGTATTATGATAACTTAAGAATAGAGCTTAACCAATCTGAATTTAATTTAGAAAATCATAAGAGAGGTTTAGTTGTTGTAGAAGAACAACCTATTTTCTACAAAAAGAATGAAACTGTATGCATTGAGGATATTGTTGTTTTGAAAAGAGACAGTATGTTTACAGGCTTAGAAATTAATGAGCTTAAAAGTGAGTTAGAAAAGATTAAGCTAGATAAAGACAACATTGAAGTGAATATAGAGAGATATGCAGGGGCATCTAAGAGTATAGATAGGATTGTTCAGTGTCAGCTTATTAACAAATTCAAGACAGGAATAGGATATAAGGCTGTTGTACCTCCACAAACAGGTTTATTTCCACCGCCAAAACTTGATTTCTCAAATACTAGTGTAGAGGAGCTCAAAAAGCCTGAGACTGAATGTAAAAGTGATAGTGAAGAGAGCTTTAAAGAGGTTAGTGAATAATTTGATACCTCATTAGTTGAGAAATTGGTGTCAGATGATGAGGTAGAGATGAAAACTGTCTTTCCTGCTGTTGCTAAGGTAGAATCTGTTAAACCTAAACAACAAGAGAAACCAGCTAGGAAAACAGTTAAGCTTGCAGAGATGTACAGATCACATAGTCCTAGGGGGAATCAGAGAAATTGGAATAATCAAAAATCCCAATAGCTAGGAAGTGAATTTGTAATGTGCAATAAAGCCTGTTTTGCGTGTGGTAGTTTTGACCACTTGCAGGCTTACTACAATTACCATCACGGGGATAGGATGCTATATGGGAATACAATGGAATCTGAGAACACTTTTAAGAGGGTGAATCACAATTATTCTTCTAAAAAAACTCACCCTAGTGTTTACAGAAACATGGCTCCAAGAGCTGTTTTAATGAAGTCTGGCCTTAAACCACTGAATATTGCTAGACATATTAATACTGCTCACTCCAAATCAAAAGTTTTTAGTGCTAGACGTATGTCATGTTATTCTAAATCAGCATAACAAACTGTTAAAAGGCCTTTTCAATACAAAACAGCATTAACAACCAAGAAATTTGGCCAAAAAGTTAATACTGCTAGGACAGCAGTAAGTACCGCTAGGCCAATAAATGTTGTTAAGGCAGAAAGGGGCAATGATGTTAAGGCCTCAGCATGTTGGGAGTAGATACCTACCAAACCCAAATAGTGCATCAATTATTATGAAGAAATATGACTATATTGATGCACGAGGCAAATCCAAGTCAGTAATGGCTTGGGTCCCCAAAGGAAACTAATTTTCTTTATTTTATGTGCAGGAACATCCACAAAAGGAAGAAGAAGATCTAGGATATTTTGAGAGTGGATGCTCCAGGCACATTAGTGGAAACATGTCCTACCTCACATATTTCAAAGAATTTGATGGAGGATATGTTGCATTTAGGGGAGGAGTTAGAGGAGGGAAGATTACTGATAAAGGAACAATTAAAACTGGTAAACTTGATTTTTAAGATGTGTACTTTGTGCAGGAACTTAAGTTTAATCTTTTTAGAGTCTCACAGATGTGTGACAAAAAGAGCAGTGCTCTTTTTACTGACAGTGAAAGTTTTGTCCTGTCTCCTGATTTTAAGGTAGCTGATGAACGTCAGGTATTACTTAAAATTCCTAGAAAGAACAACATGTACAGTGTTGAGATGAAGAATATTGTTCCTAAAGAGTGTTTAACTTGTCTTGTTGCAAAGGCCACATTGGATGAATCAATGATATGGCATAGGAGGCTTGGTCACATAAATTTTAAAAACATTAACAAAATTGTTAAGGATAACCTTGTAAGAGGTTTACCTCAAAAATGTTTTGAAAATGATCAAACTTGTGTTTCCTGTTTAAAGGGTAAGCAACACAAAGCTTCTTGTAAGTCCAAGATCAAAACTCTATTACTCAGCCATTATTCTTGTTGCATATGGACTTATTTGGTCCTACTTCTGCGAGTAGTTTGATGAATAAAAAATATTGTCTTATTGTCACCCATGATTATAGCAGATTTACTTGGGTTTTCTTTTTATCTTCCAAGGATGAGACTAGTGGCATCCTTGTGTAGCAATCTGTAAAATTCCCCAGTAATTTGTACATGCTAATCAAGTATTAAATTTCTAATACAGTTCAGTTAACCATTTTTATGGTCAAATTTTAAAATTTTGTTAACACATTAAAAACACATTGGAACGAGCTCACACACGGACCACAATGGACCCAACACACTTATTATAAACTAAACGGACCACACTACTATTCCTAGCCCAACATTTGGCCTGGTACTATTCAAAAGCCCAACCAAACAATTTTTAAGTTTTATATTTCTTATATCTCACTCGGCTGAACCCCATTCACTTTGCCTCGATTTCTCTCAATTTTAACATACAAGTTACACAACTTTTTACAATTCTCGAATCTCTATACATCAAAGATTTAGTATGTTGAATCTCATTTTCTATTTTGAACATTTGAATGCTTAACGAGACTCAAAGTATATGCTACTCGCGACATGAACAAATTCACTCGATATTTATTCTGTTTAACCAAACTCGACACAATCAATTTTCACCTAGACTATTTGGTTTTCTATGATCGAATATAAGCCCAAGGGATCATTTCCCACGTTCTTACACAATATGGCACGTTAAAAACCATTTTGGACCTTTAATAAATCAGACGATACATATATGACCCACACTTGTGTTTTAAACCAAACCACACGTAAACCCCCCTCCTAAGCTACTAGGTACTCGATTTTTATTCCTTTATCCTCTGCTAATATATCAAATCACTCAACTTGGGTGAGTATTTTACTATATATCGAGCCAAATACATGTATATATACATGCACATTAACAACCTTTCACACACACAAGCTTTATATAAATTTTCACTAAGTGTATTCTCCCTTTGCCAAGTCCTCAAAAAGCCAGAAGGAATTCTCCCTCTTGTTGAGCCGATTTCCAAGTCTTATAGCACCATTCGAGCCCTTGGTGATTGTCTAACGTATAAAACCAATACATATCGATTCCTAGATCGTCTACACAAGTACTCACCACCATTTAAGGTGTTGTAAGTCCTCCAAAACACTTTTCCTACTCTTATACTGATTCTCAATGCACCATGCATCGTATTACATTTCTACTCGATCGTGTTTCATTTTTATGCACTTATTTTTGTTTCTCTTTATTTATTTTACGTTTATATGCAATGACCTCCTTCATGGATGGCTAGTAACTCGTGTTTTACAATTACTCGACACTTATACGTTCATTTCTGTAGGGTATTCACAATACAAGAATTACTAGTTTGAGGCTTGCTTGGATCGAATATGTAAGAATTCTAGAGAGAAGTAGGAGAGTTTTGGGAGCCTTTTATAGAGAGAAAGGAACTAGTAATCTATTAGCTTGAAAGGTCCAACCCTTCCCATGGATGGGAAGGGAGTATTTATACTATTACATAATATGTCCCTAGCGGACTGTGGAGCGAGCTGACAGTGGGGAAAGCCCCGACCCACTCCACAAATATAGATACAACTAATACTAATACTAATAATACAAAGATAATATAGATAAGCCTACGAGCTATAGAAATGCTAATTAGATGCTCGGGGTGACCGAGCCTTCATCTGAATATTTATATTCCTAACAATCTCCCCCTAAGGGAGGTCACCCCGGAAATAATAATTCGAATTCTAGCATTCTTTCTTCTGAACTTGTCTTTATAGCTCGTAGTCTTTGAGTCTTCAAAGTCTTGTATTTTTGTACATTCAGCAGTGAACCTTTTGATGACCGTTTGATCGTTTTGGATGATCTTTGAATATTCTTCGATTTTATCATCCAACATTTGTTTCCAAGTCATCTTTCAGCAGTATGTTTCCTTGTGATGTTATATTCTTCGAGCCGACATGCTCACACTGTTTGGTGTCATGATCTTTAGCATCAGAGTTAGCAGAAGCCGTGTTGAAGGTCTTTTGGTTGATCATGACTTTGTTGAACAACAATGATGATGTAGTGTGAACATGTGGTAGAGGATTGGCATCTTGTCTGCAACCAGCTACAACTGCAACCAGCTACAGCATTCCTCAGCTACAATCGCCAGATGTTCCTGCATACGACAGTTAGCAATAAAACGTCCGGTACTTACAAGTTCGGACTTCGAGATTGTTAACAGCATAGTGTGAAAACTATCTCTAATCCTTACCAAGACCGTTCCTAATCGAAAACCCACAGAGGGCTTTTTAAGATCGAGCCGTAGCACATCAACGATTAGGTGAGTCGCTGGGGATCACTCCACGACTGTAGACTGTTAGAAACCGCCGCGATCACTAAGCGTAATCCACAAGGAATTACCTAAGTGACCTGCTTTCAGGGCTGCTTGATGTTGACCCTGGCAGGAATTTCCATTCAATCATTGAGAATTACATTTGTAAAGTCTCTCATGAATGTTCTGGCAGATTGCTAAGATCTGCGTAGGACTCATAATTTTACAACTGGTGTCCTTAATGTTGAACACCCAGTGTAGAAATAATTCGTGTCCCCTATGAGATCTTATTATGCATCTCGCGGCTCTAGACTCAATTGTGCGTTTTGATTTAGTGAGCGGAGGCTGGAGAGGACTGCCACCTTTTCAATATCATCTAACTCAGAGTGAGAGAGACGATAGGAATGTATTGAACTCCGTGACAATTGAAACAAGAATCCTTTGAGGGACCTTGAGTGGCTAGTGAGGGTTGTGCAGCGTATCACTGGGTCCATGATACTTTGTCTTCAATGCCAGCAATCAACTAAGTGATTCT
Source organism: Artemisia tridentata subsp. tridentata (assembly GCA_021014915.2). Taxonomy (NCBI): domain Eukaryota; kingdom Viridiplantae; phylum Streptophyta; class Magnoliopsida; order Asterales; family Asteraceae; genus Artemisia; species Artemisia tridentata. Next base: position 266,019,185 of record CP139507.1, on the reverse strand, counting down.
GACAGCATATGTATTGACCCGGTTTCTGCCTAAGTTGTAAGGAGGGCTATTACTTTTCACCCTTTATCTTTACAATTCTTTTTCATTCTTCAACCCCTTCAGTGCTTACCGAGACTTCATAACTAGTACCTTGTTGGGTTTGTTCCAGTACTAGCTCCATCTTAGTCGGCACTTTTCCCTTATCCACTTTTCTCCTTTTTAATCATACCTAAGGACTTCTACATTAACTAGTGGATTATCCCTGGGTAGATCCCTCCGGCTCTGGTGGGATCATGGGAACTTGAACCTAACCTAACCATCCTTATAACTCCATGCGTTAATTAAAAATGGTCGGTCTTTGATATACATCCATGATTGCCAAACCAAATCCTTGAAAAATCTCTCAAAGTGTTCATGATTATCAAACACATTTTTGCAAACACTTGAGAGTTTTATATTTTTCAAATGCTCCCCCTCAACATGTGCTCGAGTGATAGTTTTATAAATTTGCACATGTTTGGTAGAGCTTGCACTTTTTGAATTGATCCACTTTCAGTGAACATGACCGATTCGAGACACGCTTACATCACTGGTTAGACCAGCTTGAAATTATTACCCGTCCTGGTCAAGTCCATAGAAAGTTTCTCGAAATGGTACACTCTACTCAAATACATCTTTTTCGAGACACGCTTACATCACTGGTTAGCCCAGCTTGAAATTATTACCCGGCCAAGACGTATCCTTTCGATTGATGACAATTCAAGTTTCGTCAATTCTTTGGTGAAGTCTGAGCCTTGCTCACACAAGATGCCAAAATCCTTTGTTTTGTAAAAACCATTTGCTCCCCCTCAATGTGTGCATCGATATACGAAAGATTTTAGCACATATGGAAGAGCTTGCTTTTATGACCAAAACATTTTGCTCCCCCTCAATATGTGCCTTGATATGCAAAATGGTTTAGCACATACGGGAGAGCTTACATTAATTTCCAAATCATCACATTTTATCAGAATTTCCTATTTAAATCACATTCTCTCCCCCGATCAAAAATTTCAAACCATTTGAGATTTGTGATCCCAATTGATTTAAATACGTTTAGAAAAATTTGGGAGAAAATGTGGTCAGGTTTAAATGAATTCTGATTTAGGAGCATACGATGCTCCCCTGAAACAACGAGAGAGTGTCACTGCTGATGTTGCACAAATTTGGTACGGTGTCAGAAATTTGAAAAATTTAAGTCAATTGACCACCTTGTGTAACATCAAGACTCTCTTGAAGAATCAAACAAGATAAAGAGTCTGATGTAAAGAAGACTTCTCTTCTAATACACGAAATGACGCACTGAAACGTACATCAAGTCGGGAGAATATGGATATAAAGTAATCCATGCCCAGGTGAACATCACCCGGTTGGAGGAACAGCTGTCTTTTTGGCGACATGCTTTCCCCATTGTACAGTGCGGGTTGCAGTATGAAGTAACTGCAAGCCATTAAGACATGTTTTAATTGATTAGTATAACTTCTGCTCGAGCTTCATTTAAGAATCCGTGCCATTGTTGAATGACATTTCTAGATACGTAAATGTTATCGATAAACAGAAGACATGCCTAGGTAGAACTATTTTTGGTATTTTCTGATTTTTCGATTTTTATGGTTTTTATAGGTTTTATATTTTTGTATTTTTCTTTTTGATTTAAGATATATACAACTATGTACAAGGATATAAGAAGACAATCCTTTACTCCTCCTTTTCTTCCTGAAGACACTTGAGGGTTTCAGGAGACATGCTTTTCATGCCAAGGCGTGGGAGAATAAACTGAAACCTTTCTCTTGGGAGGGCCTTGGTGAAGATGTCAGCTAACTGAAACTCTGTCCTCACGAAGTATAGTTCCACAATTCCTTTTTCCACCTGTTCCCTGATGAAGTGATGCCTGATGTCGATGTGTTTTGACCTGGAGTGCTGAACATTGTTACAACAAAGAGCAATGGCGCTTTTGTTGTCACAATATAGGGGAATTTTGTTGTATGAGAATCCATAGTCCGAAAGATGTGATCGCATCCAAAGGATTTGTGCACAACATGCAGACATAGCAATGTACTCAGCTTCAGTAGATGATATGGAAGTACTCATCTGCTTCTTAGAAGACCAACTAACCAACTTTTCCCCTAAAAATTGAGCTCCTCCTGAAGTACTTCGACGAGTGTCTTGACATCCCGCATGATCTGCATCTGCATAGGCCGTTAACTCCATTGCAGTGTCCTTAGGATACCAAAGACCCATATGAACCGTGCCTTGAAGATATCGGAAGATCCGTTTTACTGCTTCAACATGCTTCTTGGTTGGTCTGGATTGATACCGAGCACACATACACACAGCAAACAGAAGATCTGGTCTGCTAGCCGTGATGTACATCAAAGATCCAATCATGCTTCGATATTTCGTTATATCCACTGGAATCCCTGAAGGATCTTCATCCAGCTTCGTTCTATCAACCATGGGAGTGTCAACAGGTTCACTTGAATAGAATCCAAACTTTTTCAAGATCTCGTTGGCGTATTTGGATTGATTGATGAATATGCCTCCGGGACTTTGAGATACTTGTAGTCCTAAGAAGAATGACATTTGTCCCATCATGGACATTTGGAATTTGGAATTCATCTCCTTTGAGAAACAATCACATTCACCAGGATCTGTTGAAGCAAAGATGATATCATCTACATATATCTGAACTAGCAGTAGATGGTTTCTTGACTTCCTGGTGAATAGTGTGGGATCAACAACACCTTTGGAGAATCTGTTTGCTAGGAGGAACTTGGACAATGTATCGTACCATGCCCTTGGCGCCTGTTTTAGCCCATAAAGAGCCTTCTTCAAGCGGTAAACATGAGTAGGGTGTTCAGCATCCACGAATCCTTCAGGTTGACTCACATAAACTTCTTCCTTTAAGTCACCATTCAAGAATGCCGTTTTGACATCCATCTGGTAGACTATCATATTACGACTAGCCGCATTAGCTAGGAAGATTCTTATAGCTTCAATTCTAGCAACCGGAGCAAACGATTCTTCAAAATCAATGCCCTCTTCTTGTCTAAACCCTTTAGCAACTAGCCGTGCCTTGTTCTTTAAGACATCACCATACTCGTCAAGCTTCACTTTGAAGATCCATTTTAAAGCAATGATCATTGCACGCTCCGGAGGAGGTACTAATTCCCATACTTCAAGTCGATCAAATTCATTGATTTCATCCTGCATAGCCTGGAACCAGCAATCTTTAGTCATTGCTTCTTTGGCATCTTTTGGTTCGACTTTAGACAGTACGGAATTGAAGAAGCACCATAGTGCATCAGTGGCTAGTTGATTACGTGTGGATACTGGACGTGAGGGATTGCCTATGATGTTGTCGATTGGATGATCACTGGTCCATTTCCTGAGATGGTCGTGAGGTTGATGGTTGTGAACAGACGAAGTAGTGTTGTGATCTTCAAGTAAGGATGTGTCTGATGAATGTTCAGGAGCAAATATGTTTTCATAAGGAACCTCTTCAACAGGAGCAAAAGGATTAACTTCCAAAGAATTATTATCTGAAGATTCTTGCATTACTGGAGAAGTTTGAGTGTTTGATGATGAAGGCGATTGACTGGCAGCAGGAGCATTGTGATTGACAGATACTGAAGCTGCAGGGCCTTCTGAATCTTGTGGGGCTAGAACCTCATCCATAGGAATTATAGTTGGTTCACTCAGGATGGTTCCATTTGTTGGCTCAAAGTATTCATCAAACATAGGATCGAATAACTTCTTCAACTCCTCACATGTAGGTGGCACATAAGAATCTGCAGGCGTGGACTTCTGTACAAGTCCTGAACTAATGGGTCCAGGAGACAAAAGGTGAAGATCGGGTCCAGAACTGATTTGTCCTGAAACAGGTAGCTCACTCAGCTCATCGAACGTAACATGAATGGTTTCCATGTTTTTACGGGTCCTTTTATTGTAGATTCGATACCCTTTACTATCTGGTGCGTATCCAACGAAAATACCTATATCTGCTTTAGCTCTTAGCTTTCCCAAGTCTTGACTATCGTTAGTTGGATAGCAAAGAGCACCAAACACACGCAGAAAGGAAAGATCTGGTTTCTTTTTATGAATTAACTCGAAGGGAGTCTTCTTATGAACCGGATGAATTAGGGATCGGTTTTGAGTGTAACATGCTGTTGCAATAGCTTCTGCCCAGAGAAACATCGGTGTCTTTGAAAATATAAGCATGGTTCTTGCAGCCTCCACCAGAGTACGGTTCCTTCGTTCAACCACCCCGTTCTGTTGAGGTGTGCGAGGGATACTTTTCTGATGCGTGATGCCAATACTTTCATAGAAATTACGGAGTTGTTGGTTAACAAACTCAGTACCATTATCTGTGCGGATGATTTTGACAGTTTTATCTAGCCTTACTTGCAGCTGTTTTATCAGTTTAATGATAACCTCTGGAGTTTCGTCCTTGGTTCTCAAAAACTTTACCCATGTGAACTGAGAATAATCATCTACTATCACCAGAACGTACTTCTTTCCATTTATGGTTTGTATTCTCATTGGACCGCACAAGTCCATGTGGAGGGTGTGAAGAACTTCCATGTTGGTGTTGATGGTTTTAGGCTTGTGGGTTTGTTTCTTGCTTTTACCCAGTTGACATGCAGAGTAGAGATGATCTTTCTCATATTTCAGTCTGGGCATCCCTCTAACAAGATCTTTACGGGAAAGATTATTTATGGTACCGAAGTTCAAGTGGTTCAAACGACGATGCCACAGCCATGATTTTGTTTTGGAGGCTTTAGAAAGCAAGCATATAGGAGAGGACTTCAACATTTCTTCAATCGAGATGGTGTATAGATTGGTGCCCCGACTGCCCTTGAGGAGATCTAAACCATCCAATTCTCTGACGAAACATGTATGCTTTCTGAAAGCCACTTCCAGATCTGAATCACAAAATTGACCCACAGAAAACAGATTGTGTCCTAGTCCTTCCACATAATATACCCTTGAGATTACACTATTACCAAACACATAATCTCCATAACCCATAATAGCACCAAGTGGTCGTTCCCCAAATCTAACTGTCCCGATAAACTTTTTCACGAAGTTCTTGAGCCGTGAGCGATCTCCAGTCATATGTTTTGAGCAGCCTGAGTCCAAATACCACAGGACGATTTGTACGACCTGCATTTGAAACCAGACAACAATGGATAACTGAAAAATATGGATCCCCAAGTGTAATTGGGGTCCATTTGGTCAGCACACACATATTCAGGAACCACAGATTTCACAGATGCTACTATCTTTACTGTGGAGACAGAACTTGAGACAGGACAAGACCTAGATGGAAGGCATTGTGATTCTAAAGGCAAGATTCTACCAGTTGGTCTCCATTCCTTATTCTTCACAATTTTATGCATATTCATTTTAGGTAATGGTCTCTGTTTTCCTAAAATGAATTTCCTTCCAGTGGGTCTCCATTCCTTAACTTTCACAATTTTATGCTTATTCATTTTAGGTAACGTGCACTGTTTTCCTAAATTGAATTTCCTTCCAGTGGGTCTCCATTGATAGCCTATGCTAGCAAATGTTTTTCCTGTTGCTTTCCAAACCTTTTTGCATGCTTCAGTTATCCTATCATTCTTAACATGGGATGATGCAGACGACATCAGGAAAGACACAACACATTCATCATGATTAGCAGAAATTAAACAATTGTCGCAAGTTTTACAGATAGCATTAGATTTCGAATTAATTACAGTACTTTTGATACTAGAATCAACACGATTCATCCTACTCATTGCAAACTTATTGTTCCTAGGTTGGGCTTCTACATTCTTCAAGTGATCATTCTTAGCTGGCGCAGTCATATCCTTTCTTTCATTTCCTCTAGACCTTGACCCGCTAGCTTGGGTGTCACTTTTTACTCCTGTAGAAGCATCGAAGGTAACATTAGTTTGTTTTTCTGTCACATGCCTTCCTGATAATGATGTGTTGGGTTCTGATGTTTTGGGTGGTAGATCAAAGGCTACATGCTTGTTCACAACATTGGATGATGATGCAACAAATCTATCTCTATGGCCTCTAAACATAGGAGTTGAGCCTATGGCATATTCTAAGTTTTCCTGAATCCTTTTCGTGAGTTTGCATGCATAGACAACTGCTTGATCAAGTGGCTTATCATTCCTATCCTCTTCAACTACCTCACGAAGTGTGTCAAGGCCTCCTCTAAGATGATCTAGATATGTTTGATGGGCAAGGCTGTTATTTCTAAGCTTCAACGGAATACGCCCAACATCAACATCATACTTTTTACTATCAGTAGCCTTTGGTGTATCACAATTACAAGTGGTGCATGGCATTTTACCTTTCACCCGAGCCTTAAGATTCTCAATTTCATTTGTCAAAGAGGTTATTTGATCATTATGATTGCTTCTTGTAACTTTAATAGAATCATATAACTCTTTGAAATGTTGTTTAACCTTTGAATTTTCTTCTCGATAACACTCATTTTCATAATGTAACTTATTTATGGTATTTTGATATTGAAAATTCTGAGAATCTGTAGACGAAGGTTTATTGGTGCCATATACTTCACACTTGTTGGATTTCAATTGGGCAATTTGGGCCCTCAGCAGTCGAATCGTGTTCGTGTGAGCTTGAATTGTTTCATCTCGTTTGCTTAATTCAAAATAAGTGTCAAATTCAGGAGCATCCAAGGATGTCTTGTCATTCGATATCTTATGTTTTTCATTTAAATGTTGATATTTCAATTGTAAATTAAGGTATTCAACTTCCAATTTTGAAAAACGTTTAACCATATTATCATGGTCATCATTTTGAATTTTTTCAAGCAATTTTAAATTCTCCCCCTCAAGCTCAACAACACGATTCTGGGTGACATGCAACGCAATAGCATACTCATTAAATTGACAAGCAGACAATGCAGAATCAGTAACAGTGTAAAATACATCTTGTGCAATACATCTAGCAATCAAGTTGTCGTTAGTAATGAGTATGTTTTTTCTTTCAATCTCTCGACTCTTAAGCTCTATTGCATATTCATTCACCTCTTTTTCCATGTCTTTAAATACTACTTCCATTTCTTTTATTTCGACTTTAAGGGCAGTTTGCAACCCTTCAAAATGTTCTTTAAGTAGTTTAAAGAATGGCATGACCTCAGTTAAGTAACACCTTTTTGCATGTTCAAAACACCTCTCCCCCTCAGTAATGCCGGTTGGTGTGATTCTCTTCTTACATGTTTTATCAAAATCAGCAAATAGTTGCCAAAGCACATATAAGCTAATAAAGGTTTTGCATTCAGTGGGAAGAGACAAAGGCACCAGATTCCTAGGTGTATTGGGAGGATACACCGTTATGGATGCAACTTTTCTAATGAGGGGGGTGTTGGCCTTAAGTTTATCTTCCTTAAGTTTTTCACTATCTTGTTTCCAAAATATCTGTTCAGGTGTTAACTTCTTTTGAGGAGCAAACACAGTCAAACGATTTTCCTCATAATAATCATGGGGTTTGATTATTATTCGTCTGGCTATGCACTCGGGATCCCTCATTTTCTCATTCATTTTTTCCCTCGTTTTATCACTTAACTCATCCTCTTCATTAGTGTAGATATGCTCAGGTTGGTCATGAATAGGCATAAGCATCACATTACCATCATATAGGGCTGGTTGAAGTACTTTCATGTCCCTAAGGATGGTAGACTTAGGTTCACCTATCATGATTTTACTATGCTTATCACTCAACTTTCTGTGCTTATGAATCATTTGAGCAGTTTGTATGGTTTGATTTTGTGTGTACAACTTATCTTCAAGCTTATTTTTTAACGTCTTGAGTTTAGAGAAATCATTTAAAAGAGTTGTTTCTTTTTGTTTGAATTCTTGCTTAAGTGTTGTTACACACTTTTGTGCTTCCTGTTTCTGTTTGACAGACTGTTCTAGCTGACTTTTCAAAGAACCCAACTCTAGTTTTAATGTTTCTTCTCGCACTCTAGACTCTTTAATAAGTGTACTCATTTGACCTTCTAATTTTTGCTCACGATCATTAAGCTCAAACTTAGCACGCTGTTCATACATAGCAACTTGTTCTTTATAGATGTTTAGTCTAGTGATCAAGTTATCATCAGGGACAGGCAATTTGTTCTCATGGTACACATATGCTTTATCTATATTTCCTGCATTATCTAAGGCACATGCATTACTCATAGCACACACATCCATATTGACAAAAGATTCACCATTTGGTACATCAGGCGAGTTGTTGCTATTCAAATACTGTTCATATGAAACAATATTGCTATCTTCCATATCAACATTACTTGAGTCAGAAACCACTGTCTGATGTACTTCATCGGGAATCGGTTGTCCCTCGACTATATTATATGTGTCATAAATTTTTAGTACCTCAGATATCACGGATACATTAGAAGGACCGGCTTGATGAGATGAAGCCAGGGAAGACAGGTTAGCCATGAAGATTGTTTGAGCAGTAGGTTCATCATCCACATCAGAGTCAAATGCATCACAGTCATCTGCCTTGAAGATGTTAGGATCATTAAGTGCTAGATCCTGAACAGGTTTCTCATCCACATCTTCATCAAAAGTATTTCCTCCATCTCCTGCCAAGAACAATAACTCTTCCTCATCCAATACAGCTCCATTCTCTTGAGCTAGCATTAACAGCATCTTGTCTTTGAAGTAATCTGAGTTCTGAGGACGTTTAGGTTGATTGCAGTTTCTAGCAATGTGTCCAAGCCCCCCACAATTATAACACTTGATCTGTTTCCCTTGCCCCTGATTGGCATTCCCTGCTCTATTCTGCACATAACCTCGACCCATGTTTCTACCAGCTCTCCCTTGCACATTCTGAACCACAATTTTCCCATCCTCCACCATTGCTAGATTGCATGGGTTGGAAGAATTCCTTAACTGATTGTTGGTCTGAGGGAGTGATGCTTGAAACTGTTGAACCAGTAGAGATACTTGATTGGTGAGGTTGTCAATCATTTTGTCGGTCTGAGAGTAGCCTGAGTCAAGTTGTGAACTCATAGCAGGTACTTGTGAGTGAAGTTGGTGATAGCTTGGATTTGATGATGATTGGATTGTTGGTTGTATGTTTGTCATGAATGCCAGTGGGTCATTTGTAGTTGAAGGATTCAACTTTTCTCTCAGCACCCGATCATAGAGAGCATGCTTCTCATGTTGTTGCAGGTAAGCATACAGCTGTTCATAGTTAGTATCCCTTAAACCTTTGTTGAGTTTGACGGCAGTAACAAATCTGTCCCATTCATGAGTCATGTTGTTCACAAACTTTGAGTTAAGTTGGATATTGGGCATAGTCATTCTGATCATCCTCATATCATTCACCAACTTATGAAATCTCACATAGTAATCTGTGATATTCTCTCCTGGGTTCATTTTGAAATGCTCGAACTCATCATACAGCTGTGACTCACGATCTTCCTTTGTGAGTTCTGACCCTGCCAACAACATTTTAACGTTGTCCCACACAGCCTTGGCTTCAGTGTTAAAATTGATGAGCTTGTATACATCCTTTGGAAGACCTTGAATGACTATGTTTGAGGCTCTAATATCAGCATCATACCTCTTCTTTTCTTCTTCATTAAGATCATTATAGTTTCTAGGTCTATCAATGCCCAAGGTTACAGTCCCATCTTCACTAGTTGTAACAACGTCTCTGGTGGTACCCATCTGATAAGGTCCTTCGTCAATTGACTTAAGAATGTTAACACCATTATCTTTTCCCGAGCAGTAAAGTCTTATTCGTTGTGCCCAAGACTCATAATCCGTCCTATCTAGCATAGGTGGACGAGTGTCAGATCCTGCTGCTTGAATATCATCTGATGATGTACTTGATGTGGTAGCCATAGTAACTACGGGATTTTACAGATCTTGTGATTTAACCGAGAAATTGAATCTTTCGCGGGAATTTCTAAAATCACCAAGACACAAACCGCATACAAGTCTGAGAGACAAACCGAGTAGATACAAACCGAGTAGATTCAATAGAGACAAACCGAGTCTACACAAACCGAGTAAAATCCTTAGAGACAAACCGAGTCTACTTAGCTTGGACAAACCGAGTAGACACAAACCGAGTAAATTCTTCGGAGACAAACCGAGTCTACACAAACCGAGTACACGCAGCTGGGACAAACCGAGTAGGTACAAACCGAGTAAATTTCTGAGAGACAAACCGAGTCTACACAAACCGAGTATACGTAGCTGGGACAAACCGAGTACGTACAAACCGAGTAAATTTCTCAGAGACAAACCATACTCACCATATCTTGGTTATATGGATTTATTGGTCTACTCTGCGAGTAGTGCATGAAAAAAACATTGTCTATGTCACCCATGACAACAGATTACGGCCCAGTAGCAGGGCACCGTGTAGACACGTAAATCCCAGAAGTACAGTCTTCAGTTTCAACTACATTTAGTTCCATTTTTTGGTCAAATTAAAAGTAACGACAAAAACCGGAAATCAAATTGACCACAAACGAGCCAAAAGCTTTATAAACAAACCGGCCAAGACAAATTGCAGCCAAATGCCTGGTACTATTCCAAACAATCACCAATAAGTTTTATATTCTTTAATCCAACTCCACCAAATTCACTTATGCTGATTCTCTCAAGTTAAAGTACAAAGTTAACAACTTTTAAATTCAATTTTAACACAAAGTATATATTTGAATCATTTTGCTATTTGAACAGAACTAACCAGACTCAAAACTAAAGCTACATCGAACCCAAAAACAAAACAGATATATTGTTAACAAAAAAAAATCAAGACATTGGTATTCTAGATCAAATACCAAGATCAATTCCCTAATTCTTACACAATACATAAAAAATTTTGCCCTTAATAAATCAAACAACATAAGAAACTTGTGTTTAAACTACAAACCAAACAACATAAACCCTCCAAAGCTACTATGGTACCGACTTTTTGATCCTTATCCCTGGCTAATTATCAACACAACTTGGTGGGTATTTACAATATACAAAGACATTATAGTTTGAGCTTAACCTTATCACGAAATTATATAAATTTCAGAAGTGTGAGTCTTTTGGGAGTTCTCAGAAAGCCAGAAAGGAATCTCCTACTATGTTGAGCGATTCCAATCTTATCCCATTGGAGGGTATTTTACTACAAAACAATACATATGTCCTAGGGATCGTGGTACAAAGACTGACCATTAGGGTGTAAGTCCCCAACACTTTCCTACAATTGATTACAATGACATCATCGTATTACAATTCTATCGATAAGGCTTTATGAGTTTATAGTTCTCTTATTATTTCGTTATTGCCAATGACCTCCTCATGCTGAACTCGTGTTTTAATTACCGCTTAACGTTCATTTCTTTGCATATCTAGCTCATTTTTATCATTTTCGAATCGCATATTTCATATAGCATATATATATGTGTCATTTTCTATAATTTTGAACCATGTAGTGTCGATAAGAAATGGCCATTTATAACCGAATTCTTGTACACACCATATCATTTTTATTGTTTATCTCAATTCTCCATAAGCTCATTTAATAAGTTGTTGTTATAAGTTTCCATTAATAAGCTCATATAAGTCCTTTAAAAGCTTCAAACCTATCGCTAACAAGAAATAGCCAAAAACCTTTATTGTTTACCGATTGGGCTCAAAAGCCCAATAAGTAGTTAATAAGCTCTATCGATAAGCAGATCGTATAAGCTCACTTGTATTATTTATAAGCTTATTAAACAAGCCCAAAACCAGGCCCATTACTTCCTAAAACCCATCGGATCAAATTTTGTTAATGGGCTTTGTTTAAGACTCGTTAAACCCCCTAAAGCTTAAAACTAAGCACTTTGGCTAATAAGCAGTTGGAATTGACTCAAATAAGCTTTATAAAGTTAGTAAAACTCTCAGAAAACCTTTTCTATCCTTTTTGTAAATTTTGGACTAAGTTTGCAAAGAATATTCCATTTCGGGTTAAAAGTGTAAAGTTTTTATAATTATGTTCTAAATAGTTAATTTGTTAACTTGAGGGTGGAAATTGTTAAAACAGTAAACAGGAAGCTTAATATGCCATTTTGGGAACTTTTGGAATAAAAATGTATTATAATTATATAATATATATATATATATATATATAATATATATATATATATATATATAAAATATATATATATATATATATATATATATATATATTTGAGATCAAATGAGAGATTTCTTAATGTTTTAAAAGTGAGAACCAATAAAAGTATGACAAGTGGCAACAACATTAAAACACAAAAAAGAAAAACAGAAAATTAATTTATATGGTCTTAGGGGCATTTTAGTAATGTTGTGTTATCACAAAATCAGTTGCATATACCTGGTTCTTTAACTACCCATATCACATATTCATTGACAATCACGTATCATATTCATATCCCATATTTCTAGCTTCAGTTACGTTTTTGGAAAAACACAGTATTTATGATCCACCATCAAGAACAACCAATGCCACAATCAATAACAACCAATTCCCTTTTACAAACACAGTAAACATGTGTAATAATTCCAATGAAATTGTTGATCATCCTGTTGAAGGTAACTAACTTTCTTTGATAATAACACAAATGTTTTCCTACCTGAATTACATGATGAATGCGTAATTTGTAACCCTTAAACTTTTTTTTAGGCGAACCGTTAACTCCTCGAGCAGTCCACAATGTGCAAGGCACGCCTGGTGAGGGTTATTTTACACCTCCTGAGCATCAATTTGGCAGTTTTCAGCCCACTCCTAATGGTACTAGATTTTGGGTCCCCAAAGTTAATAATAAACCGGTGGAAGGGACGGTATTTGATACACTAGATATAGCTTTAAAGGCTTACAAAGATTATGCAAAAGAAGGTGGTTTTGAGGTTAGAAAGGGTGGTCCGAAGAACTATAACAAGAAAGAAGATCCATCGCTTAAATATTTTTATTGTGTTAGACAAGGTTTTAAACCCGCACCTAAGCCTGAAAATTCAATAGCCGATAAGTCACAGACAACCAACCCTTTAGGTGTTAATAAGGTCATAAAAAGAAGGAAACGTGCATCTTGTCGTTGTGGATGTACCGCACAACTTAGACTTAAGAAAAGACCGGATGGCAAGTATTTTGTCACCAAGTTTTTCGAGAAACACAATCATAGTTTGGTATATCAAGATGATATAAAGTACCTTAGGACAAATCGTAGGCTGACTTTCACCAAGCAACAACTCTTGAACCAACTTTCTAATGCCAATATTGGTCCAGTTGGATCCTGGAAAGTTTTGAAAGAGATGTACGGTGGTTTTGAAAACATTGGTGAAACAGATGTTGAATGTAAGAATTATAGGCGTGGGTTGAATGAGTTTATTGGTGATCGTGATGCCCAAATGGTTGTTGATAAGCTTCTGAGTCGGGAAGAATTCTTCACGGACTTTTCAGTAGAATACAAGCAGGATAAAAACACTAAAGCGTTGATTGGATTGTTCATGGCTGATGAGGAGGCCAAGCGTAACTATGCTGCTTTTGGTGACGTTGTCTCCTTTGATGCCACGTTTCGCTCAAATAGGTAACAATCATCTCTTTTGTAACACATTTGTTTTTGTATTAATTTGTTTTTGTCAAACTATTAATTTTGTTGCATTAATGCTTTGAATCCGTGTGTCTGCGAATCGGCATGTATCTGTGTATATGTGAATAGGTATGTATCTGTGTATGTTTGTGCTCAACCAAACACCCCTATATCTTTGTATGTGTGCTGAACCAAACACCTATATAACTGGTAATGTGTCTTTTTGTATCTGTGAATCGGTATTTTTTACCTGGTATGTTGATAGGTATGTATCCGTGTACCTGTGATTCGGTGTATAATGTGATTCATTATAAAGCTGTTATATGCTTTGTATATAACATGTTTCATTATAATGCTTTGTATCCGTGTATCTGCGAATCAACATGTATCTGTGTATATGTGAATAGCTATGTATCTGTGTATGTTTGTACTGAACCAAACACCCCTATAACGTATGTGTGTTGAACCAAACACCCATATAACTGGTAATGTGTCTTTTGTATCTGTGAAATCGGTATTTTGGTCTGGTATGTTAATAGGTATGTATCTGTGTACATGTGTTTCGGTATTTATCCGTGTATCTATCTATATGTAGGTACAATATGGTGTTGGTACCTTTTACCGGAATTGACAACCACAACAGATGCGTAATATTTGCTGCTGCTTTGTTAGCGAGCGAATCTGCAAAAAAATATACATGGCTGTTGAAGAGGTTTAAAAAAGTTTTCATAAAAGTTCCAAAGGTTGTTGTTACTGATCAAGACCCGGCGATGAAAATCGCAATTGAAAAGATATTCCTAGACACGCGCCACCGCCTGTGTATGTGGCACATTATGCAGAAATCACTACAAAGGTATTCTTTAAATGTCTAAAATGTGATGTCCTTTGATTGTTATTCTTCAATTAATGTGTACATGTTTTTTACAATTTTAAAATATGTGTAGGTCGGACCAGAATTGTGTAGTGATACCGATTTTAAAAGGCGTTTGTGTGACATTGTATGGACTGACAAGATTAAAGCGGATGTGTTTGATGAGCAGTGGGCCGCGATAATCAAAGATTTTGACCTGAGTGAACACAAATGGTTACACGACATGTTCGAAATGCGGTCAAAGTGGATACCTGCCTACTTCAGGCACGAACCGATGTCTGGGCTAATGCGCACAACATCGAGGTCCGAAAGTGAGAATCACTTCTTTGGGCAGGTCACAAACCCACATTTGAGTTTGATTGAATTCTTGAGCCATTTCGATACGGCCATGGATTCCCAGAGATTCAAATATGGGAAGAATACTCATGATTCCAAGTACACAACACCTGATTTTAAAACTCACTTACAAGTTGAAAAGGAAGCGTCAGAACTATACACGCATACCTTGTTTTATGATGTTCAGGATGAGATTTTTTCGTCACTGTATCATTGTTGCTCACTTCAGGTACGACAAGATGATACATCGTCTACTTATGTTATTCGCGATACTGAAGCGGATTACAAGATACAAGGTGTGCCGGTTGAAGTTACATATGAGGTAACACTTCTGTAACTTTGTCATCGTAAGTTGCATATCTCTGAATGGTTTTAATCGAGGACACTTTTTTGTTTTATTGTAGGTTACGTATGCACCATCTGATTGTTCTGTCCAATGCACCTGCTTAAAGTATGAGTGTTATGGGTTGTTGTGTCGCCACATTTTCTATGTTCTTAGGTTGTCCAAGGTGTACCATTTTTCTAGAAAATACTTGCAGCGAAGATGGTCAAAGAATGCTTTGCCTAGCAAGACTGTGGGTAGGTCCATGGATGTTGACAGCCCGTCAAATCCGGTGGAATGTGTTAATGTTGTTCTACGGGAAATATACGGTAGTGTTGAAGATTCTGTTACCCGGTTGGTGACTGACATTCAGAAGCTTCATATTTACAAGGACGACCTTGATGCATTACTAGAACAAGTGAAACTCGACATACCAAACGCCCCTGAAATGAACAAGAAAGAATTGTATGCTGCTGCGCTTGGTGTCAAGGAACCTGTGGAGGTTAACATTGTTGCCCCTGAATGCCGTAATAAAGGATCTGTTTCTTTGAAGAGGCATCAAACACAGGCCGAGATAGCTATGATTCAATCAAACAAAACAAAGCGTCGTTGCAACTATTGTGACATGTACGGTTACCATGATTCTCGCAACTGTCCCAAAAAGAAGAAAGATTTGGATGAAGCGATGGCCGATCCCAACAATGTTGCAGAATAAATTATTGTCTTTTATTTTAATTTCAAACAATATTAGTCTTTTGCTTTATTCGGTTTTTCGGATTATCATGATTGTGTTTTCTGAATCATTTTAATGGAATGCATTTTGCTTTTTTTTTTCATTGGTTCCCAGTATTTAGAATGTACCATAAGAATAAAATGCGTTGTTGCTGTGTGTTTTATGGGTCACCAGGCTCCCAACAGAATTTGGTTTTCTGAATCATACTAACTTACACTAAAAAAAACCTGTTCTATTTACTTTATAATAGCATCTGGTTTTTCAGGGCTGTTTGGGCCAACTTGTTCCTTCCAGCAAAAATATAACAACAATTGGAAAGTGAATCAGCAAAAACTTGATTTTTTCCCGATCATTCGATCTAAAACATAACAACAATTGGAAAGTGAATCAGAAAACTGGTTTACACAAGATTAATATAGCAACAGCTGATTGTCAAATTGGTTAAATACCAAATTTGTTTACACAAGTTTAATATTGCTGCAAATTTGTTTAGCCAAATTTAATATAACAAACTCGGTTTAAACTTGGTAGACCAAATGTGTCAAACTTCCTTAAACCCAAATAACTTCGATCGAAAACATAACAAAAAAAGGAAAGTGAATCTGCAAACTGGTTTACACAAGTTTAATATAGCAATATCTGATTGTCAAACACATAGGTTATCAAAGAAACTTATCTGCATAACTCGATATACTTGACACACACCCAAATAACTTATTCGCACAACTTGTGTATGATGTGGTAATAGGTAACTGCTATACTCAAGTATCCAATTATAGCACCATGTAAATGTAGCCAACTTAACATTCGACTCAAATTAGATATCATTGCGTAAACGATAATTTAAGCTTTTGATACACATCAGTTTAACTGTAATGTGGACCAAAATAACATACGTTCGGAATTGGTTCTAACTGGAAACCATTTACATAACTGCAACTCTATTATTCAAAAGACTGCTGAACCTAACTGCAAACGCATGGGTGAAATAACTAACTGCAATGCTTCAAAAGGAACCTAGAGCATTCTCGTAACACGAGCCTTAACTGTCACAAATGAACCAGCCTCCAATCTTTGCTTTTCTTCTAAGTACAGCAGTCTGAATGCTTCTGCTTCAACTTCAAATTCATGTTTCTTCTCGTTTATGTCAGACAATAGGATTTTTGCAGCATACTTCTTACGAAGTTCTTCAAGTTGCAGCTTTAGAGCATTCCCCTCTCTTCTTAAACCACAGAGGTCATCATATTCCCCCCCACCAAGGTATGTCTCCATGTGACGCATCGCAAAAACCCCACAATCAATGAAGTTTGCTTTTGTCATACATCCCAAACGTAAGAACCTGAAGGGACCATTCATCATTAATCCTCTTGCTGGATGATTTTCCTGTGTCAGGAAATCTTCAAACCTTGCTACCTGTAGCATTGTTTCACAACATAAAATAGTTATACAATTTTAGAAAACACCAACTTTCATATACAGTTTTGTTAACACCAACTTTCATTAATCCATGTACCAGTAAACACTTACTATACTCCATTTACCCGCTTAACAGTCTACAAATAATAACTTTATTCACACAGAACGTACCAGAAACGCAACTAGATCATGATATTCCTTCTGCACATCTGTTACATTTGCAAGGCTATTATCCAGGATATGCACCTCCTTCAATTTGAGATGCATGCACACAACGAAAAAATGCTTTCCTTGGATTAGCGGGAAAAATACCTACCACACAAAAAAACAAACAAAGCCAATGTTATCTATTTTTATAACAGTCATATAAATCTTCTGCAATTATGTATCAATTCACATAAGTAGCTGTTTTACAGCGAGAATATTACCAATTCGACGTTATTCAAGGTCCGATACACTGTAGTTTGCATAATACTGGCCATGCTTTTGATGAATTTATCTGATGCATCCTTAACATCCACATAGTTGGCCGTCACGTCCTTGACATCCCATTCATGCTGTTCCAATGTAATTTTTTGGTTATAAACAGCGCAACCACATATACCAAATACTAGTAACCTGGTACACACAACTTAATAAAACATACAACTAACAAGCATCAGAAAACAATGATCACATTATCTTAATATAAAACATTTTATTTCTGTCTTACAGTATACTAAGTAGTTGATCATGTTACTTAACCAGATACACAAAACCATGTTAAGTACATACATACCATCATTGATGTGTCGCAGAAAACCTTGCATCTCTGTTTCTTCGGATCACGATAAAGCTCAGCATTATTTAGGATTTTTGTGAATATGTCGATCACCCCAGTTGATATCATTATCCCCGGGCACAAGGTCTCCAACACGCACCTCAGTGCATTGGCATAACCAGTCTGGAACAGTATGTCCCTATAACACAAATAAATAAATAAGTAAAAAATGTCATCCAACTTATATGTAATAACATGTTATTACTTATGCATATAAACTTACATTTTCGAAAATCGACCACTGAACAAACATCCGGCTACTCTTTTCTCGTGACCCGACAAGGGACTAACCAAACAAACTGACCTACATACATACGGGGAACATAAGACTTCCGCTGGTCTAAGAATACGTTTGCTCCTATCGTCAGCCTTCGAGGGAATGGTCTGTAATGGTATTTCATCACAAATGGTGTACGCTGTTATTGCACTTGACCCCTTCATCTTACTGTGGGACGCAATATTGGAAGCATTTCCCGACACATCTGCTCCTGGTATACCAACTTTCAACGTTTCAGGAGTAAAACATTCAAAATGTGGTAGGTCTTGAGAATCATATAGGGGTAGAAAGTCAAGCAGATTTTGCGCTTCCTTCATAGAATCGTCTAACATCGACACATTAACGGTTCTACCCTGTGTTGCAGGTGGTTGTGTTTGATTTAAATTGAACTCTGCAACATTTACAGCCTCACTTCTTAGCCTTTTCTCTTGAATGCTTCTTTGTAATTCCACCTCTTCACTATACGCTACATAGGCAGAAGGTGTCCCATAAACATGAGTAAACGGGAATAGCTCATTGTTTTTATGGAAACTCCAAGGCTTTGGTACATCCGGCTCCGGAGTGCAGCAATCCCCATCATTCCCCTCCTCATTTGGTACATCACTTTCATTAGGTGGCTGACTATACTTACGTGCACCAAACAAAACATCTCGTAGTTCCTTCATTCCAAGAAGTACTTCATCATTTGGATTTTTTTTAAGCGCCTCCTCCAAGTCCTCGTCTGCCTCATCTATAAGCTCCCCCGCCTTCTTAAATTTTGCTGCGACACTCTTCTTAACCTCCTGTTTTACAATCAACAATCAATGGCACATCAACAAAAAAATTATAATATGTTTGCGACATATCTACATTCCATGGTTCAACTATGTATACATCAAATAAACCTAGTATTTAATATTGATTTACGTTATAGTCATCAATAAATAATATGTTTCTGGTTTACCATTTATATTTGCAGTTTGAAGTTGAACAAACATATGCATATGTGTATCATTATATCAGCAAATTGCATAGAAATTTGGTTTTAACTAACATACTAACGTACTGTTAATTATTAAGATATTATACTATGGGACACATCAGCAACTAAATGTTACCTCAGTGACACATTGATACATCATTATACGAATCCATTATATTAACTACCACTAATATAAGAAAATTGCATAGCAAATTGGTTTTAACTAACACACTAACGTAATTTTAATTATTTAGGTAGTATACTAGGGGATGCATAAGCAACTAAATGTTACCTCAGTTACACATTGATACACCATTCTACGAATCCATTATATTAACTAACATTATTTCAGCAAATGTATTGCAAATGTATCATTATATCAACATCTTGCATATCAAATTGGTATCAACTAACACACTATCGTACTTTTACCTATTTAGATAGTATACTATGGGATACATCAGTGACACATTGATACATCATTCAACGAATACTTTTTTAAAAACTTTTTATACTTACCTCCACATTCTTCGGACTTAACCTTTCTTCTTCTAGCTTGTTCAAAAGGTCGACCGTCCAATTGTTTACCAAAGGCATCTCAACATGCCCATTTCCTCTACTTTTGCTTATGCAGTCGGCGTACACAATCTGTGCGATCATTACAATTATCAGTATAGAACAATTTTTTCATTTACCAAAAAAAAATACTTATACATTATATTAAATAACATACCAACAAAACGATCATCGGCCCGCAGTAATGGGAATTCCTGACCCAGTTTTTTTTTGTCCTAACCAAGCACTCAAGAACATAGGTACACCAATCAAATCCAGGTATATCGTTTTCATCCTGGATACAGTTCAGAAACCTTAAGTTCACAGTAGCGTTCCTGTTTTCTTCTCCAATCGTTGTGAAGTATAGAACCAAAAAATTCAGCTTAAACATCCATCCTCCTTCCGTTTGTGTGTATATCAGTTCCTCAACCGGGATGTGTTTATACCTTGTCTGCTTTCCAAACTGTTGCTTCCATTCAACTACCAGAGGGTGTCTGAAATCAGCTTCATCACGTGATTCCACATAAACATTTCCCGTTCGTATCCCAAGTACATCTCTTACTGTTTCCCTCGTAATACTTATGCCCTTACCATCCACATACAGGACGCATGTATCCTCATTAAAGTTGTCGAGCAGCCAATAACTTAACCTGGTTGGTATATCCTTTAGCCTAAACCCAAGGACTGTTCCAAACCCCATGTCCCTAACATCTTGTCTTTGCTTGGGTGATAGGTTTGGTATTAATCGATGCAATGACCATAACGATACACGAACATGTATCCTATCTACATCAGTTTCCTTACAAGCAACACCCTTTTCACCATTACTCTTACGAGATCGTTTCGTCACCCCAACCTCATTAGCAGCATCTCCCTCATCATCCTTATCCTGATCTACCCTACCCTTTTTACCTTCTTTTTTATTCAACACTACTTTCCGCTTACCAGCTTCCTTCTTCGCCATACCACCATCACCACCTTTGTCCTCCTCAACAATATAGAACTTACTTCTCTTGCGTGTGCCCTTCTTCACCATACCCCCTTCATCATTTGTATCTTTTTTCCCAACAGCCTGCACTTCAGCTTTACTACCCACCACCTTACCCATACGACCTTCATTTATTGGTACATTCCGTCTACGTGTGCTCCTATTACTTCCACGTATTTCTGTTCCTGTATCATTCACAACAAAATTAAACATATGTTATAACAATACAAATCATTATTAGCTGAAACACAGATTCACTACCGATTCACATATACACAGATACATACCGGCACACATACACAATCTAAGTCACAGACTCACATATAGAAATCATTAATAGTTTAACCACAACTCTTCATATCAACAAACATACCAGACCAAATACCGATTCACAGATACATATATACATACCAGTTATAAGGGTGTTTGGTTCAACACACATACAAGTTATGTGGGTGTTTGGTTCAGCATAATTGACACATATACAAATACAAATATTCACATATACAAATACAAAAAATACACATACACAACATACACAACACACATACAATTCAACGATACACCGATACAAATACACGTCACAGGTTATCATATACACAAATACACGGATACATACCGATTCATATATACATTTACACATACCGATTACAAGATACACAGATACATATACCAGTTATGTGGGTGTTTGGTTCAGCACACATACAAGTTATATGGGTGTTTGGTTCAGCACATCTCAAGCTTCAACCCATGTCAAAACCATGTTTATTAATGTTCATAAGTTGTTTAATCACATCTGTTATATCATGTGCATGAAATATTCAAACCTATATAATCATTCACAAATCTACACACACAAAATGTACTTAATCCAATGATCTCTATAAATAATATTAAAAAAATTATGACACACAAATGTAAGCTACCAAAAATTATGACACACAAAACTAAAATTAAAAATATACACATAAACAGCAACAAAAAGTTTGCAAATAAGTGTAATCATACCTGATACATCATCATTTTCAACATCACTAGTTAAATCAATTATCCGAACAGATCCCCCATCATCTTGTGCCATTTGATCACTTAACCTAGTACTTCTTCGAACTAAAAAATCAACATTCAATTATCTGTTTATATAGCATACTCTTACCAATTATAGATGGAACACTAAACTGGAAAGATCATAGATGAAACACTTACCAGTCAAAATCGGCGGTAAATCACGAATGCCTTGATCGTTCTCTATGTTAACCATGCTTTTATAACCCTATTTGTAAATCACTTGCTACACAACCGAAATCCCCCAAATGTAGCCGGAGATAATTCTTGAAGATCGGATACTAATTATTGAAAAGCTTGAATGGCGGGATTTGATGGTAAGTGCTGGTGGTTCTGTTTATTTGACCATTAGTCAACCAAAAAATTGAATTTATGTAAATGTTATCAGTTATATAGGTGTGGTTTGATACAAACTATCCCGCTCTTTTACTTATTTACAATGTGATACATATGCCCCTAAAGTTTTTGTTAATTACAGAAATGCCATTCATAAATAATTAATCTCATTTAACACTAATACAATGATCTAACGGTCCACAATGGTTCTTATTTTTTCAACTTTAAGAATTCTCTCACAATAACCCTCCCCTATATATATATATATATATATATATATATATATATATACATATATATATATATATATATATATATATGTAACCAAGGACTGACGGTGCAAAACTAACACCGTAAGGGTAGAAACTGTAAAATTGGTAAAAGTACAAGGAAAAAACTGTAACTTTAACACATACATATTTCATTTCATATTTTACATTTCTCATTTCACTCACGTGCATTTTATTACGTTTCGTTCAATATATTTAATACATAACGTTTATATTTATATATAAAGAATTTTAACGAATAACTTATCGTTTCGTTCAAACACTTTCGAGGAAACGATAATTATGGAACCAATGACATAAAAACAAGATAATATTATGTATAATATTATTTTTGAACTTTAAGCATTTTAAGCATATCACTCACATTCATCACACACTAAATCATTATCCGAAACTCATTTTCACACACATTGTCCGTATTAAGTCAAAAACACCAAATTCTCGGACTTCACTATTATTCAGGTCGTGTGTTGGAGCTGTTCCCATAATTTCACTTGATTTCACATTTCCACCTTGCCAGTTACACACAAGGTGAGTCATAGCCCCACTTTTACTTATTTAACAAGTTTACACACTATAGGGGTGATACATGCTACAAACTAGAACACAAGTATTTTCAAGTATTTTTGTAAGCTTCACCAGATTTATTTTGCCTAAGTTATGCTATTGCCAAAAGCCCCTCACATCATGAACCATTAATCACTTGCGAGTGAACGCGAATATAGTGAATAGATCTATTGGAGGCTGACTGCCTATTCCACTAATGCCTGACGGATAGCCATAGTTGCTAGTCGAATTAGTCACAATGCACTATTTTTGAAGAAATAGGAAATGGTAAAATCACCAATTACTCGATTTTAAACATGATTGTAATACACAGACAATCACTACTTGTGTTTCCAAACTCATTATTATTACAAACTCTATGATTTCACTCAACATTTTTGTTGACTTTTAGCATGTTTATCTCAAGTAATTAGCGGAACAGACAAGGCACGGAGTGGGCAATAAACCAAAGGGTTTTTAATGTGGCGTCAAATAAATCATGTCATTCACTTTCAAACTACTACACCCTTTTATGGGATGTTTGAACTATGATATTTTTCACTTTTTGTACTTCAACTTTTATTTGAATGACAAATACTTTTAAAACGCCTCTTTTGAGCCGTTTTCTATTATTATGACAAAGATCCTCCCCGTAATACCCCGATTATTCTTCCGCTGTTAACTTATAATTTAGGGGGTGTTACAGATTGTCATCAGAGACATAATTTTAGAGAACCAAATATTTTCAAACATTGGACTATAATTACACTTTCAAAATGAATGACTTTACACCATACCACTTTACACCCTCCGTGCCTGCATAACACCGTTCTTAATATATTACCTTTTAAGATTATTTTACACTAATCTTCACACACCTGATTAT
This sequence comes from Artemisia tridentata subsp. tridentata, assembly GCA_021014915.2. Lineage (NCBI taxonomy): Eukaryota > Viridiplantae > Streptophyta > Magnoliopsida > Asterales > Asteraceae > Artemisia > Artemisia tridentata. The sequence goes on along the minus strand of CP139507.1, from coordinate 265,995,168 downwards.
TTCATATTGATTTTCACACATTTGATGTTATTGATTACTTACATTTACTATTTTCGGGTTACTACAGTACCATGTCTATAGTATCACACCTTAACACCTCATCATAGGATATAGAATTCGAGGACACCGTATCATCTATCACCTCACCATTAGTTCCCAGCATTTCGGCCGCTGCAGTGTGAGGTATCTCTTCAGACGAAATGGAGCCCTTTGAGGAGGTTGAAGTCGTTACCACACCACCTATGTCACCTATTGTAGTAGGTAACCCAGATTCACCACTATCTGAAGACCTGTATGTTTTAGCTAGACGGGCAAATATCTCACCACCATACCCAGAGAACCGACCAGTTTCTCCCACCTACACCCTACTTACTGATGACCAGTACATGCAGACTCGGCAATGATTGCTGGCAGAAGAGTCAGATACACCTTTACCTACTCCACCACCCCCACCTGCACCGGTAGCCCTGTACAGACGAGTCAGGGTTTTAGAACCATATGAGCCCGAACCATTCATGACACCATTTAGGAGTCACCCCAATGGTTGCATTAGGATGCATACAACTCGCCAGAGGGTACGCCTACCTATTGAGCCGATTATACCACCATTTCCACCCTACTCCCCTACTTCACCCCTAGACATGATCGGGATGACACCCCCATCATCACCCGAGTATCACCATCTCCACCGTCGGTTAGACCCGACCACCTATTCAACCAACTCACCCAGACTTACCCGTTTACACCCCACCAGCGGGAGCCGACTCTAGAAGAGGATTTACCCTCTTCGAGCCGTCTCGTACAGCAGGTCCCAGTCATCCATCTTCACCATCATTACCATTTCCACCTAGTTTCACTCCTCCAGCTCGAGTCTTCGAGACTGGAGAGAGCTCAGGGGCAACAGTAGCCCGCACCCCTACTCCATCCTCCATCATGATGCGTCTGGAGCGTCATGAGGAGCAGATCGATACTCTCCTGAGTATAGTGGACAGAACACCGTTGGACTGCCCCGAGACGGTCAACGGCACCCTACATAGCATCATATCCGGTAGGATAGATCTTCAGGACGGTCTGACTAGGATACGGTCAGAGATGTCCAAGACACTGATGAACTCAAATAAGTACATTTTATTACCATCATTTATCCTATTTATTTGACTTGTTTTATTATATTATCTGTGAGAATTGATACGTTAATGTTTACTTTTGTAATTCTCAGGTAAAAACAAGTATTATGTGAAACTTGGCGATTTTGGACTAATTATGGAGCAAAACATGCAAGAAGTTAAGAGTCTACTGAAATGTACAAGATCAAGATCATTCTACTCCAGATATGCCGCATCATACTTATTATATACGGCGCATCACTATCAAGATTTCACAAGCTTCGATCCAAGACAGCAAGGACATGCGCCGCATCTAAGAATGGAGTTACGCCGCATCTTCTGGCAGTGTACGAATATTCCTGAATATATTAATCTTGGACCCCACGCGAAGTTAAGTCAATGCGCCGCATCTACTCATTCTATGCGCCGCATCTAGCCCTCAGACAGAAACTATAAATACCCCAAAGTCAGACGAATTTCGGGGGTTGGACAGAGTTCGGAAAATTAGCTAAGTACGAGACAGAAACCCTAAGCCGAATTCAGACGAAGTAGCAGCACAAGACACACCTTGAACGAAGATACAAGAGCTGTAAGAAGGTCCTGCATGTATTCAATTCATTAAGTAGTTTTGTTTTATTGTATTAGTACACTTTAACTGATCAGGATTGATGGGCTTGTTTTATGTTATCATTCACTTCAACTCCCCTTAAAATTGCTTTCCCATTAATTAAAGTTTATATGTTGATGTCTTTGGTGACTTTTATTAGTGCATTGATAACCTCTGTGTCTAGCTGAGCATTGCTTGGGTCGCCATGCCCCTTCCTCGCCTATTTATTAGATCGCCTATGCATTCTAACGTCTGTAGAAAAGTAGGAAGAAAGATAAGTAGGATAGTCATAAGTGATCATTAAGGGTTTACTCGCCGATAAGATTAGAGCCAACGAGAAAGGAATTAATCTCGGTGCGTTGCATCGAACTATACACTTCATATAAAACTAGCAATAAAACAAGTGACAAGCTACTTAACTATCAGGACAGGTCTTCTTATTGTCTCAAGTATTTATCTGTGTACGTGTGTGCTAATCGCTGATTCGTGCTTATTAGTTTAGTTGATATTTAATCATAATCAAACCGTGCCAGTCTCTCAGGCTGAAACCCCCTTGCGTTAGATTAGGTTGTATAGCTAACTTAAGATATTAAAATACTGATTAGAATAACTAGATAATACGTTCCACTCTTAGTGATCGACACTCTACTTACCATTATATTCATACTGACCGGGTACACTGCTCGTTAAAGTGTGTGTGTTATTGATAAGTCGGCTAAATATAAATTTAAAACTTGAATATTGCTAAAACCACAACGACATACCGTGGGTATAAATTAGAGCATACGCACACGCGCATCAGACACGAACCCAAGGGACAGAGACATATTGTGGAAGCTTTGGAAGCACGCCTCAGAGCCGACACCTTAGCGAACCTCATAGAAGACATGCAGGTACAGCATCAGACTGAAATACAGAGGCTCCTGGATCAGATTTCACAGCTCGCCGGGCCCATGGACGAGACTTCCAGCTGTTAGGCATAGTTTACATCTGTATAGTTTTGAGGCATCTTAGCCTACCACATGTGGAATTAATAAAGGACCTTGTAATCATTCTATTATGTAACAAAATTGATTCAAGTTATTAATATATGTTGTTGGTTATGATTTACTATATATTGGTGTTGATTTATGCTACTATGGTTATCCATGTGTATTGTGATTGTATTCAGACATGTCGTGATGTTACTTGTGATATGGTTCTTTGAATAATACAAATGGAATGTAAATACAAACTCAAAGTAAGAAAAATTTCAAAAGAAACTTGATGAATGAAAAGAAAGTTGCTGAACTTCAGCTTTTGTAGATGATGAATCACTTTGTTCCTTAGCAATCCTATACCAAAAGTGATCAATTACTTACAATAGTACCCAAACATATCGTGATTTTATGATTCTTAATTTGGTTGTAATATCACATTGTGACAATATTGTTAGTAATTACATACAAATTCCCTGTTACTCAATGTATTCTAACATGGTCATTATGTGAGTTCTAAGTCTATATTTTCTTGTAGTATTAACAGAAAAATGCCTCGTACAAGAAAAGAAACTGCCACTCCTGCAACAGCTATGACTCCTGAAGCTATCCAGAAACTGGTAGCTGATAGTGTTGCAGCAGCTTTAGAGACTCAAGCGACTAACATAGCCCGCTCGAGCAACAACAACTGATCCACCGCTGAAAGCGAGGCATCTGTGTACTTATTTCAAAGGCTTCATGGGTTGCCTGCCTACTTATTTCAAAGGTTTCGAAGGAGTTACCAGACTAGATCAGTGGTTTGAGCGTGCCGAAATGGTATTCATGCGGTGCAACTCTCCAGATAATAGCAAGGTTACCTTTGCTACGGGAACACTTCTGGAAGATGCTGCCTCATGGAGGAACGCTACAGCCCAGACCATGGGTATGGAAGAAGCGTATCGGATGTCCTAGGTCGAACTGAAAACAAAAATGCTGAAGAAATACTGCCCTCGAATAGAAATCAGGAAACTAGGGGAAGAATTCCACCAGTTAATTGTAAAGGGGAACAATTTAAGAACCTACAACCGAAGGTTCCAGGAACTGTCGGTACTATTCCCAACTATGGTGCCCGATGTTGAAAGAGCACTGGAAAAGTACGTAGAGGGACTACCTCGAAACATCGAGGGGAACGTTACCTCGTCAAAAGCGAAAACTCTTGAGGAAGCTATCACAATAGCTCAACGGTTATTGGAATGAGAAATCAAACGGAGTTCTACCTTCGCAAACAATGATCACTAATGAAGTCTCGATAATCGTGGAACCACCCACAACAAGAACCACAACAATAACAACAACAGGAACCCCAACCACAACAACAACAACAACAACAACAACAACAACAACAACCGCAACCACCACTACCAACAGAACCGCAACAACCACAACCACCAACAGAATCGCCGACAAGAAGCTGCTAGAGCTTATGTTGCTACACCCACAGGAGAAAAAGCTTATATCGGAACCCAACCCCAGTGCAACCAATGTAAACTACATCACACTGGACCTTGTCGTGCAGTTTGCGACAATTGCCGAAAGGTGTGTCACAAAACCACTGACTGCCGAGCCACGGGTGCAAATACACAACCCGTAACAGTAGTGTGCCACGGTTGTGGTGAAAACGGGCACTACATGAACAACTACCCAAAACAAAACCAGAACAACGTGTCACAACCCGCATTTTCAGGATATTTTCCATATTTACTATTCATCTCAGGAAATCACTATTCATCATTTACTATTCACCGATCACTATTCATCATTTTACTATTCATCGTTTTCGGAATCAATTTGAGATTCTGAGAAGCGTTCAGAAATTTTACTATTCACATGACACTATTCATTCCCGGAGAAAATTCTCTATTCATGGTTATCGTTCATCACTTCGTAAACTGGAATTACGGGTATTCAAATACGCGTAACCGGTGAGGTTTAGTGGCGTATTCATACATCATCATTAAGGACCCGTCATATAGACTAGAAGTAGTCTACATATCATCAGTAACATCTTCAGTATCCTAGGTCATGCACGGATATGCATTATTTCAATTTACGTATGCTTAATTTGTAATTAACGTTACCACTCAGTTTTTACTACTAATAATATACCCGATACTCCCGACAGTGATCCCAATATGTTTTCCTATTCAATATAATGATATAAAAATTATATTATTAATTTACCCGGTGTTTTAAAACCATTTGCTATATTTTCCGGAAAACGCCTATAACAGCGTCGGTTTGCGAATTTTCAACTCGATAATTATTTTAACACCCGATTCTCATCAGGAATACAATTTCATAATTTTTACAACTTCGTCATATTTTATTTCACCTCGTCACGATTTATTTCAAGATAACTCGGTACCCGATAACACCCAATGTATACACAAATTAACTAAACTCTTATACTAAGTGGACACTTGTCAAGATTACAACCAATCCTTCCTTATTTAACCATGTGTGCCGCCCCCCCCCCCCCCCTATATCCCATGTGCCAAATGCATTAATTGAATTTGTAAGATTTAATTAGAACTTCCACTAACTATAACACATACAACACAAAACATTTAGGTGAAATAAGATCAAAACCCTCTCCACCATCATCACCAAGAACCGGCCACTCCAAGAACATCAACCAAATCCATAAATTTTTTCAAGAACAATGTATAATCATACTCCCTTTACATTCCTAGTTATGTATTTGTGATCATACTTCAAGATTTCTACTCATTTCTTAGCAAATCTCATCCAATCATCAAGTAAGTTTCAAAGTTATGTTTTGATCATTTTTATCCTTTCATTTGATGTATATGTTCATGTATTTACAAGTTTTATTGATCATCCATGCAAGATACTAAAGTTATACATACCACTTTGAACATAAACTTCCTAAATCACTAGATCCATAAGTTTTTCCCTAATGATCTCATGAAATCCACCATGATTGGTGATGTTTAGGACCCCATGACACCCTAAGAAGGTGTATGGTAGGATTTGCGAACTTGTGGAGTTGATTTGAAGAGATTTGAGTAAGTTTAGAACTTTAAAAATGGATTTTAAACATTATGGATAAGGGTCTGTCCTTAATCGGCAGATCTGGAATTTTCAGTAACTGATGGGTCATTTTGGCCTTCATATTTAGAAAGTACTTTCAAAAACGAAACCGTGGCCGCAAGAATCACTAAAATCCGAATTATAACGAAGAAGTTATGAATTATTAAAGTTACGCGACGAAAACTATAATTTTCAGAAAATAGTGTGCTGTTGGCCGAACTTTAAAGGGGAAAATGAGTCGTTAGTCGTGATCTAGATGAACCGAGACATTGAAAATATGTTAGTTTATGTTTATACGAACCCGCGGATATAAAGAACGTTTAAAACAAGCTTGTAACGACCGAGATACGAATTGTTGAAGATCCGACGAACTATATTGTTTGTGACAGCTCATTTTTTTTTAAAGGAGTTTTTAGTATAAAAACTAGTATTTTTACAAGTCACTAAGTTGATAGCCGATTATCTAATTGATCGAGACATAATTGGTCAAAAGTTGAATATAACGATATTTAGATATTGTTACAAGGCTTACAAAAACATCGAGTTTTGTCACTAACACTTATCGAGCTATATTTCACGACTAGTTTTACGAGGCCGTTTTGGCATATTTTCACAAGTTGTAAAAAGAACTATTTTGCGACGAAAACATTATATTAACCAATATAACACCAAACAAGGATCGTGGAGTACCGTTTCAACATATTTACACGAAAAGTAGTATTTAACTTAACGAGACGTCAAAATGTATTTTTCGACGATAAACGTTATTTTCCAAAATCATCGAGTGGTATCGATAACATACGTATTTGCATGTGTAACATCATTTCATTGCTTACATTAGATTCCATCATTCATATTAGGTTGCGATTAGATATCGTGCCTCATTTCGTGTATCTACCTTTGTCATCGTAGCTATCGCACCAGGTGAGTTTTCATAGCCCCTCCTTTTATACGTTTTATAATCTCTTTGGGGGAGATACATGCTCAATTACAAAGTATTTTCATTACTTGCTTTCAAAATAGTTATGCGTTGCTTTATTACTAGTGTATCCTTCGATAGGAGCATTGTTTACTCATTTCAGACTTGATTCATTTTCATGGACATAAGTGCATAACTTTTATCAGTTTACAAATTGCCTAAGTTAAGAACCGGTAGCTAGCATATCAGGGTACGTAACTACCCACGTTCAAGGTGCGTAACCACCTACAATCAGGGTATGGATTTACCTACCATTTCACGGGTGTGTTTGATCACCTGCAATACCTAGGTACAGGATACCTACCATTTCACGGGTGTGTTTGATCACCTGCAATACCTAGGTACAGGATACCTACCATTTCACGGGTGTGTTTGATCACCTGCAATACCTAGGTACAGGATACCTACAATTTCACGGGTGTGTTTGATCACCTGCAGTACATCGGTATGACGATGCCTACATTTCATAGGAGTGTGATCTCCTACAGCTAGAAAAACCTTTTCGGTGTCTTGAACTTAGGGCAAATCATAATACTTTGGTTTCTAACTTGTTGTACAGAAATTTAGTTCGATGAACTATTCATATACATTACTTATGGTCCAATTTCAATGCTTTTCATTAAACTCTATGAACTCACCAACCTCGTGTTGACGTTTTAGCATGTATTTTCAGGTTTTAGCAAAGGCACGCTACTGGAGGTTTTGGCAGGGCATGGCATGGTCATAGAAGACTCTGATAAAACATTTGGGACCGCTTAACTTATTTTATGGGCAACTTCCGCACCACTTTTCATAATGTAAATTTAACACTTTTGACTTATCAAATATATTCTAAATGATTGATGTGAAAACCGTTCTTTACACTTGTGTTATGATACCAATTGAGTTACACCCCAGCTACATGTATACTTCCGCTGGACCCGATTCTGGGGGTGTGACAGATTGGTATCAGAGCCTCGGCTATAGAGAACTGGGTGATTTTAAAACCTAGACTATAGCTACATTCACAAAAACTTAACCCTATGACCACCACGTGCCTGCCTGCCAAGCTGATGCCTCATTTGTGGTTTGTTGCTGACATAATTGATGAGATTTGTATCTCATTATCAGATAGATTACACTCACTTATTCTAGTTGATTACCATACTTGTATTCTATATTAGCATGCTTACATATCATATGCGTTTCATTGTTACGCCTTTTCCTTGCGTAGTTTCATTATTCGACCTCGAGTTTGGTCATTTGCATTAGTCTTTCAGAACACCCTTTCATATGTGAAGGACTTGGTATTAGTATAACTGAGCTGAGTGTTTCAAGATTCATGGAACCTCGGTGGAATGTAGACTGGTCATCTACATTCGACCCGGGACAGTGGGACATAGGCTGACCACCTATATCCGACTCAGAAATGAATTTTGCAAAACTGAGAATAGTTATAATAAAATTTTGTCCAGATCAGTTCCCTACCCAACTTCCAAATGTTTCATTCATGTGTGCGTACTCAAACGTTGCAAGAACATTTCGCACCTACACCACTTCATTTACCCCTGAATGGAAGTACGCCGATAACTCATTGCATCTCATGAACGTTCCCATTGTGCACCATACATTTACATCACCGTACTCTCTTTCATCATTGTTGTGTGATTTCCTCATCATTGTTATTTGGCTTCCTCACCATTGTTCATATAGCGGTTGTTACAGTCATTTCCCTTCTCACCATCACTATCATTCCCCTTTCCAGTCCCATATACAAGGATTAGACGACACTCTATGGATTCCTAGGTTACTCATCACTCCCTACTCCCAATGTTGATAAGTGGATATTATCAACGACCTTCTTAGGAAAGACTTTCCATACCATCTATGAGGAGGATTCCTCGATACATTAAGACCATTCAGACTCAACAGAAATCTCAAAGTATCACTAAACAGTCCGAACCGCTATCACTGGCCTGATCGCCGAATTTCTATCATCTAGAAAGTATTGGCTTGACCCAAAAATTTCAAGATTCGTTTCGGTACGAATGCTCTCTAAGCAACACTACAGAGATAAATCCAACCTCCTAACCAAGATTATAGAACATTCAATTGAACATGACCTTACCAATAGGCATTATTCAAACATATTAGACACCTACACATTTGTGCAGACCTACCTACCCGATTATTTCATCCCCCTAATACTTTCACTTTCAAATGTATTTTTCTTTCTTCAAACCACAGTTATACAAAACATATATCTTGTAAGAAATACTTTTCTGAGGCACTCGTTTTGACAAGCAAATTCCTTTTGGTTAATTCTTTACAAAACTATTGAATGTTAAGAAATTTTAAACATTAATCTGTGGCAAACTATACCATTCACCTCATGTTGAAAATAGTCCTATCATGCATAACTACTAAATTTTGAAACATCAAGAAAAACGTTACTTAGAAAGCCGTTTGCTTAAAATTGTAAATTCATTTATTCAGGAAAGGTCTATGAACCAAACACACCATCTCAAAACAAACCTTGAAGATCAATCACTATATTGCAACACTTATACATTTAGGGTTTTGTGATTTGATGACATAGAACTTGGGGAAAACCTTAGTATTGGAAACTAAGCACCGTAGGTGGAGAAAGACTCGATTCATGATATTCTTGCGAAGGAACACAACCATATCCTAACCCAGTATTCCCAATAACGTCCTTTGACGGATTTAACCTTGTAAGACTTTTTTTTTTCCACAAGATCCATGATACCTATTCCAATCATACCTAATAGGAAGATTCGATTCACCTCAAACTTTTGACAATTTCTTTAAGATTCCTTTGGAACCACACCACCCAACATCTTCGGACCAATGGTCAGAATTAGAGGACAATGCAAACATAGGAAAATATGCCCAAGGCGGGTGTGAATAATCCGGGAAATGGTTGGGCTAACCATTTGCTATAAATTGGATTCACTTACAACAATAGCTATCACAAGGTCCCAAGGACAACACCATTTGAAACATAATTCACCAAAGCATGAGAAACAAACCCGAGATACATTAGATCATTCGAGATTTATTTTAGAATTGGCCAGCTGACATACAGACTTGAGTTTCCATCAGAGTTTAGCATCACATGTATATCTCATCTCACATTTCAAACCTCAAGAAGTGCCTTCCCAATGAACGACTCGTAGCACACTTCATACCATTCCATTAGAGGAAATTCAACCTGACCATAAGTTTAACCTGGTGGAGAAACCAATGAATCATGGACCGTGAGGTCAAACAGTTGAAACAAAGTCGGATTACTATTATGAAGTTCCCTGAATTCCGGAAGGAATCCTGAGTTTACCTGGGAGCGGGAAGACTAGATGTGACTAAGATATCATCACTTTTTCACCAACACCACTTCCGAGACCAACGCAAACTGAACTTCGGGACGAAGTTCCTTTTAGGGGGAAAGACTGTCACAACCCGCATTTTCAGGATATTTTCCATATTTACTATTCATCTCGGGAAATCACTATTCATCATTTACTATTCACCGATCACTATTCATCATTTTACTATTCATCGTTTTCGGAATCAATTTGAGATTCTGAGAAGCGTTCAGAAATTTTACTATTCACATGACACTATTCATTCCCGGAGAAAATTCTCTATTCATGGTTATCGTTCATCACTTCGTAAACTGGAATTACGGGTATTCAAATACGCGTAACCGGTGAGGTTTAGTGGCGTATTCATACATCATCATTAAGGACCCGTCATATAGACTAGAAGTAGTCTACATATCATCAGTAACATCTTCAGTATCCTAGGTCATGCACGGATATGCATTATTTCAATTTACGTATGCTTAATTTGTAATTAACGTTACCACTCAGTTTTTACTACTAATAATATACCCGATACTCCCGACAGTGATCCCAATATGTTTTCCTATTCAATATAATGAATATAAAAATTATATTATTAATTTACCCGTGTGTTTTAAAAACCATTTGCTATATTTTCCGGAAAACGCCTATAACAGCGTCGGTTTGCGAATTTTCAACTCGATAATTATTTTAACACCCGATTCTCATCAGGAATACAATTTCATAATTTTTACAACTTCGTCATATTTTATTTCACCTCGTCACGATTTATTTCAAGATAACTCGGTACCCGATAACACCCAATGTATACACAAATTAACTAAACTCTTATACTAAGTGGACACTTGTCAAGATTACAACCAATCCTTCCTTATTTAACCATGTGTGCCGCCCCCCCCCCCCCTATATCCCATGTGCCAAATGCATTAATTGAATTTGTAAGATTTAATTAGAACTTCCACTAACTATAACACATACAACACAAAAACATTTAGGTGAAATAAGATCAAAACCCTCTCCACCATCATCACCAAGAACCGGCCACTCCAAGAACATCAACCAAATCCATAAATTTTTTCAAGAACAATGTATAATCATACTCCCTTTACATTCCTAGTTATGTATTTGTGATCATACTTCAAGATTTCTACTCATTTCTTAGCAAATCTCATCCAATCATCAAGTAAGTTTCAAAGTTATGTTTTGATCATTTTTATCCTTTCATTTGATGTATATGTTCATGTATTTACAAGTTTTATTGATCATCCATGCAAGATACTAAAGTTATACATACCACTTTTGAACATAAACTTCCTAAATCACTAGATCCATAAGTTTTCCCTAATGATCTCATGAAATCCACCATGATTGGTGATGTTTAGGACCCCATGACACCCTAAGAAGGTGTATGGTAGGATTTGCGAACTTGTGGAGTTGATTTGAAGAGATTTGAGTAAGTTTAGAACTTTAAAAATGGATTTTAAACATTATGGATAAGGGTCTGTCCTTAATCGGCAGATCTGGAATTTTCAGTAACTGATGGGTCATTTTGGCCTTCATATTTAGAAAGTACTTTCAAAAACGAAACCGTGGCCGCAAGAATCACTAAAATCCGAATTATAACGAAGAAGTTATGAATTATTAAAGTTACGCGACGAAAACTATAATTTTCAGAAAATAGTGTGCTGTTGGCCGAACTTTAAAGGGGAAAATGAGTCGTTAGTCGTGATCTAGATGAACCGAGACATTGAAAATATGTTAGTTTATGTTTATACGAACCCGCGGATATAAAGAACGTTTAAAACAAGCTTGTAACGACCGAGATACGAATTGTTGAAGATCCGACGAACTATATTGTTTGTGACAGCTCATTTTTTTTTAAAGGAGTTTTTAGTATAAAAACTAGTATTTTTACAAGTCACTAAGTTGATAGCCGATTATCTAATTGATCGAGACATAATTGGTCAAAAGTTGAATATAACGATATTTAGATATTGTTACAAGGTTTACAAAAACATCGAGTTTTGTCACTAACACTTATCGAGCTATATTTCACGACTAGTTTTACGAGGCCGTTTTGGCATATTTTCACAAGTTGTAAAAAGAACTATTTTGCGACGAAAACATTATATTAACCAATATAACACCAAACAAGGATCGTGGAGTACCGTTTCAACATATTTACACGAAAAGTAGTATTTAACTTAACGAGACGTCAAAATGTATTTTTCGACGATAAACGTTATTTTCCAAAATCATCGAGTGGTATCGATAACATACGTATTTGCATGTGTAACATCATTTCATTGCTTACATTAGATTCCATCATTCATATTAGGTTGCGATTAGAGATCGTGCCTCATTTCGTGTATCTACCTTTGTCATCGTAGCTATCGCACCAGGTGAGTTTTCATAGCCCCTCCTTTTATACGTTTTATAATCTCTTTGGGGGAGATACATGCTCAATTACAAAGTATTTTCATTACTTGCTTTCAAAATAGTTATGCGTTGCTTTATTACTAGTGTATCCTTCGATAGGAGCACTGTTTACTCATTTCAGACTTGATTCATTTTCATGGACATAAGTGCATAACTTTTATCAGTTTACAAATTGCCTAAGTTAAGAACCGGTAGCTAGCATATCAGGGTACGTAACTACCCACATTCAAGGTGCGTAACCACCTACAATCAGGGTATGGATTTACCTACCATTTCACGGGTGTGTTTGATCACCTGCAATACCTAGGTACAGGATACCTACCATTTCACGGGTGTGTTTGATCACCTGCAATACCTAGGTACAGGATACCTACCATTTCACGGGTGTGTTTGATCACCTGCAATACCTAGGTACAGGATACCTACAATTTCACGGGTGTGTTTGATCACCTGCAGTACATCGGTATGACGATGCCTACATTTCATAGGAGTGTGATCTCCTACAGCTAGAAAAACCTTTTCGGTGTCTTGAACTTAGGGCAAATCATAATACTTTGGTTTCTAACTTGTTGTACAGAAATTTAGTTCGATGAACTATTCATATACATTACTTATGGTCCAATTTCAATGCTTTTCATTAAACTCTATGAACTCACCAACCTCGTGTTGACGTTTTAGCATGTATTTTCAGGTTTTAGCAAAGGCACGCTACTGGAGGTTTTGGCAGGGCATGGCATGGTCATAGAAGACTCTGATAAAACATTTGGGACCGCTTAACTTATTTTATGGGCAACTTCCGCACCACTTTTCATAATGTAAATTTAACACTTTTGGCTTATCAAATATATTCTAAATGATTGATGTGAAAACCGTTCTTTACACTTGTGTTATGATACCAATTGAGTTACACCCCAGCTACATGTATACTTCCGCTGGACCCGATTCTGGGGGTGTGACACAACGTTGCTCGTGGAAGAGCATATGTGCTTGGTGACGGGAAATCACCACAGGAACCCGGCGTCGTCATGGGTACTTTCTTACTGAACCAACACAACGCTAAAATATTATTTGATTCCGGAGCTGATAACAGTTTTCTGTCTACTTCATTTGCGTCACTACTTAATATTACCCCCATAGAACTAGACACCACATATGAAATCGAAATAGCTAACGGAAACCTCATAGGCACCAACAAAATGATCAAGGGTTGCACCCTAACACTTCTAAACAAACATTTCCCCATTGATCCCATGCCTATCAAACTCGGTAGCTTTGATGTCGTTATTGGCATGAATTGGTTATCAAAACACCACGCAAGAATTATCTGTGACGAGAAGGTCGTCCAGATCCCACTTGATGGCGAAACTCTTGTCGTTCGTGAAGATCACAGCAAACCCCGACTCAACATCATCTCATATACCAAAACAATGATGTACATGAACAAAGGATGTCATGTGTTTCTGATTCAAGTGACGGAAAAAGAAACAAAGGAAAAACAGCTTGAAGAAGTGCCTGTTGTCAAGGACTTTTTTGAAGTGTTTTCGGAAGACTTGCCCGATATTCCACCAGTTCGGCATGCATAATTTCAAATTGATTTAGTTCCTGGAGCCGCACAAGTTGCTAAAGTACCTTATCGGTTAGCACCTTTCGAAATGAAAGAACTACCTGAGCAGTTGAAAGAGCTGTCAGATAAAGGTTGTATGACTCATGTGTTGTTCATCATGTGTATACAAATGCTGGAACAGATATTTACAAGCTGGTAGAGAAGGAATATTGATGACATCAAATAACGACATATTATTAGCATTATTTATCCTATATTATTGACTTGTTTTATATCACTTTATATGAGAATTGATACTTAATCGTTTACTTTTGTAATTCTCAGTTATAAACAAGCATTAGGTGAAAATTAATGATTTCGGACGGAAATTGGAGCAAAATGAATCAAGTTGGAAAAGTCTACTGAACTGAAGGAAGATGCGCCGTATCATTCTTGATAGATACGTCGTACATAAAGACTTAGACGAATCTGAGACCATTGCCTGACTTTAAAGAATGCGCCGCATGTATTTATCTCATGCGCCGCATATAAAACCTTGGTCAACGAAGAAGATCTGACTTATCTACTCCAGATACATCGTATGACATTCCTAACATACGGCGCATCAATCTCAAGACTTCACCAAAGATTATCCAAGATACTGAAGGACATGCGCCGCATAAAGATACAAGTTACGCCGCATCTGAAGACGGTGAACGAATATTCTGGAATATAATAATCTTGGACCCCACGCGAAGTTACCTAGATACGTCGCATCGGACCAATCCGATGCGCCGTATTGGCCATATACAATCTTAGCCGAGAAATCAAGTGAAGAATAGAAGCTCAATGAAGAAGTCAAGATTACATAATGATACTCGGAGATGCTTTCGTATTTTGGCCATAAAATCTTCATCCGGACTCCGTTTTAGGTGATTCAAGCGGCCACGGAAAGAGAAAAAGGAAATCTATATTTTTAATAAGGAGATACGGCACATTGGCTTTGTGGATGCGCCACATCGAGGTTGAAATAGCAGCAGACTAATTTTGGTAAACCTTGGAGGCTACTCTTCCTTACCCCTATAAATACCACAGCCCTATGGACGATTGGAGGATAAAAAATCACTATTATCAGTTGGGAACAGCCCCAAATCATCCCCAACACCTTCTCCATCCACCATTGAAGATCGACGAAGAACATCTCCATACTTATCTTTGTGTATCATTCGGTCAGCATAATAAATTTGTCTATGGATTTCTTATGTTTAATTTTTATGTATACTTTATCTATTGCTGAGATTATGGGCTAACACCCTTAGGTGTTAGCCATGTTTATGAAGTTTTATTAGTTTTTATGATTTTGTCGATGTGTTTGCTTCGTTATTGGATCGGGTGCTTGTCGATAAAAACTCGTTTATTGCTTATAACTAGTAGAAGTCTATGTAACTAGGTTATGATCCTTATAACTTTAATTGATGTGACTTAGCTACCTGTAATTGTGGTTGCTTAGGTTGAGTTATTTGCGTGTTAACCCGAATCTCTAATAGGAATCATTGTTTGGCATAAACGAAACGTGTCTACAACCTAATAGGACTAGTAGCGTGTAATACCAACTAGGTTAGATGGTTTAAAGCAATAAGTTAGTATTGATGCTAGACGAGTCACTATAATCATGTCCTCTTTCCCACCACGATGGTAGGTTATTTAATCGTGACAGGATTAATAATTGGATTGGGACAAAACAATTGAATGAATTAAAACAAGTAGACATAAGCATGTATAACTATAAAATGGATTAGACTTGGGTAACCCGTTCTTCCCTATTGATATCGATCTATTGTACTATCCTTAGTTTAGATATTTATTTTATTGCAATTAGTTTAATTAAAACACATAAAATCGTGATAGCCTCTCAGGCTAAAACCCCCAAAAATATTTACTTGCTTTCTAGGTTAGAATAGTTAGTTTAGTAATTAGAATACCTTTAGATCATCTTAGCTTCGCTCCTAGTGAACGACTCTTGCTTACCTAGAAACTATCTACATTGATCGGGTACACTGCTCGTGAGTGTTTAAAGTCTATAGGTTAGTTCGGCAATAAATAAATTTAAAACTTGGTTGATTTTTATAGACCTAAAAAAACACATCAAGTTTTTGGCACCGCTGCCGGGGAATAAATATATACTTGTAGCTGTTGATTATGTGTCAAAGTGGGTTGAAGCCAAAGCTTTACCAACAAATGATGCTCGAGTAGTGATTAAGTTTTTAAAGGAATTGTTCTCCAGATTTGGTGTACCTAAAGCCTTGATTAGTGATATGGGAACACATTTTTGTAATTCTTTAATGGAAAAGACTCTATTAAAATATGGAGTAACACATAGGTTAGCTACAGCATATCACACTCAATCAAATGGACAAACTGAGGTAACTAATAGAGCGATTAAAAGGATTCTGGAAAGGTCAGTTGGGTATAATCCTAGAGATTGGTCCGAAAAACTTACAGATGCTTTGTGGGCATTTAGAACTGCCTACAAGACACCCACGGGATGTACACCATTTCGATTGGTGTATGGTAAGGCATGCCATTTACCGGTCGAAATTGAACATAAGGCATATTGGGCTTTGAAACAATGTAACATTGATTTGATGAGAGCAGGTAAGAATCGTTTTATGCAGATGAATGAACTTTCTGAATTGAGGGATTCGGCTTATGATAATAACATCATTTATAAAGAACGGACAAAGAAATGGCATGATGCAAGAATCCATGATAATAAAGATTTTCGCGTAGGTGATAAGGTATTATTATATAACTCAAAATTGAAATTGTATCCAGGAAAGCTTAAATCAAAATGGTATGGGCCGAATATCATTAAAACGGTTTACCCGTATGGAGCAGTAGAAATTACAAATAAAGGTGGTGTAAGTTTCAAGGTCAATGGGGAACGTCTTAAAAAGTACTATGAACCTCACGGCAATGATGATAAGGAGGTTGTTGAATTGATTGAAGCAACGTAGAGCTGAAAGGAGTCGAACTTAAAGATTCCCCAATAAACAAAATTGCTTGCCGGGAGACAACCCGGAAATCTATCCATTTAATTTTTCTGTCGAGTCAGTCCCAGGGCCTTGATACGGCGTATCCAACTTTAATGGATACGACGTATCGACCATTCCTAGAATACTTTGGTCTTTATTTTTCGTATTAAAAACTTTTTCGTCAAATATATCGATACAACGTAATCAGGTTTAAAGATACGGCGTATTCGATATTTTGACTCGTATTTGGAACCTGCTCTTTAAGTTTCAATACGGCGTATCCTCTGCCAATGGATACGGCGTATCGACCCTTTAGAACAGTAATCCAATTCTAGTTTTTATTTTTATTTTACTAACCAATAATTTCCGAGGCTTGTTTTCTGTGTTTTTCTTATGATATTTACAGGGTAGAAGAGCTGGAGTGGTGGTGGTTTATATATACAAGAAGACTTTTTGTTGTGTTGCAATCTTGCTATGTAATCTGCAAACAGAACATCTTACTCGTTTTTATAATGGAGGATCATACCGAGCAAATCTCAGGGGAGTTTTCTGTTCTAATTCTTTCTATTTCTTGTTTTTAATTTATATTAAACAACGAGGGCGTTGTTTATCTTAAGTGGGGGGGATGGAGAATTAGAACGTTACTTGTCCTTATTTTTCAAAAATTTGCTTAATATATGCTTAATATGCTCAAATTTAAAATTTTTCTAGCATGTTTTTGTGAAATCAAAGTTGCATAACCCGCACACATAACCCCTATTTCCAAATTGTGAGGATTAAGCCTATTCAGTTTCCCAATATTTTACCCAAATTCCACAAAAATATGAGTGTGCCGGTGACTTGTAGTAAACTTTAGAACTTGGCTTGTATGCTATTCGAGACCACCATAATGAGTATTATTGATATAATTGGAGTGACATGTCTAACTTGGTAAATTTCTACGATTAAACCCAAAAAGCCTATATATGTTATGTGTTATTAACTAACTACACTGGTTAGTTAACCCCCGTATAAACCCTTTGTTTACTCTCACTTTTAGAGTAAGATACCCCTAGAAAAACCCTCAGAGCCATTCCTTTCGTTTCTTACACCTTTGTTATAATGTTTCGTTACACCCTTACACCTTAGTCTA
This sequence comes from Artemisia tridentata subsp. tridentata, assembly GCA_021014915.2. Taxonomy (NCBI): domain Eukaryota; kingdom Viridiplantae; phylum Streptophyta; class Magnoliopsida; order Asterales; family Asteraceae; genus Artemisia; species Artemisia tridentata. The sequence goes on along the minus strand of CP139507.1, from coordinate 265,976,892 downwards.
CCCTGTAGATTAAAGTCCGTGGTTAGTTACTTTAGGCAAAGTGTGTTTCCTTACAATTAACTGTGTTCGTGTGCGTAATTCATTATCTATGGTTAAGGTTGGGAAATTGCACAATGCAATTGGAGTGAAAGTAGATATTGTATAATTTGAGTCTTGTTATTTTTCGTGTGTTTACTACTTTCACTATTACTGTTATTTCTAAAGTCATGAAAAGTATGGAAAAATTATCTAGAGTTATCGTTATAGTGATGTGGTGAAAATTTACACATCTATGTTTATTTAGTATTAAAAAAAAAAAAAAAAAAAAAAATATAGAAAAAATGAGAAAAGAAAAAGAAAGAAGAAGTTGGAAGTTTGTTTTTACCAACATTGTAAAGTTATGTAAAGTTATCATTATTGTTGTTGTACTATATTTATGGATTGAATGGGAGTTGGCCGTTATGGGAACGCCAACTAAGGTTTATTCTTTGATTGAGATTTTATTGAGTCTAATTCGTGTCTACCCAAAGCGTGAGTTAATTCAATGATATTATGAGAGTCTTATTCATGGGATGGTTGGGAAAGTAATTAACCACACTTAGGATTTTAATCTATTTGTTTTGTTTATTTTTCATTTTACACCAATTTATATCCCAAATATTATCCATACCCTATATCATTCTTCATCCAAACCTTTGATTTATTGAGATTAGGGATTTGAGCAATCTTAAGTAAAGTAGTCGTGGATTCGTCTATGTATTTATGATTTTGTCGCCCTTTTTGATATAATATTATTGGTAAAGATTACTTGGTCCTATCTTTAGCCTATTCGAGTTAAGGAATTGAGCAATTGCGGGTATCGTGGTCGTGGATTCGATCATGTATTTGTAATTTTGTCGCCTTTTCTGGAATATGAGATCGATAGAGATTAAAAAGGATGATCAACCCTTAACCAAAAAAAAAAAAAAACCCTTTTTACCGCTTTGGACTTGTTACTCCTTAGCTTTAGTGGGGGAGATGTGTATCATTGCCTAGCTTATGATAGAATATTTGTCACGACTGGACAGTTAAACGATTAGATTTGCTTTTATCGAAATATTTTATTTTGTTTCTAATTCGTTAAGTGTTTGGTTGTGCAATTATGATAAAACGAATAAATGCTTAATTGTAAAAATACATCCTATTCAGGATACATTTTCATAAGTTTTAATCTAAGGTTTACTTGAGGACAAGTAAAGTTCAAGTGGGGGGATATTTGATGATATCAAATAACGACATATTATTAGCATTATTTATCCTATATTATTGACTTGTTTTATATCACTTTATATGAGAATTGATACTTAATCGCTTACTTTTGTAATTCTCAGTTATAAACAAGCATTAGGTGAAAATTAATGATTTCGGACGGAAATTGGAGCAAAATAAATCAAGTTGGAAAAGTCTACTGAACTGAAGGAAGATGCGCCGTATCATTCTTGATAGATACGTCGTACATAAAGACTTAGATGAATCTGAGACCATTGCCTGAGTTTAAAGAATGCGCCGCATGTATTTATCTCATGCGCCGCATATAAAACCTTGGTCAACAAAGAAAATCTGACTTATCTACTCCAGATACACCGTATGACATTCCTAACATACGGCGCATCAATCTCAAGACTTCACCAAAGATTATCCAAGATACTGAAGGACATGCGCCGCATAAAGATACAAGTTACGCCGCATCTGAAGACGGTGAACGAACATTCTGAAATATAATAATCTTGGACCCCACGCGAAGTTACCTAGATACGCCGCATCGGACCAATCCGATGTGCCGTATTGGCCATATACAATCTTAGCCGATAAATCAAGCGAAGAATAGAAGCTCAATGAAGAAGTCAAGATTACATAATGATACTCGGAGATGCTTTCGTATTTTGGCCATAAAATCTTCATCCGGACTCCGTTTCAGGTGATTCAAGCGGCCACGGAAAGAGAATAAGGAAATCTATATTTTTCAGAAGGAGATACGGCGCATTCGCTTTGTGGATGCGCCGCATCGAGGTCGGAACAGCAGCAGACTAATTTTGGTAAACCTTGAAGGCTACTCTTCCTTACCCTTATAAATACCACAGCCCTATGGACGATTGGAGTATAAAAAATCACTATTATCAGTTGAGAATAGCCCCAAATCGTTCCCAACACCTTCTCCATCCACCATTGAAGATCGACGAAGAACATCTCCATACTTATCTTTGTGTATCATTCGGTCAGCATAATAAATTTGTCTATGGATTTCTTATGTTTAATTTTTATGTATACTTTATCTTTTGCTGAGATTATGGGCTAACACCCTTAGGTGTTAGCCATGTTTATGAAGTTTTATTAGTTTTTATGATTTTGTCGATGTGTTTGCTTTGTTATTGGATCGGGTGCTTGTCGATAAAAACTCGTTTATTGCTTATAACTAGTAGAAGTCTATGTAACTAGGTTATGATCCTTATAACTTTAATTGATGTGACTTAACTACCTGTAATTGTGGTTGCTTAGGTTGAGTTATTTGCGTGTTAACCCGAATCTCTATTAGGAATCATTGTTTGGCATAAACGGAACGTGTCTACAACCTAATAGGACTAGTAGCGTGTAATACCGAACTAGGTTAGATGGTTTAAAGCAATAAGTTAGTATTGATGCTAGACGAGTCACTATGATCATGTCCTCTTTCCCACCACGATGGTAGGTTATTTAATCGTGACAGGATTAATAATTGGATTGGCGACAAAACAATTGAATGAATTAAAACAAGTAGAGATAAGCATGTATAACTATAAAATGGATTAGACTTGGCTAACACGTTCTTCCCTATTGATATCGATCTATTGTACTATCCTTAGTTTAGATATTTATTTTATTGCAATTAGTTTAATTAAAACACATAAAATCGTGATAGCCTCTCAGGCTAAAACCCCCAAAAATATTTACTTTCTTTCTAGGTTAGAATAGTTAGTTTAGTAATTAGAATACCTTTAGATCATCTTAGCTTCGCTCCTAGTGAACGACCCTTGCTTACCTAGAAACTATCTACATTGATCGGGTACACTGCTCATGAGTGTTTAGAGTCTATAGGTTAGTTCGGCAATAAATAAATTTAAAACTTGGTTGATTTTTATAGACGTAAAAAACACATCAAATATCCTTTATCAAGAGGTACACTTACTTTTATGCTGAGTACAATGCTTACAGTGGAAGAGGAGACAGAAATGGCAAGAGAACTGCTAAGGAAAATCTTCATGCAGTCTGAAAAAGATAAGTGTTTGGAAGCATCCTCTCATGGTAAAGATTTAATTTAGAAACTTGATGATTTGGAGGTAAATCACAAGTTTAGGGGAGGATTGTTGGGAATTAAATTAGTTAACACTTTGTCCTGCCAAGCTAAACAGTTAGAACTGCTAAAGATTATAACTAATAGTACTAACTGAGTTAGTACTGTTAGTTATAATATTGGTACTGTCAGTATCAGACTTAGTACCGCTGAAGTCTGGTGATGAAGATGGTACTGCTAGTGATTGAAGACGCGAAATGTGATAAGTATAGAAGATATTTAGTGTATATCTTATTTGTTTAGACAGATACATATATTGTAGATTTATAGTTATATTGTAAAGGACTCCTTGTGCCTATAAAAGGAGGGCCTAGGTTAAGTTGTTAGATATATCTCTAGAATAAATTTTTGTTAAGCTTCAAGGTTGTAAACCCTGGTACTACACAAGAGTACTCATATTATTGAACAAATAATATTGATGCGTTTTGGTGAATTGTTTTTGTTAATATAACAGAGTTTACTGTTTCATTGTTCACATTCATCTAAGCATTGAAGAGTAGATTCCTCATACTCTATAGTTTTCTCAGGGTTTCTAACAAGCACAGCAAGATCTGTGTTTGGGATCAACAGTCAGTCCCATTGATAGTGATCTTTTTACCAGTTTTCTAGAAAAAACCTGTTTGCCCTCATACTCAACAATGCTAACTGCCACTTCAAATCCATTTCTTCTATGTCATCTTCATGGATTTGTTCAAGGTCCTCATGTACAAGCTGAGACCCATTTGATTGATCGACCAAAAATGCATAAATAGTAGCATCACTTAAGTTCGCAGTACTAATTCGAGTGCTAGTAGTACTAACTTGAGTGCTAGCAGTACTAACTCCATAAGCAGTGTTGGGAATACGTGTAACTAGTATTAAAAGTCTTGGTCATAAACATATGTAATAGGTTTCTTAGAATAGGCCTTTATGTTTGTTATAAAGGCTCGGCCTATGTAGAAGGCCCATGGGCCGTGAGCCTCGCTTTAGTTTCTAGAATGAATACACAAGAGTGTTGCCCTAACATTCTTCTCCTATAAATACTATATGTAAACATACTCTTAAGTGGTTGGTTATTTCATATATGCAAGCAACCTTTGTTATTCTTTCTTATGAAGTCATCGACCACTCTCTCATCTCTATCATTATTATGCATGTGTTTATACTATTATGGAGACCTAACAAGTGGTATCAATCGCCTAAAGATCATTGAGTAGTGTTTTAGTGAATTGGCTTTTACTAGTTTATAAGAGTTGCTTTTGTGGTTATTTAGTGACAAAATCTCATTTCTAGCACTTCTCCTTTGCGCTTGTAAAGTGTTAAGGTTTCTGTAGTGTTTAGGAGTTTGATTTAGTGTCAAAAGTTAAGTTCTTTTCGATTTACATTAGTTTTTATCTTCGGTTCACTTATTTCAACTTCATCAAAATTGCTCAAATTCCCTTTAAAACGTCAAAGCTTTGAACTTTATTATTATCTAGGAGTTTTTAAAGGTTTTGATCATATTAAAAAATTTTAAAAGTTGTTTATCATTGAAAAAATGAGCCTTTTGGAAACTGTTCTATGGAAAACTAGAAGGGGGTTGAATAGTTTTACCGGTTTTTAATTTGTTTCAAAACTTTACTTGTGAAAAACTTTGATTCGATTCTTTTGTGAAATCAATCAACACCAATATAAACACTAAACAATACTAACTAATATAAACAATAATTATAAAGAAGAGAGATGGAAAGATCAAACCGGGAAAAAGAGATTTATAGTGGTTCGGTCACGAAACTCTTCTTCGCCCTACTCCACTCCCCGAGTACCACACTCGAGAGTTTTAAGCACTATGTCAACCAAGCTTCCTTCAGGCGGAGAAAACCGTACAACATCGCTTATCCTAAATTCTGACACTAAGCTAAATGTCGAGTACTAATCTTCGCTAGTACCAATCTACCATGAGCCACACGATCATTTCTACTTCACATAATCAACACACTTGACTCGATCTACCCGATCTACCCTTGATCCACTTGATCAACACAAAAGCCCACAAGCTACAAGAGATCTCCAAGATCTCGACAAGATCACTACGATCTACTCTCACAAACTCTCAAAAGAAAAATGAACTTGATGTATGCAAGGATACAACAAGCATGTAACAAGTGTTACAAGTGCACTAACTATAACTACAACACTTTGTATCTTCTTTGATACCTTGTGTTCTTCTCTTGCACTAGTAGAGGAATGAAGGTGATCATTTGTTTGGATGATTGGATCACTCTTTGAACAAAAGAAAACTAAACTAAATGATCAAGAAGAGAAGATGTGATAAGAGTATTGAACTCAGAAAGATATGTGTGAAAAAGGATGCGCAAAAACTGTGAAGAGGGCTGGTATTTATAGGCAGAATCAATCTAGCCGTTATGAGGACACGGTACAACTAAATTTAGTGGTACCGTGGTACCGTGCCAGACAAGAACGCTCCATTTTTTGTTTTTAGTGGTGAAATTTTATTTGGGGAAGTTTGGAGCTGATTTTGAGGGGAAAACTAGCTGTTATGATATTTAAACTTATTTTTCCGATAAAACATTTCTTAATAATTCAAAAATAACTTGTAAAGTGTATTTTTGAAAAAAATGTTTTGTCAAATTAAAAATGTGAAGTTTTAAACACAAATTCACTTCTTTGATCATTTGTCAAGTTGTAAATTTTTGGTTCATACCTAGAGTAATTTGCGTAGAAATGGGATCTTTCGACTAAAAACTTGTTTACGTTAATTTTAACGTAAAGTGTTTTCACATTTTGTTATCATCAAAACGTAAAGTTATCGATAGATATAAATAACGTTTTTAGAACATTATTTGCATCAACAATCTCCCCCTTTTTGATGATGACAAAACGTAAACTCATTTTAAGTTAAAGATTAATTTTACCAAGTTTTTAATGAGTTTACATCCCATTTCTCCCCCTTTTTGTCGAAGCAAAAAGGTTGTTAAGGCTCTCCCTTGATGTATAATCCCCCTCGTTTGGAGGACACCAAGGAATCGAGCAATGGTTCTTGCTACAAAACAAAGTTAGATTACAAATATACCATATCTAACATGTAGCAATCAAGACAAATATCCAACCACAAGCAAAAAGAAAAAAAATGGCTAAGTAGCCAAAAACTATAAAAGAGAAAACAAACACATAACTAGCCCATCCATTCATATAAAGAAATGTCATACTTGAAGTATGACTACAACATAAAAAGAAAAACATTCTACAAGAAGCACATAGAAATCTTTAGTGACATGAGGCCCTAAGATTTGTTTCAATGACAAAAGGGATCCTAAGTTTTTATTTTGGAAACTAAACAAGAAAATGTTTAGTTGTTTGGGCTATTGGTTGGTGGAGGAGGTGGTATGATGGGTCTTTGTGGTGGTGCTAGTAGGTGTTCATGGTAGGAGAACATAAAGTTCAATTCATCCCTAAGGTTGAAGATGAGGTTTCGGTTGTGATGACAACATGCACAACTTAGGCTATGTGGCTCTAAAGGATAAAAAATGAGATATCCCATTAGTGGTTGTGGTGATGGAGAGGCGGAAGATGATGATGTGTTGGACCCAAGCTCAAAAGGAGTTGTTGGTGATAGGGTGAATGTGTGTGCCAATGGTTGAGGAGGACTAGGTGGAGGTAAGGGTGTGGTAGTCCCAATGGTGGAAGAGGATGATGAGGTTGGCCTAGTTGAAGTGGCTTTTGATGGAGCCAAAGGTGTAGAAATTGATGCGGTTGAATTGCTTGAGGGTAATGGTGTATGAATGTGTTCATCATCACCCAATGTAAGATCAATGAGAAGTATTTCATTGGGTGGTTTTATGTTTATCCTAGGTTTCTTTGCTTTGTGAGAGGTGGTAGCCATGGTAGAAGACATGGTAAGTTTATGTTGAATGTGGAATGCTGAGGAAGATGAATGCATGATAAGGGCTTAAATAGCCAAATCAAAGCATGCAAGGATAGGTAGGATGGTGAGTTTAGGGAATTGGGAATGTTGGAATGAGCACAAGTTTGCAGATTCTAAGGAAAAGAAAGTCAAAAAAAGGAAGCAAATAGTTAAAAATGTCTTCCCAGGGGATAGTACCACTAAATCACCAACGGTACCACTAAATTTAGTGGTGTTGTGCCCTATTTAGTGGAGCCGTGGCCTGCAGTTGACATTTTTACCAGTTCTGCAGGATTTAGGCTGCCTAAATGGTAATCCTAGGGGTACTATTTGCAGCAAATTCTATTGCCTCAATTCACCAAAGAATAATCACATAGTTTTCCTAACACTATCCACAACTAGCAACAAACAAGAACATGTGATTATCTAGAATTAGGCTACTATTAAGCATGCAACATATTAAGTAATATGATCCTCTAGTGCATGCAAGAAAAATGTGGAAAACTAGAAGGGGGGTTGAATAGTTTTTACCGTTTTAAAATTAATTCGCTTTGTGACTTAACGTGATTTCAAGGTAAATACTAACAAACAAACAAACAATATAAGTAAAGTAAGTAAGGATAGGAACAATCAAACCACAACACGGAGATTTATAGTGGTTCAGCTACGAGGACTCTCTTCCTTGCCCTACTTCACTCCTCGAGCCTCTAACTTGTGAGTTTTTCTTCACTAAGAAACAAACTCCCTTCTCGGCGTACAAAACCTTTATACACGTCGCTTACACTTTATCCGGTACTAAGCTAAACACCGGGTTCTTTACAAGGGTATAACCACTCCCGCTGGTTCTTTAACAAGGGTACAACCACTCCCGACACTCTATGTGTTTTGAGGGCTAAAACACTAACCGATCACTACTGAATAAATGGTACGAACAATGATGTGTGAATACTACAAGATCACACAGTAACTAATCTAATAAAAGCTTGCAACACAGTGTTGAAGCTTGTTGATGCTTGATCTCTTTTGCTATAAAAAGGAAGATCATTAAGAATGAATGAATGAATGGTATGGTTAGTAATGTATAAATGAATGAATGTATAATTTATGCTATTTAAGTGATGGATGTGCCTGAATGATCAGCTTGCTATTTATAGGCAAAGCTGATCAACAGGGCATGGATTTGGCGGATCCCAAAAATTGGATCCGCCTTTGTACTGGTTTGGTTCCGCGGGGACCAGGACAGCTAAGATATTCTCATATCTTTCCATATCTTGCACAATCTTTCCATATCTTCCAAGGTCAACTCTTTAGCTTGAAGATCTATACAAGATATCACCTAAATCCTCAAGATATCCTAAAGATATCAAAATGAGGTATGCCATTATCTCATGTTTAATATTTCTAATTTAAGAAATAAAAGTAAAACATGTAAATGTAAAATGTATATATGCAATGTGATTCCTAGTGATCATGTAATGTGTAAATATGTTTTAAAAGACTTGTTACTATAAATGTAAAAGACTTAATCTTATATTTATGCTTTGCTTAAAGATAAAATTTTGTAATTGTCATTAACAAAATTAAGCAAAGATCATAAAATATAAATAACGTTTTTAGGACGATATTTGTATTAACAAAAAATGTAAAATAAAAGATATGAACTAGATAAAGCTCATAAATATAATCAAGCATTAAGCTTCATTAATTAACCAAAGTAACCCATGCCAAGTTAGAAATACTAAGTTAATTCAAACTTGTTAATGTTAAATGGCCGTAGCCAAGACCCCGTTAGTAATAGTTTAATACTACTTGAGTTAGTAATACTAATTAAGTTAGTATTGTCTAATCTCTTGATTTCCCTAACTTTTTGATCTTGTTCCCGATCCCCTTGAGTGCTTTTCCAATAGACTTGAACCCCCCGATCGTTTGCTCATGCATGGACACTTGTCGGTTGTACATCGTCGTTTGCCTTCTCATTACTGCATTCAAATTGGTGTTGTTGTAAGGAAGGTCGGTTGTTGGTGTGAACGATGACGTGTCAAGGTTACGAAAGAAAGTGTTGGGATAAGGAGTACGAGCACGAGAAGTTCCTTCTTCATTCACTTTGTTGGGAATGCTTCTAGCACTAAAATGTGACAACATATTTGGGATTACATTAGCTATATTGTAAGGCACAAACACATGGACTGAAACCGTCATTATTGTAAAGTCATGTGCTTGAGTCACTATAAATACCCCTCCATACTTCCATGGAGGGGTGAGCCTTGTTTGTGTAAGTTTCATTTTCACTTTTATCAATAAACAAGACCAAGTTCATTCCTCTATCTCTCTACACTTTCTCTCTCTAACCTCTACCATGGAGATGATGTATTTCCATCATCCCTACCTCCCGATTCAAAATAACATCACCAAAATACAATCCAACAATTGGTATCAGAGCCAGGTTTTAGTTTTGGTTGATTTGTGAGACTTTTTCTTTTCAAAATCATATTTTCTTGTGGATCTGATCTGTTTTTAAACTGCCGTGTTGTATTTTTACTGGTCCTACAAATGTTATCACTGTTTATGACTATTTTCGTGGTCCATACTGTGCTGGTTAATTTTATCACTCTTATGACTGTTTTCTTTGTATCATACCGTAAGTATCTTTAAGGTCAGATAAACATGGTTGGAAAACTGGTTCCGAGAAGATGGTCTAATAACGTGGTCCAAATATAAAACTGGTCAGAATACTGGTCTTGTTATGAAGCAGGTATGATTATTGGTCGATAAAAAGTCCGAATATACTACTTGTCAGAAACTCGTCAGATTAAATGGTCGAAAACTGGTAAAAATAGTTGGCCGGAAAACTCATCGGAAAGCTTTTTTCGCAATTGCTTGTACAAGTAATTGCGAAAAACCCTTTTTTTATCGCAATTCTGGAATGATGTCGCAAATGCTTGTAAAGCATTTGCGAAAAACCCTTTTTCTTTCGCAATTGTGAATTGCTTTCGTAAATGCCCTTTTCGCAAATGCTTTTCGCAATTGACCGGTCAACGGTCAAACCTTTCGCAATTGCCGGTCAATGGTAACAGTCAACGGTCAACGGTCAATCTGTTATTGCAAATTAAAAGTAAAAGAAGTAGATGAAGCAGAAGATCACTTGACTACAACCAAATATATCCAACTATCATCACTTGTCTCGAACATAAATATTAAGTATCATACAGTCACAGTTATGAACAACTGCCTCAAGAACAAATCCACAGCTACTACAATAACCCATCAATACAACTCAACCTAATCTTACATCCAATTCCATCTCCTCACAGTCAACCACCACAGCTTCTAAATATGTCACCGACCCAAAAACATTAAAGAAATTTCATCAAAGACCTCAGATTGGTTTTTCACTCGTATCTCTTATGAGATTTTCAGAACGTTTAAAACATTCATACACAAAGTAAACCAACTCATCATCGATCTATTCGAAGTCTTGCTTCGTATTCATATCCGAATAATAAGAGATACGATAACAACTATGTTATCATTTATCTTTGATTCGTTCAAAGATAAAATAAAAACAAAAACTACAACAGATGACCTAACCGAGACACGTCTTAAATCTTGAAGCTCAACCGCGTGGAACATCTTCAAAAGGGACTTGTCTTGTTTGACTTTGTTCAAAGATGGTGACTTTGGTGGTTCCACAACTCACGGATCAATTAACAAAGTTGTGTTTGTGTTTGGTTATGAAGATGTGTAGATGATGATGACAAAAGAAGATGAGGGTTTGTGTTGTTCTAATCGGTTGAGTGAATGGAAAATGAGGGGGCGGAGATGCTTATGTGATTTGATTAGGGTTTGATTAAGTTGGGTGACTGCTGGAGAGTGAATGGGGGCGGATTGTTTATGACAAGTGATATTAGGGTTTGATTTAATAGAGTATTAATACCCAATTTATTAGGGTATGGAGTTGGATTGGATCCGGATTTGCTATTGGGGTGTAGTGATATATTTTTGTTGTGGGTTATAATTAAACCAATGGAGTGGGCTGGAAAATTTTTTATATATCCGAAAGTTGTATACTGTGTTGGGTATTATCAAATGTATCTTTTAAAACATGGTATACAGTTTTGGGTATTAGCCTTTATTGAAAGTGTGGTATGTTGGTTGTTACAAATTTTCACGGGGATACGTTGTTGACAAGATCGGGATAAAACCATTATCATAGTTCATTTAAACCGTCAAAAGGCTAGTTTTTGGGCATATAACCGCAAGATGTGACTACAACGTTAATTCATTATTATTTATTTGAGGTTGAAGTGGAATTTCACGGGTGCCTGTAGTTAGTATCCTGAAGATATCGGGGTTGGTTGGATGCATGATTCTTCGAGATCCTTGTTCGAGCTTATAACCGTTAGAATGAATAAGACTTGAGTTATCTAGTTATACCTGATGTAAGGAGTTACGTTGTTGTTCTCACAGAGTATAACTATCACTTTAAAGGAGTTACATTGTAGTGCTCAAGTGTCACAAAAACATGTGGATAATTCAAGATGAGTTCATATACAGTTAAGGATGGTTGGATGGGTATATGAAATGACCTATGCTATAAGGAGTTACGTTGTAGTGCTCAGTATAGGTACTTAGTCAGACTATAGTGCAAGTTTAAGTCACAAGTTTGGGTTATTTTACTTCAGTCTCAAGTTCGTCATAGTGGGTTTTCTCCATCAGTGGTCACTACAAAAAGCCGTCAGAATGATATTGGGGTCGGTAAAGAGTTAGATGAGAAGAGTATAAAAGAGTAGAGATTTTATCAGCAGTTGATTCTCACAGGCTATTTTTGGTACATCACACATCTTCAACTCCTAGGACATACAGGGTTTATGCTGCCTCCGTTTCCATCATAACCATAGTGTATATGCTTCCAATTCCGCGAAGACATCGTGGGGGAAGAGAGAGTAGATGTACTTTGACTTTTCTTGCATTTTTTGCGAAAACACTCTTTTTCCAGATGTATCTGCATTTAGGGGGAAGAAATGTGCACATCGAGGACGCATAACAGATTCACGTGATCGAGCTTACAGTTTTAGTATTACCGGAGAGACATCCGCAGAGATGATCAGTGGTTCAGTTTTGTGATTTTGGTGTAATCGTTTCAACTTTTGCAGGTTGTGAAGTGTGAAGTAGCCTACTTATGTGAGAAGATCTTGCTGATTTCTTGCATGTTACCCCCGAACAGAGTTTCCGCATTGAGCATAATCGTTAGTGAGTACTATTCAGATTTGCTTGGTGTGGTTTACGATGTCATCTACAAATTCCGCAGCTCAAAGTTTCGAATCTGCTGAAGACGGTTGTCAGTTTGGGGGGAAGTTGATTCAGAAACTTCACCAAAAAGAAGTAGATGAAGAAGCCGTTAAAGACATGCAACATGAATTGGGGGGAAGTTAATCCAGTTCATGTATATTACATCGTTTGACTACAAGTGAAGAAAATTTCTCAAGCCGAGGTACAAGATGAAGAAAAGAGCGTCAACTGTAGTCATCCTCAGCACTTGAAAAGCTTAAGAAGACCTTTCTTTATTTGTATTTTTACTTGTAGGAAATGATGTAAGTAATCCCATATGTTGACACATTGGGGGAAGATTGTTGGGAATGCTTCTAGCACTAAAATGTGACAACATATTTGGGATTACATTAGCTATATTGTAAGGCACAAACACATGGACTGAAACCGTCATTATTGTAAAGTCATGTGCTTGAGTCACTATAAATACCCCTTCATACTTCTATGGAGGACTGAGCCTTGTTTGTGTAAGTTTCATTTTCACTTTTATCAATAAACAAGACCAGGTTCATTCCTCTATCTCTCTATAATTTCTCTCTCTAACCTCTACCATGGAGATGATGTATTTCCATCATCCCCGACCTCCCGATTCACAATAACATCACCAAAATATGATCCAACACACTTCATCATCATCCTCATCCATAGGGTGAGATGACAATCCATGACCGAAGGAGGAAGAAGAGAAAGTGGCATCAGAGGTGGATTTACGACCGTGTTTGGACCCTTTGTCACTACATTGCTTTGTGCGACGTTGTGGTCCACCAAGAGGTTTCATAATGGGATCAACAAGAAAGTAGTCACCATTATTAAGATGTGGGTAATTTGCCATAACCCAACGGAACATACCGTATGGCATGAGCTTATCGGACCGACTATGAATGTTTGCCATTCTTTTTGCCATGTAGTATGCGAGGTTGCATGGCTCCTCATTACTAAGGAAATAGAGCATATGGGCTAGACTTGCCGGAACATGATCCCAGTTGCCCGCAAGACACAGGACGTTTTCACGTAGAAGAAGTTCCCAATTTTTTAGATTGGGAAGAATCTATTTGAGATAGATGCGATTGGGGTCGAGATGAACTATGGAATCATCACGTTTTTGGTACGTGTTGGCGACTCGAGGGATTTGGACGTGTTGCTTTATGCTCTGAAGCTCAGGAATTTCGGTAAGATAAGGACCTTCACTTTCAAGGTGATAGTGAAGTGACTCTAAGGAATGGTCTTCTGTGTATGATAGTGAAGTGACTCTAGTGACATGAGGCCCTAAGATTTGTTTCAGTGACAAAAGGGATCCTAAGTTTTTATTTTGGAAACTAAACATGAAAATATTTAGTTGTTTGGGCTATTGGTTGGTGGAGGAGGTGGTATGATGGGTCTTTGTGGTGGTGCTAGTAGGTGTTCATGGTAGGAGAACATAAAGTTCAATTCATCCCTAAGGTTGAAGATGAGGTTTCGGTTGTGATGACAACATGTAAAACTTAGGCTATGTGGCTCTAAAGGATAAAAAATGAGATATCCCATTAGTGGTTGTGGTGATGGAGAGGCGGAAGATGATGATGTGTTGGACCCAAGCTCAAAAGGAGTTGTTGGTGATAGGGTGAATGTGTGTGCCAATGGTTGAGGAGGACTAGGTGGAGGTAAGGGTGTGGTAGTCCTAATGGTGGAAGAGGATGATGAGGTTGGCCTAGTTGAAGTGGCTTTTGATGGAGCCAAAGGTATAGAAATTGATGCGGTTGAATTGGTTGAGGGTAATGGTGTATGAATGTGTTCATCATCACCCAATGTAAGATCAATGAGAAGTATTTCATTGGGTGGTTTTATGTTTATCCTAGGTTTCTTTGCTTTGTGAGAGGTGGTAGCCATGGTAGAAGACATGGTAAGTTTATGTTGAATGTGGAATGCTGAGGAAGATGAATGCATGATAAGGGCTTAAATAGCCAAATCAAAGCATGCAAGGATAGGTAGGATGGTGAGTTTAGGGAATTGGGAATGTTGGAATGAGCACAAGTTTGCAGATTCTAAGGAAAAGAAAGTCAAAAAATGGAAGCAAACAGTTAAAAATGTCTTCCCAGGGGATAGTACCACTAAATCACCAACGGTACCACTAAATTTAGTGGTGTTGTGCCCTATTTAGTGGAGCCGTGGCCTGCAGTTGACATTTTTACCAGTTCTGCAGGATTTAGGCTACCTAAATGGGTAATCCTAGGGGTACTATTTGCAGCAAATTCTATTGCCTCAATTCACCAAAGAATAATCACATAGTTTTTCTAACACTATCCACAACTAGCAACAAACAAGAACATGTGATTATCTAGAATTAGGCTACTATTAAGCATGCAACATATTAAGTAATATGATCCTCTAGTGCATGCAAGAAAAATGTGGAAAACTAGAAGGGGGGTTGAATAGTTTTTACCGTTTTAAAATTAATTCGCTTTGTGACTTAACGTGATTTCAAGGTAAATACTAACAAACAAACAAACAATATAAGTAAAGTAAGTAAGGATAGGAACAATCAAACCACAACACGGAGATTTATAGTGGTTCAGCTACGAGGACTCTCTTCCTTGCCCTACTTCACTCCTCGAGCCTCTAACTTGTGAGTTTTTCTTCACTAAGAAACAAACTCCCTTCTCGGCATACAAAACCTTTATACACGTCGCTTACACTTTATCCAGTACTAAGCTAAACACCGGGTTCTTTACAAGGGTATAACCACTCCCGCTGGTTCTTTAACAAGGGTACAACCACTCCCGACACTCTATGTGTTTTGAGGGCTAAAACACTAACCGATCACTACTGAATAAATGGTACGAACAATGATGTGTGAATACTACAAGATCACACAGTAACTAATCTAATAAAAGCTTGCAAAACAGTGTTGAAGCTTGTTGATGCTTGATCTCTTTTGCTATAAAAAGGAAGATCATTAAGAATGAATGAATGAATGATATGGTTAGTAATGTATAAATGAATGAATGTATAATTTATGCTATTTAAGTGATGGATGTGCCTGAATGATCAGCTTGCTATTTATAGGCAAAGCTGATCAACAGGGCATGGATTTGGCGGATCCCAAAAATTGGATCCGCCTTTGTACTGGTTTGGTTCCACGGGGACCAGGACAGCTAAGATATTCTCATATCTTTCCATATCTTGCACAATCTTTCCATATCTTCCAAGGTCAACTCTTTAGCTTGAAGATCTATACAAGATATCACCTAAATCCTCAAGATATCCTAAAGATATCAAAATGAGGTATGCCATTATCTCATGTTTAATATTTCTAATTTAAGAAATAAAAGTAAAACATGTAAATGTAAAATGTATATATGCAATGTGATTCCTAGTGATCATGTAATGTGTAAATATGTTTTAAAAGACTTGTTACTATAAATGTAAAAGACTTAATCTTATATTTATGCTTTGCTTAAAGATAAATTTTGTAATTGTCATTAACAAAATTAAGCAAAGATCGTAAAATATAAATAACGTTTTTAGGACGATATTTGTATTAACAAAAAATGTAAAATAAAAGATATGAACTAGATAAAGCTCATAAATATAATCAAGCATTAAGCTTCATTAATTAACCAAAGTAACCCATGCCAAGTTAGAAATACTAAGTTAATTCAAACTTGTTAATGTTAAATTGCCGTAGCCAAGACCCCGTTAGTAATAGTTTAATACTACTTGAGTTAGTAATACTAATTAAGTTAGTATTGTCTAATCTCTTGATTTCCCTAACTTTTTCATCTTGTTCCCGATCCCCTTGAGTGCTTTTCCAATAGACTTGAACCCCCCGATCGTTTGCTCATGCATGGACACTTGTCGGTTGTACGTCGTCGTTTGCCTTCTCATTACTGCATTCAAATTGGTGTTGTTGTAAGGAAGGTCGGTTGTTGGTGTGAACGATGACGTGTCAAGGTTACGAAAGAAAGTGTCGGGATAAGGAGTACGAGCACGAGAAGTTCCTTCTTCATTCACTTTGTTTGGAATGCTTTTAGCACTAAAATGTGACAACATATTTGGGATTACATTAGCTATATTGTAAGGCACAAACACATGGACTGAAACCGTCATTATTGTAAAGTCATGTGCTTGAGTCACTATAAATACCCCTCCATACTTCCATGGAGGGGTGAGCCTTGTTTTTGTAAGTTTCATTTTCACTTTTATCAATAAACAAGACCAAGTTCATTCCTCTATCTCTCTACACTTTCTCTCTCTAACCTCTACCATGGAGATGATGTATTTCCATCATCCCCGACCTCCCGATTCAAAATAACATCACCAAAATACAATCCAACAATTGGTATCAGAGCAAGGTTTTAGTTTTGGTTGATTTGTGAGATTTTTTCTTTTCAAAATCATATTTTCTTATGGATCTGATCTGTTTTTAAACTGCCGTGTTGTATTTTTACTGGTCCTACAAATGTTATCACTGTTTATGACTATTTTCGTGGTCCATACTGTGATGGTTAATTTTATCACTCTTATGACTGTTTTCTTTGTATCATACCGTAAGTATCTTTAAGGTCAGATAAACATGGTTGGAAAACTGGTTCCGTGAAGATGGTCTAATAACGTGGTCCAAATATAAAACTGGTCAGAATACTGGTCTTGTTATGAGCAGGTATGATTATTGGTCGATAAAAAGTCCGAATATACTACTAGTCAGAAACTGGTCAGATTAAATGGTCAAAAACTGGTAAAAATAGTTGGCCAGAAAACTCATCGGAAAGCTTTTTTCGCAATTGCTTGTACAAGTAATTGCGAAAAACCCTTTTTTTATCGCAATTCTGGAATGATGTCGCAAATGCTTGTAAAGCATTTGCGAAAAACCCTTTTTCTTTCGCAATTGTGAATTGCTTTCGTAAATGCCCTTTTCGCAAATGCTTTTCGCAATTGACCGGTCAACGGTCAAACCTTTCGCAATTGCCGGTCAATGGTCAACAGTCAACGGTCAACGGTCAACGGTCAATCTGTTATCGCAAATTAAAAGTAAAAGAAGTAGATGAAGCAGAAGATCACTTGACTACAACCAAATATATCCAACTATCATCACTTGTCTCGAACATCAATATTAAGTATCATACAGTCACAGTTATGAACAACTGCCTCAAGAACAAATCCACAGCTACTACAATAACCCATCAATACAACTCAACCTAATCTTACATCCAATTCCATCTCCTCACAGTCAACCACCACAGCTTCTAAATATGTCACCGACCCAAAAACATTAAAGAAATTTCATCAAAGACCTCAGATTGGTTTTTCACTCGTATCTCTTATGAGATTTTCAGAACGATTAAAACATTCATACACAAAGTAAACCAACTCATCATCGATCTATTCGAAGTCTTGCTTCGTATTCATATCCGAATAATAAGAGATACGATAACAACTATGTTATCATTTATCTTTGATTCGTTCAAAGATAAAATAAAAACAAAAACTACAACAGATGACCTAACCGAGACATGTCTTAAATCTTGAAGCTCAACCGCGTGGAAAATCTTCAAAAGGGACTTGTCTTGTTTGACTTTGTTCAAAGATGGTGACTTTGGTGGTTCCACAACTCACGGATCAATTAACAAAGTTGTGTTTGTGTTTGGTTATGAAGATGTGTAGATGATGATGACAAAAGAAGATGAGGGTTTGTGTTGTTCTAATCGGTTGAGTGAATGGAAAAGGAGGGGGCGGAGATGCTTATGTGATTTGATTAGGGTTTGATTAAGTTGGGTGACTGCTGGAGAGTGAATGGGGGCGGATTGTTTATGACAAGTGATATTAGGGTTTGATTTAATAGAGTATTAATACCCAATTTATTAGGGTATGGAGTTGGATTGGATCCGGATTTGCTATTGGGGTGTAGTGATATATTTTTGTTGTGGGTTATAATTAAACCAATGGAGTGGGCTGGAAAATTTTTTATATATCCGAAAGTTGTATACTGTGTTGGGTATTATCAAATGTATCTTTTAAAACATGGTATACAGTTTTGGGTATTAGCCTTTATTGAAAGTGTGGTATGTTGGTTGTTACAAATTTTCACGGGGATACGTTGTTGACAAGATCGGGATAAAACCATTATCATAGTTCATTTAAACCGTCAAAAGGCTAGTTTTTGGGCATATAACCGCAAGATGTGACTACAACGTTAATTCATTATTATTTATTTGAGGTTGAAGTGGAATTTCACGTGTGCCTGTAGTTAGTATCCTGAAGATATCGGGGTTGGTTGGATGCATGATTCTTCGAGATCCTTGTTCGAGCTTATAACCGTTAGAATGAATAACACTTGAGTTATCTATTTATACCTGATGTAACTAGTTACGTTGTTGTTTTCACAGAGTATAACTATCACTTTAAAGGAGTTACATTGTAGTGCTCAAGTGTCACAAAAAGATGTGGATAATTCAAGATGAGTTCATATACAGTTAAGGATGGTTGGATGGGTATATGAAATGACCTATGCTATAAGGAGTTACGTTGTAGTGCTCAGTATAGGTACTTAGTCAGACTATAGTGCAAGTTTAAGTCACAAGTGTGGGTTATTTTACTTCAGTCTCAAGTTCGTCTTAGTGGGTTTTCTCCATCAGTGGTCACTACAAAAAGCCGTCAGAATGATAATGGGGTCGGTAAAGAGTTAGATGAGAAGAGTATAAAAGAGTAGAGATTTTATCAGCAGTTGATTCTCACGGGCTATTTTTGGTACTTCACACATCTTCAACTCCTTGGACATACAGGGTTTATGCTGCCTCCGTTTCCATCGTAACCATAGTGTATATGCTTCCAATTCCGCGAAGACATCGTGGGGGAAGAGAGAGTAGATGTACTTTGACTTTTCTTGCATTTTTTGTGAAAACACTCTTTTTCCAGATGTATCTGCATTTAGGGGGAAGAAATGTGCACATTGAGGACGCATAACAGATTCACATGATCGAGCTTACAGTTTTAGTATTACCGGAGAGACATCCGCAGAGATGATCAGTGGTTCAGTTTTATGATTTTGGTGTAACCGTTTCAACTTTTGCAGGTTGTGAAGTGTGAAGTAGCCTACTTATGTGAGAAGATCTTGCTGATTTCTTGCATGTTACCCCCGAACGGAGTTTCTGCATTGAGCATAATCGTTAGTGAGTACTATTCAGATTTGCTTGGTGTGGTTTACGATGTCATTTACAAATTCCGCTGCTCAAAGTTTCGAATCTGCTGAAGAAGGTTGTCAGTTTGGGGGGAAGTTGATTCAGAAACTTCACCAAAAAGAAGTAGATGAAGAAGCCGTTAAAGACATGCAACATGAATTGGGGGGAAGTTAATACAGTTCATGTATATTACATCGTTTGACTACAAGTGAAGAAAATTTCTCAAGCCGAGGTACAAGATGAAGAAAAGAGCGTCAACTGTAGTCATCCTCAGCACTTGAAAAGCTTAAGAAGACCTTTCTTTATTTTTATTTTTACTTGTAGGAAATGATGTAAGTAATCCCATATGTTGACACAGTGGGGGAAGATTGTTGGGAATGCTTCTAGCACTAAAATGTGACAACATATTTGGGATTACATTAGCTATATTGTAAGGCACAAACACATGGACTGAAACCGTCATTATTGTAAAGTCATGTGCTTGAGTCACTATAAATACCCCTCCATACTTCTATGGAGGAGTGAGCCTTGTTTGTGTAAGTTTCATTTTCAGTTTTATCAATAAACAAGACCAGGTTCATTCCTCTATCTCTCTATAATTTCTCTCTCTAACCTCTACCATGGAGATGATGTATTTCCATCATCCCCGACCTCCCGATTCACAATAACATCACCAAAATATGATCCAACACACTTCATCATCATCCTCATCCATAGGGTGAGATGACAATCCATGACCGAAGGAGGAAGAAGAGAAAGTGGCATCAGAGGTGGATTTACGACCGTGTTTGGACCCTTTGTCACTACATTGCTTTGTGCGACGTTGTGGTCCACCAAGAGGTTTCATAATGGGATCAACAAGAAAGTAGTCACCATTATTAAGATGTGGGTAACTTGCCATAACCCAACGGAACATACCGTATGGCATGAGCTTATCGGACCGACTATGAATGTTTGCCATTCTTTTTGCCATGTAGTATGCGAGGTTGCATGGCTCCTCATTACTAAGGAAATAGAGCATATGGGCTAGACTTGCCGGAACATGATCCCAGTTGCCCGCAAGACACAGGACGTTTTCACGCAGAAGAAGTTCCCAATTTTTTAGATTGGGAAGAATCTCTTTGAGATAGATGCGATTGGGGTCGAGATGAACTATGGAATCATCACGTTTTTGGTACGTGTTGGCGACTCGAGGGATTTGGACGTGTTGCTTTATGCTCTGAAGCTCAGGAATTTCGGTAAGATAAGGACCTTCACTTTCAAGGTGATAGTGAAGTGACTCTAAGGAATGATCTTCTGTGTATGCACATTGACCATGGGAGGGAACACCAAGAATGTCCCCAAGTTCGGTGATGGATAAAATGATATGTTCATTTTGAATCCTAAAATCAAGAAAGACATTACCCTGAAGATCATTGAAGGTACGAACATGACTGTAGAATTCGAGGATGGAACGAGGACAAATTTGATCATTTATTTTGTATAACAATCAAATTGGATTGTAGGAAAGCATGCTTGGATGCCATTCAAAGGAACAAAGTAAGCATCGACTACACGAACTTCGTGTATGTATCGATGTTGGACTTTAAGAAGATAAGCTTTTTGCTGATCGAAAATGTTTGGGTCATCGATTAGAGAAGGGATGTAGGATTTGGTGTCTTGGTAATAGGTACGAGGCATTGTTACCTACAAAAATATAAGTATGTATATGTTAACTTATTGAATTTTGATAATCACATTTCTAGTGTGTGTGTGCCTATATGCAAACAATGTGGAGGTGCGACAATCTTGACTCTAAAACAAAAATAATGATATCACCCAAACGTTTTGAGATCAATATTTGTGAGACCATGTGTGCATGCAAAAAACGTTTTGAGTTTGCATCAACAATGCACGAAAAATATTTCATGATCCTAGTTTCGTGAAATTTTCTGAAAACAATGGAATTGGGGTGTTTGGAAAATGCGTCAACTTGGCACCAAAAATCTTAAAGTTGAAAAGCTTGAGGGTTAATGATTCCTAATCCAACTTTAAGTAACCTAGACATGATTCCACTAAATATATTTAATCTTAATCTGATTTGAATAGTAAAATTTGGACCAATATATATGATATAAGTGGGTTTATGTAAATCCTATGATTAGGGAATCATGTATGTTATACATTGTCTAATCCTAGTCCTAATTGCCTAAAAATTTAATCAAAACTGAAAAACCCTAATTCGATTTTATGCATAAGAACAAACCCTAGACTTAAATTACAAAGAGATTAAAGTTAATTTACTTACAATTGATGTTGTAGTCATTAAGATTCTTTAAATGCTATGCCTCGATCTTGATTGTCAAGAGTGTAATTGGATTTGGGAGTGGTATTCGGTTTTGATTGCAAAAGAGAAGTGGGTATTTTGTTTTGAATGAATGTGCAGAGGGATAGAGGAAAGAAAATGGGTTTATCAGACACACGGTACCACTAATGTCTAGTGGTGTAGTGCCACTTTAGTGGAGCCGTGCATGTCTGAGACTCATTTTTGTTCCATTTTGATTTTTGACGACTTAATCTTACTTAATTAGTAAGACTTTTTGATGCGAGGAGAGAGTTTATACCTAATAAACTCTTTTAATGGAAACGACTAGGCGATATGACAAGAAATGACTTTAGTATTTCCGAGGAAATACATAAGTAGTCATTGGAGGAATACGAGGGATGACTTTAATATTTCCAGTGAAATATTTAAAAGTCATGAGACGATATGTAAAGGATGACTTAATATTTCTAGTGAAATATCTAAAAGTCATGAGACGAGAAGTAAAGGATGACTTCAATATTTCTAGTGAAATATTTAAGTAGTCATGAGAAGGATGTGAGGGATGGCTTAATATTCCTAGTGAAATATATAGCAAGTCATGAGAAGAGACGTAAGGGATGACTTTAATATTTCTAGTAAAATATTTATGTAGTCATAAGGAGGATGTGAGGGATGACTTAAAGAGTCATGAGGCGAGACGTAAGAAATAACTTCAATATTTCCAGTGAAATATTTAGAAAGTCATGAGACAAGATATGAGAAATGACTTCAATATTTCCAGTAAAATATTCAAATAGTCATAAGAGAGATGTGAATGACATATTTGAATACATGGGAATTGTGAAATTCACAGAATGTGTTCCATCATTCCTAGATCTAGACGAAGATATTTAGAGGATTCTCGTTTGAGAGGTTTGGTTGGAATATTGACAATGTTGTCCTTTGAGGGAAACTTTTCTATGAAAGTGATTCCTCTTTGGACATTATCGCGATGGAGGAGATGACGCACTTCGATGTGCTTCGTACATGAGCAATCCACGGGGTTCTTGGTCAAGTCAATTTGCACCTCGGTTGTCGCACATCATAGGAATGTCATTGAGATGGATGTCACAGTCGATTAGAGCTTGTTCATCCATAGTGCTTGTTGTCATGCCTTTCCGGCGCTTGCGTATTCGGCTTCGGTCGTCGAGATAGCAAGAGTCGTTTGTTTCTTGGAGAACCAAGAAGTTAGACAACAAACCATGAAGGTACAAACCTCACTCTACTTTTTCAATCCACATTATCTCCCTCATTATCAGAGTTGGTATAGAAAATAGTTTCTACACCAATCCCCTTGAGATAGTACAATCATTGTACATGATCTTTGAGTCATCATTGTACATTTCTGGACAAGTTGAGTCTGATATAATTGTCGTTGACAAATATTTGAGCAATGATGGGATGTAAATTTTGTTTCTTTGTGAAAAGTACGTTGTCAACCATTTTTATGGTATATTCATGTTTAAGAGAGCTTTTAATATATTGTACCAAACATAGAAGGCTTGTTTAAGATCATAAAGTGCTTTCTTAAGTTTATAAACATGATATGGTTTTTATGGATCAACAAATCTAGAGGTTGTACTACATATACCTCTTGTTGACAAAAACATTTGGTGATGCACTTTTCACATCCATTATGTAGTGCTTACTAAGTTACATTCTAAGAACAACTAATGCTTAACATGTCTACTAACAAGGGAGTTTTAAGAAGGCGTTACCTTAGCCTGAGGGTGTTGCTTTTAAACTAGGAGACTAGACTACCTTTGTTGAAAACAAAGCAAGATGAGACAATATTTGATTTTGCATCACGAGATTAGTGCAATCACTAATCAAACTTCATTCGTCGGACTTCAAGTTGATTCACACAACTATTCTATCTAGCAAGACAGAAGCTCAAACATTTGGTCCCCAATATCTCATGGGTCCAAAGTTGTTAGTGTTAAACATCCCATTCATTTGTTGCTTTGGTTGGGATGTTGGGATGTTGGAATGGAGGACACATTTCCCATGGTAAGTACTTTGTGGGTTGAGGTTATTCCAAATTACGGGGAAAATTATTGGAAAACTTTGTCTTCTAAAGTTTCCTCCGGTAGAGGAGTTCTTGACCGAGGTTTAGGAAATTTGTTTTCTAGGTGAAGGAGTCTTTGATTAAAATAGGTTTTAGAAAACCAAGCTCAGGGTTTTACGGGGTTTGTAAAAACTTTGAATTTCCTTTTTACTGCAATAGGTACTTTACATTATTAATAACTATTTGACCGTTTAGGAATTAAGTTATTTTTTAAAATTTACCTAGATTTGATTTTGAACCAGAGGTACCCCGGTACTAAATTTTAGTTTTGTGTCGGGACTTTTAGTGGTTTTGTCATTGTTATTTCAGATTTCCCGGCTTTTACAAATTTTCTTGGTTTTGTATCATTGAAGCTTGGTTTGGATAAATCTAAGCCTGCCCGGCATGTTCACTTACTAATGTTTCAAGCTATCATTTAAATGCTTTTGTATCTTCAAACTAATGATCCTTAACAATTTTCTTTGAGTTTTTCATTTTCTACTCGAGACAAATGATGACCTACATCCAACATTCTATTTCTTTTTTTTTTCAAAATTTTTTACTTGATCTTTAGTTCTAAAATTTGCACTTCGGTTCATGTAATGTTGCCTTTAGTGTTTTTGTTTTACTTAAAATTTTAGAACTTACTTACATTTTTTAAAAATTTCATGTTATGTTTAATTCGAATTAATTTGATAAAAAAGGTGGAAAAGACTCTTTTAAGGACAATTTGATGTTTATTTGGTTCTTTTTTTTCATGCTACATCCAAGGTCTAGAAAGCTTTTTGTTTTTGGGTTTTGGGGCCGAAAACCTTTTTTTTTTGGGGGGGTTTTTTTGGAATTTTTTTTTTTTTTTTTTTTTTTGGGGGGAAATTTTTGGGTTTTAAAATTTTTTTTTGGGGGGGGTTTTTTTTTTTTAAAATTTTTTTTGGGTTGGGGGGTTTTTTTTTTTTTTTTGGGTTTTTTTTTGGGGGGGGGTTTTTTTTTTTTTTAAAGGGGGGGTTTTTTTTTTTTTTTTTTTTTTCCCAAAAAAGGGGGGGCCCCCAAAAAAAAAAAAAAAAACCCCAAAACCCCCCAAAACCCCCCCCTTTTTTTTTGGGGAAAAAAAAAATTTTTGGGGCCCCCCAAAAAAATTTTTAAAATTTTTTAAAAATTTTTAAAAAAAAAAATTTTTTTAAAAAAAAAACCCCCCAAAAAAAAATTTTTTTTGGGGGGTTTTTTTTTAAACCAACTTTAAACCTAGACATGATTCCACTAAATATATTTTTTCTTAATCTGATTTTAATAGTAAAATTTGGACTAATTTTATATGATATAAGTGGGTTTATGTAAATTTCCCCAGATTAGGGAATCATGTATGTTATACATTGTCTAATTTTCCCCCTCCTTAAATTTCCTAAAAATTTTTAAACAAAACTGAAAAACCCTAATTCGATTTTATGCATAAGAACAAAAACCCCAGAAAAAAAATTTAAAAAAAAGATTTTAAAATTAATTTACTTACAAAATTTATTTTTGGGGTCATTAAGATTCTTTAAATGCTATGCCTCGATCTTATTGTCAAAAAGGGGTAATTTGGGGGTTTGGGGTGGTATTCGGGGTTTTTATTGCAAAAAAAGAAGTGGGTATTTTGTTTTGAATGAAAGTGCAGAGGGAAAAAAGGAAAGGGAAAACGGGTTTATCAGACACACGGTTTTTACTAATGTCTAGTGGGGGTAGTGCCACTTTAGTGGGGCCCTTGGGATGTTGAGGGGCATTTTTTTTTCCATTTTGATTTTTGGACGACTTTAAACTTACTTAATTAGTAAAAATTTTTTTTTTTTTTTTATGGGGGAGGAGAGAGTTTATACCAATAAACTCTTTTTTAAAGGAAACGACTAGGCGATTTTGACAAGAAATGACTTTAAAAAAATTTTCCCAGGAAAAAAACATAAATAGTTTATTGGGGAATTCGAGGGTGACTTTAAAATTTCCAAAATGAAATATTTTAAAAATTTTTTTAGACGATATGTAAAGGATTTTTTTAATTTTCTAGTGAAAAAAATCTAAAAGTCATGAGAGAAAAAGTTAAAAGGGTGCCCTTCCCAAAATTTCTAGTGAAAAAATTTAAGTAGTCATGGAAAAAGGATGTGGGGGGGATGGCTTAATATTCCTAGTGAAATATATAGCAAGTCATGAGAAGAGACGTAAGGGATGACTTTAATATTTCTAGTAAAATATTTATGTAGTCATAAGGAGGATGTGAGGGATGACTTAAAGAGTCATGAGGCGAGACGTAAGAAATAACTTCAATATTTCCAGTGAAATATTTAGAAAGTCATGAGACAAGATATGAGAAATGACTTCAATATTTCCAGTAAAATATTCAAATAGTCATAAGAGAGATGTGAATGACATATTTGAATACATGGGAATTGTGAAATTCACAGAATGTGTTCCATCATTCCTAGATCTAGACGAAGATATTTAGAGGATTCTCGTTTGAGAGGTTTGGTTGGAATATTGACAATGTTGTCCTTTGAGGGAAACTTTTCTATGAAAGTGATTCCTCTTTGGACATTATCGCGATGGAGGAGATGACGCACTTCGATGTGCTTCGTACATGAGCAATCCACGGGGTTCTTGGTCAAGTCAATTTGCACCTCGGTTGTCGCACATCATAGGAATGTCATTGAGATGGATGTCACAGTCGATTAGAGCTTGTTCATCCATAGTGCTTGTTGTCATGCCTTTCCGGCGCTTGCGTATTCGGCTTCGGTCGTCGAGATAGCAAGAGTCGTTTGTTTCTTGGAGAACCAAGAAGTTAGACAACAAACCATGAAGGTACAAACCTCACTCTAACTTTTTCAATCCACATTATCTCCCTCATTATCAGAGTTGGTATAGAAAATAGTTTCTACACCAATCCCCTTGAGATAGTACAATCATTGTACATGATCTTTGAGTCATCATTGTACATTTCTGGACAAGTTGAGTCTGATATAATTGTCGTTGACAAATATTTGAGCAATGATGGGATGTAAATTTTGTTTCTTTGTGAAAAGTACGTTGTCAACCATTTTTATGGTATATTCATGTTTAAGAGAGCTTTTAATATATTGTACCAAACTTAGAAGGCTTGTTTAAGATCATAAAGTGCTTTCTTGAGTTTATAAACATGATATGGTTTTTATGGATCAACAAATCCTGGAGGTTGTACTACATATACCTCCTTGTTGACAAAACCATTTGGTGATGCACTTTTCACATCCATTATGTTAGTGCTTACTAAGTTACATTCTAAGAACACTACATGCTTAACATGTCTACTAACAAGGGAGTTTTAAGAAGGCGTACCTTAGCCTGAGGTGTTGCCTTTTAAACTAGGAGACTAGACTACCTTTGTTGAAAACAAAGCAAGATGAGACAATATTTGATTTTGCATCACGAGATTAGTGCAATCACTAATCAAACTCCATTCGTCGGACTTCAAGTTGATTCACAACTATATCTATCTAGCAAGACAGAAGCTCAAACATTTGGTCCCCAATATCTCATGGGTCCAAAGTTGTTAGTGTTAAACATCCCATTCATTTGTTGCATTTGGTTGGGATGTTGGGATGCTGGAATGGAGGACACATTTCCCATGGTAAGTAACTTTTTGGTTGCCGGTTATTCCAAGTTACGAGAAAGTTACTTGGATAACTTTGTCTTCTAAAGTTACCTCTCGGTAGAGGAGTTCTTGACCGAGGTTTAGGAACATTTGTTCTTCTAGGTGAAGGAGTCTTTGATCTAATATCAGGTTTTAGAAAACCAAGCTCAGGGGTTGACGAGGGTTTGTAAAAACTTTTGAATTCCTTTTTACTAGCAATAGGTACTTCTACATTATTAATAACTATGTGACTCAGTTTAGGACTTAAGTTATTTTTTAAAATTGACCTAGATCTGATTTTAGAACCAGACGGTACCACGGTACTACTAATTTTAGTTGTGTCGTCTGTACCTTTAGTGGTACTGTCATCTGTTATTTCAGATTCTCCAGGCTTTACAAATTTTACTTGTTTAGTATCACTTGTAGAAGCTTGGTTTGGATCAAATCCTAAGCCTGCACCGGCATGTTCACTATACCTAATGTTTTCAAGCATATCATTAAGTGCTTTTGTTCCATCTTCAAACTTAATGATCCTTAACACATTTTCTTTGAGTTTTTCATTTTCTACTCGAAGACAAATGCATGACCTACATCCAACATCTATTTCTTTATTTTTCTCAAGTCTTTTTACTTGATCCTTTAGTTCTAAAATTTGCACTTCGAGTTCATGTAATGTTGCCTTTAGTGTTTTTTGTTTCTACTTAAAATTTTAGAACTTACTTCACATAGTTTATTATATTCATCATGTAGTATGTTATCATCTATTGACGAATTATCATTAGTATAATAAGAAGAGTCGGAATGTACCTCATTTGAAGCCTGAGCAATTAGACATGTTTCATCGTTGGGCTTCTTCTCTTCTTCTTCACTGCTATCACTCCAAGAGCCTCCTATGAAAGCTCTTTGGTTGTTGGTTTTCGGTGGTTTAGGACATTCTCCTATGAGATGATTGGAATCTCCGCATCTAAAACATCTCCTATCACTCTTTCCTTTCTTCTCATCTCGGTTCTTTTGTGACGACTTCTTATCATCACGAGGTTGCCTAACGAACCTAACTCTTCTCCTAAAGAACTTTTTAAAGTCACTAACGGCTAACGCATACTCTTCATCTTCACTATCGGAATCCGAACATTCCTCATCACTAGACTTCTTTTTGGCTTTCAATGCTAGAGATCTAACTCTTCCGCTTTTGCCTTTGACTATATCGGAGTCTTTCTTGATTACCATTTCATGAACCTTCAAGTTTCCTATAAGTTCATCAAGTGATAATGTTGCCAAGTTCTTTGACTCTCTAATGGCGGTGACCTTTGCTCTCCATTTAGGACGTAGAGCCCTAAGAAACTTCCTAACATAGTTATTGCTAGAATAACCTTCATCAAGAGCTTTAAGACTAGTGATAATAGTATTAAATCTAGCAAAAGCATTATCAATAGATTCATCTTCCGGAATGGAAAATTGTTCATATTGTTGAACAAGAAGATCTATCTTGTTCTCTTTGACTTGATTATTACCTTAGTGAGTGACTAACAAAGTTTTCCAAATTTCTTTTGCTATATTACACATGAAAATTCTTTCAAATACCTTTTTCGACAAAGCATTATAAATCATCATTTTAGCCTCATCATTTTTGGCTAGTTTTCTTTTAAGATCATCACTTTGTTTATTATAAGGAACTATTTCATCCCTTTTAGTTTCCGGATTCTTTTGAATCGGTTGAAAGTTACCCACGGTAATAATATGCCAAAGATCAATGTCTTTTGATTTCACATACGTTTCAAATCTTGTTTTCCAATATATAAAACAATCGGTTTCAAAAAGTGGTGGTCTTTGCATAGATTGTCCTTCTTGATATTTGTCGAAATCCAATGATCGATTCATGTTTTAAAATACAATTTATTTTAAAATCTTGACTGACGTGGCTCTAGTACCAATTGTGGAAAACTAGAAGGGGGGTTGAATAGTTTTACCGGTTTTTAGTTTGTTTCAAAACTTTAATTGGGAAAAACTTAGATTCGATTCTTTTGTGAAATGAATCAACACCAATATGAACACTAAACAATACTAACTAATATAAACAATAATTATAATGAAGAGAGATGGAAAGATCAAACTGAGAAAAAGAGATTTATAGTGGTTCGGTCACGAAGCTCTTCTTCGCCCTACTCCAATCCGCGAGTACCACACTCGAGAGTTTTAAGCACTATGTCAACAAAGCTCCCTTCAGGCGGAGAAAATCGTACAATGTCGCTTATCCTAATTTCCGACACTAAGCTAAACGTCGAGTACTAATCTTAGCTATTACCAATCTACCACGATCCACACGATCCTTTCTACTTCACACAATCAACACACTTGACTCGATCTACCCTTGATCCACTTGATCAATACACAAGCCCACAAGCTACAAGAGATCTCCAAGATCTCGACAAGATCACAATGATCTACTCTCACAAACTCTTAAAAGAAAAATGAACTTGATGTATGCAAGGATACAACAAGCATGTAACATGTAACATCCCGCCTACTCAGACCACAATATTGTCCGCTTTGCCCGCAGGCTCACGGCTTTGTTTTTGTGGCCTCATTTGAAGACTTCCCGGCTGGTCACCCAAGCCAGTACTACTATCACATGAGCACGCTTAACTGCCAGTTCCTAAGAACCCCACTCGTAGTAGACCACAAAACGCGTTGTGTCATTGTAAGGCGAATGTTATCTTATGAACCCAGCATCTCTCCAGGCCACAGCCGATGTGGGATTCGCCTAGGGTGTTACAATCACCCCCCTTAGGGACTCATCGTCCTCGATGAGGTTTGCCCCACCATCCCGAACGGCTCAGGAGTGGCTCTGATACCACTTGTAACATCCCGCCTACTCAGACCACAATATTGTCCGCTTTGCCCGCAGGCTCACGACTTTGTTTTTGTGGCTTCATTTGAAGACTTCCCGGCTGGTCACCCAAGCCAGTACTACTCTCACATGAGCACGCTTAACTGCCAGTTCCTAAGAACCCCACTCGCAGTAGACCACAAAACGCGTTGTGTCATTGTAAGGCGAATGTTATCTTATGAACCCAGCATCTCTCCAGGCCACAGCCGATGTGGGATTCGCCTAGGGTGTTACATAACAAGTGTTACAAGTGCACTAACTATAACTACAACATTTTGTATCTTCTTTGATACCTTGTGTTCTTCTCTTGTACTAGTAGTGGAATGAAGGTGATTACTTGGTTGGATGATTGGATCACTCTTTAAATAAAGAAAACTAAACTAAATGATCAAGAAGAGAAGATGTGATAAGAGTATTGAACTCAGAAAGATATGTGTGAAAAAGGATGCCCAAAAAATGTGAAGAGGGCTGGTATTTGTAGGCAAAAGAAATCTAGCCGTTATGAGGACACGGTACCACTAAATGTCACACAGTACCACTAAAGTGGTACCGTGCCGGACAAGAACGCTCCACTTTTTGTTTTTAGTGGTGAAAGTTTATTTGGGGAAGTTTGTATCTGATTTTGGGGGAAAAAATAGCTGTTCTGTTATTTAAACTTATTTTTCCAATAAGACATTTCTTAATAATTCAAAAATAACTAGTTAAGTGTATTTTTGAAAAAATGTTTTGTCACATTAAAAATGTGAAGTTTTAAACACAAATTCACTTATTTGATCATTTGTCAAGTTGTAAATTTGTTTGTTCATACCTAGAGTGATTTGTGTAGAAATGGGATTTTTCGACTAAAAACTTGTTTACGTTAATTTTAACGTAAAGTGTATTCACATTTTGCTATCATCAAAACGTGAAGTTATCGAAAGATATAAATAACGTTTTTAGAACATTATTTATATCAGCATGTTCTCTTATCGGAATTGGAAAAAGGGTTTATCGAAATTGGACTTAAGGGTTTATCGGAATTGGACATAAGGGTTTATCAGAATTGGAAGAAAAGGGTTTATCGGAATTGATACTCAGTAGAATCCTTGCTTGTAAAAGCTTGTGAAAATACTTCGAATTTGTGGAAATCTCCTATCTTGTATAAGATTAGTGAGATAACATCGGAATTGCATATTCTATCGAAATTGCTAAATTGCCATCGCAATTGCAATCTCTATCACAATTGTCAAGTTCCACCAGAATTCAGATAATCCATCGCAATTACCAAGTTCCATCAAAATTGCCAAGTTCTATCGCAATTCAAATAATCCATCGCAATTACCAAGTTCTATCGTAATTAGATAAATCCATCGCAATTGGTAAACTGTGAATATTGTTTGTTGCAATTCAGTTAAATCATCGCAATTGGTAAACTGTGAATAGTGTTTGTCAAAATTGGACGTGAACAGTAAACTTAACCAAAACCAAACTTCATAACTCACAACACACTTCTCAATTGTCTACAAGATCCATTACAACACAAGTTAACTAATCACAATCATGTCTCAACCACCTTATTTCAACTACTTTCAACAGCAGTATCCTCAGCAACAAAAGTATCGTCAACAAGTATCCTCAACAACAACTATTCATGCAACAACATCAATTCTTTCCACATCAACAATCCCCTCAACAACAACCATATCAACAAAAACCAATGCAATCCTTCCTACTTCATGCAAAACAACGACATTGGTTTGATCAAATGTTTGAGGCCATAAGTAGCCGACAATCTAGACATGAAGTTGGATCACTTGACACACCTCCAATGCTCACTCCTGGTAATTATGTTCAATGGGCAAGTGGATTCTTAAGGTTCATAGAATTCAAGAAACCACATGGCAAATATATGAAAAAGTTTATAATTGAAGGTCCATTCCAAATGCAAACTTCAACGGTTCCTAGAGATCCAACTGCTACTCCTCCAGGACCTGAAACCGTGACCACTGTTCCTGAAAATCAACTTACTACAAAGCAAATACTTCATCGTGAAGCAAATGAACTTGTAATGTCTTATATTCTTCTAGGAATATCTAATCCAATTTTCCGAAGCATTGATGCTCAGAAAAAAGCTAAGGATATGTGGGAACATGTTTATATCTTAATGGAAGGCACTGAACTGAACCAAGAAGACATGGAATCCTAACTCTACATAGAATATACAATGTTCATGATTGAATCAGGGGAGTCACTAGAGTCTTATTACCATCGATTCAAAAATATCATCAATGACTTGGACAAACACAACATTGTTTTACCCAGGATTGCAATCAACACTAACTTTCTCAGCTATCTTGTTCCAGATTGGCAAAAATATGTCACGTTTGTTCGTCAAGCCAAAAATCTACACTATGCATCTTATGGGTTGTTGTATGATTATCTAAAGCACCATCAATCTGAAGTTGACAAAGATCGAGCTCTTCGTGGTACTTATTGACCTCAATCTCACTTTGCTCCACCTCCACAGTCAAATCATTCTTATGTCTAACAAAAACATCACTTTAACTATCCCCAACAAACCTCTTCCACCCAACTCATTCCATATGAGTCGACACAACAATCAACTGAAAATCAACTAGTCCCCTATGACAACACTGACACCATGTTCTACACAAATACAAATAATGATGAAGACGATGCATTCAACTCTTTGAATGAAGGATTTGCACTCATTGCTTGTGCTTTCAGCAAATTCTATAATAAATCCAATAATCGTCTCCGCTCTTCATCTAATACTAGGAATCAAGCAGTTGTACAAGATGGACGGGTTGAAATACAGAATCGTGCTTATGGAAGAATTTGATCAGGAGGTTTTATGGGAAATTCAGGAAATGGACAATGGTTTAATGCAGCTAGTGAAAGTAGGAACTATGCAGGTGCTCCTCAGAAAAGGATAGAAATTGTTGAAACTAGGAATACAGGGACTGGGCATACTATTGTTAAGTGCTATAACTGCAATGGGAAAGGTCATCTGGCTAATGCATGTCCCAAACCTAGAGTCAGAGGCAGTGAGTTTCATAAGCAGGCACTACTTCTAGCTCTAAAGGATGAATCAGGGGTACTCTAACTGTCAAAGAAAACAGCTTCATGGCAAATGCATACTCAGATGATGACATGGAGGATTTGGAAGCAAATGCAGCTGTGATGCTAATGGCAAACATGCAGGAACTTCACATGAGTGACACATGCCCAGTGTATGATACTGATGGTCTCTCTCAGGTACCTGATCCAACAACATGTCTAATACATGAAATTGTATCACCATCTGCATCAGACGAAGAGCAAGTTGTTCAAAATGACTCATTATTATCTCCTCAAGAAGATGAACAAATGAACACAGTTGTTACATTTGATGATGATCAAATTAACACACTTGTTACATTTGATGATCCAATTGATGACGATAACAATGATCAAATTGAACAAAATGAACCTTTGCTTGGTCCAGATCCAAAATTCATGACCTTACTATTGACCACCCAATCCCAATTGGACTCACAAAAATCTCAAACTGAAAAATGCAATGAAATCAACAGAAACTTAAAAGCAAATGTTGCATCATTAAATGCGGACCTTGAGTGCTGTAAAATACAACTCACAAATTTTGAAACAAAATAAAAACGTTAACAAGGTTTTGAAGCTGCATTTCAAAAAGCTTATGTCAAAGAACAAGATTTACAACATCAAATACGAGAATTAGTTGCTTCCAAAAATAACTTGGTTTCTCAAATGGAACAAAAAAAATAGAATTCAAACAAAAGGTTGAACACCTCAATTCTGAACTTTCAAAAACAAAAACAGAGTTGTCAACTTGTCAAGCTAGTTTTTCTGTACATAAACAAGTGTATAGGAAACGAATTGATTCTTATCTTGATGAAATCGTAGATTTGGAATGTAAATTAAAAGAGTTTCAAAAAGTTGTTTATAAAACTAGTGAGTTTGTAACAACAATTCAAAAGTTTACTTTAAAGCAAAATCCCCAAGGTTATGGTTTTGCTATTGTTGATGAAAAACCATGTTTTCTACATAAAGCACTCAAGGAAAATCCAAAGTTGTATTGTGCAGACCACCTCTTTGATGATTCAATTATGCGTGTTGTTGTACATAACTGTGAGGAAGAACAGGAACAGGAAGAAGAGAGTCGATCAATAATGAGCAATGTTAAGTTCAATAAACCATTTGATTATTCAAAAGTTCCTCATATTTCTGACACCTTTGTTCCTCAAAAAGATAAAACAGAATAACCATAGTTTGTAATGCAAATTAATGAATCTTCTTCTGATGTTGGTCCTGTTAAACCAGTGGCACAAATAAATGGTCATTTACCAACTTCTGAAGTAATTGCACCATTACCTAAACGATGTCTTGTACTTAGATACTTTGATACGTTTATGAAAGACATCAACCTTTTAGAACAAGAAATTGAACGAAACTCTGAGATAAAAGTTTCCACTTTTCTATCTCCTTACGAAAAAGAAAAGAGAGAAATTTTTCAAAAACAAATTTTACCATACGTTAAACATTTGCATCCTTGTGCTACACACTGGGAACAGGAACTCCAAACATAAGTAACATCCATGAAGAACACTTTCAATGCAACAGAAAATTCGATCGCAAAACAAAAATGTCGAAACAAAGTTTTACAAAATAAAGCTGATCGACTCTTAGAAGATGTTCTTAGTTCTGATATTATCTCTGTGGTTATGAATTCAATTTATGAGTCTTGCAATTCTATGCTTGTTGAGAATCACACTACTGACACTGAAACGTTGAGACACGAAATTGAGACTTTAAAAAGAGAAAATGAGAGAATCATTAAACACAATGATGATGTGCAAAGTTAACTTTCAACAGAAATTTTTCAACTTAATTAGAAGCTACAATGGTGTGAAACTCAGAGTCTTGATTTTGAATTAAAATTGCAAAGTCAAAATGAAACGATGTCTTTTCATAACAGTCACACGTCCAAAGTTGATAATCTTGAAAATGAAAATACTGTTTTAAAAAGTCAAATCTTCAAATACGAAAAGGACATCGATGAATGTTGTCAAAGTCGTAATGACACCGTTCGTTTAAATAGAGAACTTGATTCAAAAATTCAACAAAAGAATCACATCACCATTGAAATTAAAGAGAAAATTCAGTTACTAGAAAAAGGAAAGATTGTTAACACAAATGTGATTGCACCAGGAATGTACAAAATGCACACAACACCTAGGCAAACATCTCCTCAGACTACTAATTTGAATCCTTCCACTTCTATAGGAATAGTCCCCACTACTAGCGTTAGCAGATCAAAGCATAAGAGCAACAAACAGAAGAATAGGATCTGGCAACGTAGAAGCGGAAAACTAGAAGCCCAAGAAGTAGAAGATCAATTTAGGAATTTGAATAAAACGCATGTTGTGTCTGATTTAGATTCGAACTTAAAAAATTGTAATTATAATATCGATGAAACGAATGATCAGACTTTGAATGTTAATGCATCT
The DNA here is from genome assembly GCA_021014915.2 of Artemisia tridentata subsp. tridentata. Classification (NCBI taxonomy): domain Eukaryota; kingdom Viridiplantae; phylum Streptophyta; class Magnoliopsida; order Asterales; family Asteraceae; genus Artemisia; species Artemisia tridentata. The sequence continues at coordinate 265,940,744 of CP139507.1, read as the reverse complement.
TGTGTGTTTTGTCGTAAAAGTATGTTATTTGGTGATCATACGAAATGTGTTGCAAAATCTCTTTTATCCCGTAATAAGAAACGTACATCTGGCATTCCCTCTCTAGGCCCACTATTGCTTCTAAGTCTGTACTAGGAAAATCGCCAAGTGTAGTTTCTAAAAATGCCTTAGACACACCCATAGTTGCGAATACAACTCCTAAGATAATCCTATCACCTAGCGAATTCACTAAGAAGAAAGCTAAAACTAGTTGGACATGGCAACGTTGGTTACAAAGGAAACCTAGTTTTACATGGATACCTAAAGTTATTAAAAACTGTGTTACTAACCCAACGGAACCCACAAATTCTCTGGGTTCTACCGTTACCATCACTCCATCTTCGTGTGATGTAGGTGGTACAAATTGTTCTATGGATTGTTGATAGCGGTTGTACCCGACATATGACAGGAAATCTCAAACTGTTAGTAAATTTTGTTGCAAAGTTCATCGGCACTGTCGGATTCGGAAATGATCATTTCGCTGCTATCGTGGGCTATGGAGATTACGTCAACGGCAACATCGAAATTAGTCGTGTGTATTAAGTCGAAGGCCTTGGTCCCAACCTTTTCTCAGTCGGTCAATTTTGTGATGGGGATTTGGAAGTAGCATTTCGGGAGAAAACTTGTTTCCTTCGTGACTTACAAGGAAATGATCTAATGTCGGGAACTCGTGGAACTAGTCTTTATACCATCTCAATGTCTGATATGATTACTTCTTCTCCTATATGCCTGCTCTCCAAAGCACATTCGACAAAATCGTGGTTATGCCAAAAACGACTGTCTCATCTGAATTTCAAAACCATGACTGAACTCGCATGTCACAAACTAGTCGATGGTCTTCCACGGTTTTGATATACAAAAGATCACTTATGTCCAGCTTGTGAACAAGCAAAAAGTACTCGTGCACATTTCCCTTCAAAAACAGAACACAATACAGATCACGTTCTTCAACTACGTCATATGGACTTGTGTGGCCCTATGCGTGTTCAACCGATAAACGATAAACGCTACATTCTAGTAATTGTCGATGATTACTCCAGATGGACTTTGGTCTATTTTCTCTGAAGCAAAGATCAAGCTCCTTTAATGATCATCACCTTTCTCACAAAAATTCAAGTTTAGCTTCGTAATACGGTCAGAAAAGTTAGAACAGACAATGGAAATGAATTCAAAAATCAAACTCTTCGATCTTATTTTGAGAAAGTGGGAATTAAACATCAAACATCCATTGCAAGAAGTCCAGAACAGAATGAGATTGTTGAAAGACGCAATAGGACGTTAGTAGAAGCTGCAAGAAAGATGCTAATCAATGCTCAATTAACTGATTACTTATGGGCAGAAGCTGTATCAACTGCATGTTATACCCAAAACCGTTGTATGATCACCAAACGGCATCACAAAACTCCTTATAAGATTGTTCACAACCGCAAACCGAATATTCAATACTTTCATGTATTTGGTGCTCTTTGCTAAACAATGATCATGATGATTTTGGAAAACTCAAAGCAAAGGCTGACATTGGTATCTTCATTGGATATTGTGAAAACTCTAAAGGTTTTCAAATCTGGAATCGTCGTACTAGAGAAATTCAAGAGATTATTCATGCTAATTTCGATGAGCTTACAGAAATGGCTTCTGAGCAAAATAGCTTAGGACCCGCAACCAACCGTCTAAATTTTCCAGATCAATCAGTTGCACCTCTTTCACTTAACCATAAAGAATTAGAAACCTTGTTTGCTCCACTATTTGATGATTCTTTTGCATGTCGTGCACCAGATGCATCACCAATTTCCGCTGCACAACTTGATAATAATCCAATACCTGATACACCTGCTACTACAACAACAACCATCGCTACAGATGCACCTCCAATTGAATCTCCATCAATAGTAGAACAAACCGCTTCTAACACTGACAATGCAGCTGAAGATCTTCAACAACAACCAGTACCCGAACCTGCAGATTATGACCATAATGCGTTCTTTACTCCATCTGCACCGACTCCAACCGTTCCTGATATGGTAGAGTCATCCATACGCAATTTGGACCCGTCTAATCTGCATACGTTCTTTCAACATCACCCTTCAGCACATCATTGGACTAAAGAACACCCCTTAGTAAACATCATTAGCAATTCCTCAGCTCCAGTTATGACAAGACGAAAACTCCACACCGATGTTGAAAACTGCATTTGCGCACTCACAGTTTGTCAAGATGAACCTAAAAACATCAAATACACTAACATAAGACAACTGAATTGAGTCAATGCAAGAAGAACTTGACCAATTCAAAAGACTTGAAGTGTGGGAGTTAGTTGAAAGACCAGATGGGGTCTAAGTCATCGGACAGAAGTGGATTTGGAAAAACATGATAGATGCAGAAGGCACAGTGATTCGTAACAAATTGCATCTGGTAGCTAAAGGATTCACTCAGCAAGATGGAATTGATTTTGAAGAGTCCTTTGCTCCAGTTGCTAGGCTTGAGGCTTTCCGTATCTTTCTGGCATACGCTGCACACAAAAATATGGTTGTTTATCAAATGGATGTGAAAACAGCATTTATAAATGGTCAATTACGTGAGGAGGTGTATGTTAGTCATCCAGAAGGATTCGTCGATCTAGAGCATCAAAATCATGTGTACAGACTCAAAAAGGCCCTTTACGGACTTAAACAAGCCCCAAGGGCATGGTACGATAAACTAACTGCTTTCTTGCTTGCCAATCATTTTACTAAATGTTCAGTGGATCCAACTTTATTTATTCAAAAACACGGGGAGGACATTTTAATTGTTCAAATCTATGTCGATGATATTATTTTTGCATTAACAAACAAAAAATATTCAAATGCTTTTGCAAGATTAATGAAACAAAATTTCGAAATGTCCATGATGGGTGAACTTACATTCTTCTTAGGACTCCAAGTTCATCAATCACCCCGTGGAATTTTTTTAAGTTAGTCCAAGTATGCTCTTGAGATTTTAAAGAAACATGGCATGAAAAGTTGTGATACTTATAACACACCTATTTCTGCATCATCCCCAAAGCTGAATGTTGATTTACATGGTACACCTGTTGACCCTACAAAATACCGTAGTATGATTAGGTCCCTCATGTATCTAACAGCCAGCAGACCAGATATAGTTTTTGCTGTATACATATGCTCCCGTTATCAGTCACGTACAACTGAAAGACATCTCTCTAAGGTTAAAAGAATCCTTCGATACATAAAGGGAACAATCCATTTGGGGATCTGGTATCTGAAGGATTCTGGTTTTGAACTAATAGCCTTTTCAGATGCTGATCATGCAGGATGTTTAGACACACGCAAAAGTACATCTGGGGGAGTACAGTTTCTAGGAGACAAACTTGTATCTTGCAAGTCAAAGAAGCAGGATTTCACTTCATTGTCATCTACAGAATTAGAATATGTAGCCATGTCAGCATCCTATGCTCAAGTCATTTGGATGCGATCATAGCTGATGGACTACTGTTACATACTCAATCAGATTCTCATGTACTGCGACTCCAAGAGTGCCATCGCCATCTCATGCAACACGGTTCAACATTCGAAGTCAAAACATATTGCACTTCGATATCATTTCATCAAAGAGCATGTTGAAAAAGGTACAACTGAATTATACTTTGTGGGTACTGAATACTAATTAGCGGATTTATTCACCAAAGCCTTGCCCCATACAAGATTTGTGGAATTAGTTCACTAAATTTGTATTCGGTGTTTGACTCCAGATGATTTGAACAACTTTCTTAAACACAACTAAGAAAGTCAAACACCAAAACCTTTTTTTTTATAAATATCTCATTCTAAAACACTAAAAGATTTTTCATTTTTCTTTTCTTTATTAAAAAAAAAAAAAAAAAAAAAAAAAAAAAAAAAAAAAAAGTGCAAATACACAATTTCCATTAACACTTTGTTCTTTAAAACAAATTAACCATTCTTTCTGAACAAGTGTTGAGGGGGAGGATGAAATTCAAATTTTAATATTTTCTTTAAAATTTGTACTTGCATATTTCCAAAAAGATGTTGTTTTAACATGTGTTGGTACCGTGATGCCCTCCTTGTTCGTAAAATGTTTTCTCATATTCCTATGTCAAGGGGGTGTATTAAAATTGTTCGTGTCTATTTATGTCAAGTCTTGTTAATCATTTGTGAGAATTGGACTAACTGTTCAAAATCTTAAGTTAAATGACCAAATGTGACATGTTTGAAATTAAAATATTTTAACAAAAACAAAAATCCCATTACATTTACTGCACCTGACATTTCACATTTACTCCTCACCAAACTAAATCAACGACCACAAATCACTCTTTGAATACATTCAAGACTTCTCAAAACTGTGAGTGTTTATACAATCTTTTGATAATAATAAGAAACGGTTTTCAATGATTTTGTGATCCAACGGCTAATCTGTTCGCAATTGTTAATTATAGATTTGGGGTTTAGTCGAATTCGGAGATAAGTGATTTTGAGTGTTTGAGCTTAATTTGTGTGTTGGGATATGGTCGGAAATGTTCTGATCATGTTATGAGTGTTTAATTATTCCCAGAAACATCAATTGATCGATGTTTAGATTTAGGGTTTATGCATTAATTTTCGGAAACTTAATTGTGAATATTTTGGTCCAAAGAAATGTGTGGGATAGTGCTCTTATGAGTTGTGAATCGTGATTTGATAAACAAATAATACCCAGAAACACTTTGAATTAAATTAGACGATTAGGGTTTATAATGAACACGTTCAGATCCCAACTTCTTTTTCTAGGGTTGAAATGTGTTTAAATTCATTCCATTGTACTCTGACACATCATAGGAATCTATTGGAATCAAACAATCAAACATCTAACATGTTAAATTGAATTTCGATAATTCTAAGTTTAGGGTCTATCGGAATTGCAACAATTCTCATTCAATTTAGATAAACTGTTCTTAGACTTGTCTAGAATTGGTTTTCAATCATGTTGTAACTCGTGATTTGATTTAAATTGGACAGGAAAAGAATTTCAATAAAGATTCACAAGAAAATGTATGTCTACAGTGTTATCGGAATTTCTTGTATAAGAAATTGTCGAACTTGCAAAATCCATCAGAATTGGATAACCTTGTCGGAATTGCGAAATTGTCAAAATTGCAAAATCCATCAGAATTGGATAACCTTGTCATAATTGATTCAAATTTTTTGAAATTCAATATGTTATCGCAATTGGGCAAAGTTATCACAATTCAAATTTTCCATCGCAATTGGGCATGGTTTATCGCAATTCAATTTTTTCATCGCAATTTGAAAATGTTTATCGAAAATCAAAATGCATCGCAATTTTTCAAAACTTGGCGAAATTCAAAAATTCATCGGAATTGGCCAATTTTATCGCAATTGACTTTGTCCATCTTAATTCACATTAATTGTCGCAATTGGGTCTAGTTATATCGAAATTAAAATAAAGTCACATGTTGTCGAAATTGAATGATAGTCAACAAAAGTGAATCTGTTTAATTGGAAATTCACACAATGTCCGAAGATGATAATTGCAATGTTCATAATCTTAAGACATGTAAAATCAATGATATAACAAAATGGTCACATGAATGATAATAAGTTTAACAATGTGAAAACTTTCATTTATCCTGCATATTTGTGTCTTTGATTGATGTTTTAGAATTCACTAATGGCTGCTCAACAACCACTTCCCATGCTCACAAAAGAAAAAACCTTTACACAAGACTATGATGCGGAAATTGGCAAGAATAATGCACGTTTTGAATTTCACAAGATCAAGTGTGTAGAACCATCATGTCAAATAGCTATTGAGATTCTCAAACTACACAAAGTGTAGGAGCATGCTGGATAAGTCTGCATCCATTCCCGATTTCTACATTCACCAGATGTGGCACACAATCAAGTTGGATATGGGAGAAGACTCATTCACCTGCACACTGGACAGAAAAGAAGTCACTGTTGATGTTAACTATCATCGTAAAACCTTATTTCTGCCAGAAGCTCCTGCACCAACCAAGAAGTTTCATCCTACTCCATCAGAAGAAGTCGTTCTCAACTTCCTTTTGGAAATTGGATATGATGTACAACCAAACAAGCAACTGAAATCATTTTCCAAGGTCGAAGCCAAGCTCATTCCCCAACCATGGAGAACCATTTACTACATCTTGGCTAGATCAGTCTCCGGAAGGGACAGTGGTCATGAAAATCCTCGTCTTTCTCACTTGCAAATCTTCTGGGGAATAGTAAATCAGAAACAAATAGACTACGCTCAACTCATCTGGGATGACATAGTCTTTCAGATTCAGAGTCACTACCTAAAACCATTCACCAAAATCCCTTTTTTCAGATACACAAAGTTACTCATCTACCATCTTCTTGATGACAATGAAGACATTACTCGACATCTAGAAGATCCGGAAAAGCATTTATATGCAATGGACAAATCAATCAGTCAAGTCTATATCCCAAAAAGAAGCACTCACAAACAAGGGATGAGACTTCCTGACTCTCTTCTGATAGACAAGATCAAGAAAATACAAGCATACATTAAGTATGATAAAGCTTTCAAGGAAGGGTATGTCGGATTCAGCAAGTATGATGATGAACCAACTCCAGCAAATACTCGAGCAAAAGGAGGTAGCAAGACAGGTAGCACATCCAACATCTTAAATAAAATTAAACCAGGTCCTCCTAAATACACCAAGAGGAAAGTACCTATCCAAATTGCTAAGCCTGAGCCTGAAGATGAACAGATTGTTAAAGAAGAGGAATCTGGTTCAGAGACGGAAACCGATGAAGAAACAACAATCTACAAAGAAGAAATTGCTACCAAGATTGCTCTGAACGAAAGTCGCGTATCACTTAAAGCTAATGAAGAGAGGAGAAAAAAGAAAATACTTGAGGAACAGATAAGAATGGATGAAGAAATTGAAAAAGATTTTGGTGAAGATCAGACCCTCATCAATCTGGTTAATCAACCTGGTGGGTCTGGAGGTGTAGGAGGAGTCACTCAACCTCGATCAGATCTGGTTAATCAACCCGGTAATGACTTGGAACATGATGAGGAAGAACAAATTAATGATTTTGACATGAATGATGATGATGACACGGAGAATGTGATTACTGATGATGAAGTAATAAGAAAAGCTGCTGAAGAATTGGAATTGGAAAAGAAGGCTAAGGAGGAGGAAGAAAGGTTGCCTAGGCAAACTACTGAGGAGAAGGAAGCTGACAATTACATTCAAACACCTCCAACTACTCCTCCACACTCTCCTCCAATTAACAGCGATACACCTCTAGTCTCTCAGCAAGCATCTCCTCCAAAAGACACGGACACAAACGTTAACAAGGATCCGTCTGTCATTCCGGAATCATCAACACAGTCTTCACCACCACCAATACAAAAAACATCAACAAGCAAATCAAACCCATCAATCCGTTGGTCTCTCAAGCCTCGAAAAAGGTGAAACAGGTCGTGAAGCTTGCAAGAGTAAAGAAACACGACAAGCTTCTTGACCAGATCGAAACATTAACAAATATGGTCACCGACCTTGCTAGAGAAGTGAACGAGATTCAAAACACAAAAGCTCGAGTTGATGAATTCCTTTCCGATGACATTCAAGACAAGATGTTCACTGCGATCAAGGGCAACACTGAAGAATACTTGAAAAAGTACTTGCCTAGAATCATATCAAAGAAAGTCAAAGAATATCTTGAACCAAACATCGAAGGTCTTCTCAAGAACATTATTACTATAGTTCCACTTGTCCTAAACACCCAACCAACTAAGCCAAAGGAACCTACACTTGAAGAGCTTCAGATTCAATTGTTTGAAAGATTGACAAGTCTTACATCACCAACTCCTGAACAAATTGCAATTTCTGATGCTATCCGGGCCAATATATCAAAGGAGTTATGCAAAGCTGATGCTGACAAAGGAAAATGACCAAGAGAAGATGAAGACCATGACCCGAACTCACAAGCTAAGAAACTGTGACAAATGGTTATTTTATACTTTAAGTTAATAATAAATATTAATTTATTATTTTTAAACCGGGCATTTCTATGCGGAATTGCATGTTTTTGTTAATTTTTTAGCATTTCTGAACATGTTTGGGAAGCTGTCCCGCATACTGTAGCTTACAGTCACTGCTGAAAAAGTCTACTTATGTTAGTAAACATAAATTATTCTATTTCTGATAGTTACTGACAAGTTTCGTATTTAACCGAGAAGCTTTCTCGCATTTACTGAAAAGCAACCCCATACGCGAACCGACACTCCAATATATATGGTAGCAGTCAAATAAATGCATTTTTTAGCAAATAATAATATTTTATAATTATTTTGATGAAAACGTTGATAAAAACTTAATTTTACGTATACGTGTCAAAAAACGTCAAACCGTGACTTTAAGGTAACATTTAAGCTCACACCGACACACGATACACCAACGAGGCTCAAAATCATTTTCCCCTCCTCTAGGTTGTCGTTTACCGCCAACCCAAGAAAACAAGACAAGATTTTTTATCCTAATATTATCCTTAGTGCATAATGACATAAGCCTTATTTGTTTTTTATACCCTTAATGCTACACATACCTTAACACACATTCATTTTCATCACCAAAACCTTCCTAGATCATTTTCTTCACTTCCACCATTCGAACAACAATAATTTTCAAGATCTAAAAAAATCAAGTGAAGTTTGAGCTAATCGGGGTGTACTTTCAAGTGTTTTGGGTTAATCGGAACGTATTGTGGGTAAATTTGGTGCATTTTGAGCCGTCCCTTGGTTTTCTTGCTCACGTACAAACACCCTCATTGTAAGGAAACATTGAAACTTTTTCAATCTTGTTCATTGCATGTTCTTATGATGTTTAAAAGTGTTACCAAGTGTTAAATGTTTATGTTTTGTTAAATTAAAAAAGCTAGGGTTTGGTATAAAATTTATGTTGCTCGACTTTTTTTGAGGTTCTCATACAAATTTGGTTATTTCTTGCTTGTGTGGTAAATCTTGTTGCTTGTGGTAATAGTTTGATGATATAAATGTGTTTAGTGTTAATTATGCGAGTTTAAAACGAAATATACACTTATTTGTATATATGTATAAATCGGCTAGTTTTTGGGAGAAATAAAAATTGGGGTTTTGAAAAACATAAAATTTTGGCTCAAGTGGTGAAATGGTGAGGTTATGCTTGTTAGTTTATTTTAGATAGCTTATTGAAATAAGCAATAGCTTATTGAAATACGCAATAGCTTATTGAAATAAGCAATAGCTTATTAGTTTCGGCTTATTTATTTTGGGTACACCTTGGTCTCGACAAGGCTTGGGCCAAGCCCAGCAACCTTCGACCTTGGTTGACTTTTTGACCCCGTGACTTGTACAAAGTATTATTAACTTATTTGGTACTTAACGTAATTTATAACGTAAACTATTTGGATCCAAAAGGGCTTAGGGCTTAAACTTTTTTTTTTGGGCTTTTGACTTGTACGGCATAATTGGGCCGAGCCCAACTTAATTTCGGCATTGTTTGACTTTTAGACCAACCGACGTATTTGATGTGTTAAATTGATTTTTCAAACTTAACGATATATGTATCGTAACTTAAAAAGGTTAAATGATTTTTTGACTAAACATGGATTATTGGGCCCATTATAACCATTTCGGCCCAATAGTGGTTTCGGGTGACGAAAATGAGTTTTCGAACACTTGTCGACCTTTTACAAATGTTTTAACTTATTAAAACGTTATATATCAATTAAAACCGTTTTTAACTTATTTTGACACTTTAAGTCAAATAAGACTAATAAATGGACTTTTCGCCCCAAAGTCATAAATATTTGACTTTTGGAAGTATTTTGACTAAACGTTGACTTTTGTATCGAAATTTATAACTCAGAAGTAAACGTAACGTTAAATATAGTTATAACGATAAATATATATTTTGGACTAGTTTTGCAAATACAGTTAACGTAAGGGATTATTTGTGGAAATTGCAACACTTGGGAAAAATGGAAAAGTTTGAATAAACGAGTGAGTCATGCCCGATTTTTCTAAAATTTTGATACTTCAAATATTTTCGGATGAAAACCGACTAAAAGACAACACAAATTATTTTTATTAATAAAAATATTAATTCTTCTAAATTAATATTTTTAGACTTTATGAGACTTATAAATATATGTTATATATTTATACACTTACACTTTATTTAGTTTTTCTAAATTAAATACTTATAAATTCCTTTTATAATTATCATTAGAGTAAATTGCAGAAATCGTCCTTGTGGTTTGCCAAAATTGCGTGTATCGTCTCTGGTCGTCAATAATTGCAGGTGGCCTCCCTGTGGGGAAACTATTGGTTTGTTTTAGTCCCTGACACTAACGATCGTTAGTCCCTCTCATTTAGTTGATACTATTTTAAGGGCATTTGTGTCTTTTCCCTTGTGGTCCCAATTGACTCCCCTTTTACTCCTACCACCACCACCCTCTACCACCACACAACCATCACCACCACCCTCCACCACCACCACCACACACACTTAAATCAAGATCTTAGGTTTTGATTAAACACAAATCATATCATATCATCATCCTCAAAGATTAAACACAAATCAACCGAAAACAACCAAACGATTAAACAAAAATCATATCATCCTCAAAGTTTTTTTTTTCGATTCAAACTTTTTTTTTCAAGAAGTTTAACCCAGTTCATATCATATCACCCTCAAAGATTAAACAAAAATCAACCAAAAACAAAAACAAATACAACTCTTAAATCAATATCTCATGTTTTCAGCTTCATTACAAACAAAAAAGCGGATCTGTAAACCGATCAAAATCTTCATCCCAAAAACATTATCCAAACACCAATATCACTAACCACTCTCGACCCTCACAACTGCTATACTCAAACAAAGAAAACCGATCAACAGTCATCACTCTCATCCATCGACAAACCCAAACCAAGATTTCGATCTATCCATAACTCGTTAACCTCTATAGATACAGAAATACCATATGGGTATTACACTTTCCCTCAGGCTTCCAGACTTACCCTCAGGCTTCCAATCCAAAAAGCTCAAAATGAAATTCAGATGGAAAATCATACATAAACACCTTAAGACTTCCATCCCCCTCACGACCAACCGAAAACGCATCATTTCTTGGACCATTTGCAATGTACTTGGAATGCGGCTAAAAATTATGATCTACAAACCGGAACCGACCAACAGACCTTAACAACAAGGACCACGATACCATAAACACGATAATCGCTATAGACAACAAACAAATCAACAATCCCCTCGAAAACAACGCAATCGAAGAACCAAAGTTTCTGTCAGGCATTTTATCAAACACTTGGCGTGCATTAACATTTATCCGTTAATTAACACCAAAATTGTAACAATTTTCATATGGGTATTTTCCAAGAACATATACAATCAAAAACCAAACAAAACCCAGTTTTTAGATTTTGTTAATTTTGGTTAAAAAATGGTCAAAATTTGATGGGTTATGTAAGTTATTACCATTGGAAAACTGTTGGAAAATAAGATGAAAATGAAAATTGGTTAAATTGGGTAAAGGGATTTGTTGATGAGCTAAAACCCAGATGGGGATCCATTGTTTTTTATTTGGTTTTTTTGATATTTTTTTTCCATGAGGAATCTTTTCTTTAACAAAGTTATACAGTAGGCTTGTAGTGTGAATAATGATCTCAATAAACTAAAGAATGTTAAAAGGATAGTCAAAAGGGACCACAAGAGGAAAACACACAAATGCCCTTAAAATAGTATCAACTAACTGAGAGGGACTAACGTTCGTTAGTGCCAGGGACTAAAATGAACCAATAGTCTCCCCACAGGGAGGCCGCCTGCAATTATTGAAGACCAGGGACGATACATGCAATTTAGGCAAACCACAAGGACGATTTTTGCAATTTACTCTATCATTATATTATAAATAATTATAATATTTATAATATAATAATATCCCACTATCACCATTATTATATTTACTTTTTAATATTTATTTAATTAATTATAAGCCCTAATTAATTAAATATTTGATTATAACACCTTATTTAATATATATATATATATATATATTTATATATATATATATATATATATATATATATATACACGATAGTATATATATGTATTACTTATGTAATTTCCTACGACGAGTACTAAGCACTGATGTTTTGGTCGCACGTATTTTTACCGTACACTTTCACCATGAGCCATCACCAAAGAGTCTTGTACGATAAACCATTTTTAAAATGTACCTTGCTACACAACAAGCAAGAAATACACGAGCACTTGACACACGTAAATCTTTCAAATGAGTTAAAACGTTTAACACACGAATATTGCGCTAAGACTTACCATACTGATCTAGGTCACGTGTCGGAGCGATTGCACTGTGTTATTTATTGACTAGCAGATTGCTAATATTACAGTGAGTTAATAGCACCATTTTTATACGTATTGTTTTTATAAACCTTGGGGTGAGAAATATGCAAAACTGTTTTCATGGACCAAATTAAACTTTGTTTTGACACACTTGTATGCGGATAACCTAAATATGTTTGAATCTCATTGCGCCTACTATCATCAGCCATCAATTCCTGTTGAGAAGCGCGTATGATACAAATACATCTAAATATGTTTGACACACTTATATGCGGATAACCTAAATATGTTTGAATCTCAACGCGAACGTATACCATGTCGGATTTTTATCGAGTGTCTGGGGATTAACACTCGCGGGCACCCTTGTTTGCTATGCCGGTTAGGCATATTGTTTGTCTAGTTTCGGTTGGATGACCTTAGTGTTAGCAAGCAGGTACTGTGTGTTTGCTGAATTATTTGCTATGGTCCATATGTGCTTATTTACTTTAAACCAAGGAAGTCACCATCTTTAGCTGACTTTTAGCATGTTTTTCTAAAGTGTTTCAGAGTGTATTTGTTGAAGGCAGGGCATGGCATCGGTCATAATTACCAGATATATTTTACACATGCGTTAAACTCTGATTTGGGACAATCATGTTAAATAGGCCTTGTTTTATTTAAATTGAACTTGATGTATGACATTTAACTTTGGAAATGTAAACTATTTTTAAAACGAATTTTTAAATCCGTTCTCTATATCTTTGTGTTGTGATTACCAATTTAGTAGCACCCAAACATGTATGCTTCCGCAAATCCAGATTTTGGGGGTGTTACAAATTGGCATCAGAGCCTCGGTTACAGAGAACTAGGTAGATGTAAACCCTAAACTATAACCAGTTTATGAAAAACGTTTCCTTATGACCGCCAGATGCATGCTTGCCTAGCTTGCCATGATTTGATCGCTATTTACCTAATATGATTAAGTGTTATACAATGTTGTTTGAGTATTTTACTTAACATATATGATATAAGTATTTCCTATATACTTACACATGCCACACCATCTTTGTCACAGACCATGTCTCTTGTTTTCGATGTTCGTGATGAGGTACTCGCTGTTGGACACACCTCCCCGCTTCGACGAGCAGTTCCATTTCCGTATGACTCGTTGATGGAGGTTGTTAGAGCAGCTACTCAGACCACACACACCACTCCAGCATCTACTTCGCCATACCTACCCCGTTATGCCACAACTCACCGTTCATCTCCAACTCAGCTTTACACCCTCACCCAGCATACTCAGACTACCCCACGCACCAGACGTAGGGCTTGTTATAGGAGAGTCCGTGGACATCGCATCCAGCTATCATCTGTGTTATCCTCATCACTCAGGAGAACCCGTTATGGTTACACGGGTACCTCTGCTTCACCATCATCTCAGTCACCTATGTCATCTCCAGATCATTCCCTTCCCCGTTAGAGATTGTGAAGGTCTATTCAGTCTTACTCTGATGAGGATGAGGATCCAGTTTAGGTAGAGCCCACACCAGAAGTGACAGCACCCGTCGAGCACGCTCCTGTTTATGCGTGTGTTGACATAGACAGAGGGTTACCGATGGATCTAGATCAGGTGATGATGCCACGAGATGACAAGGGAATCATGGAGGATGTACAGGGGGTATTTGAGCTAGGGCAGAACTCCAGGGCTGCCCAGATATAGGATTTGAGTGATACCCACTGGGTTGACGTTACTTGTGATACCAGCACGGGTGTGCGTGCTGCTAGTCCATAGTACCCTCCATCATCTCCTTCATTTGTGCCACCTCCATCTACGATACCTTCTCCGCTTCCATCACCAGTGGTTTCTCTTCTTCCACCAGCCTCACTGGCTGAGGACGAGGAGCCTACTGTCATCGAGAAGGTATGGATCCAGCAGGCGAACCATGCCAGTTTGCTCGATGTGCACTCAGATCAGATTGAGAGGTTAGAGCGGCCTGACCGCATTCAGATTTTTGAGAGGCGGATTGGGAAAGTTTACCGGGCTGCATATGTATTGTTTGAGGAGACGCTTGTTGACAGGCATGAGATGATTGGCCTGAGAGCCAGATTAGAGGCACTGGAGAGGTCACACGGTAGGGAGCTTAGGGCTTTGGATTTTAGGGCTATTGGTTTGGATAGAGGCCAAACCAGGATTCATAGGATGTTGAGGAGAGCTCGAGGTACTGATCGCGCTCAGTGGCAGAGGATCATGACTGCTGAGTATACGATCGGTGTTGTGATGAGAGAGAACCAGGAGCTGAGACACCGTGTGGATCATTTGGAGGCTACCATCGGAGGAATGACTGCAGCATTCGAGCAGTTACGCCTTGAGTGTGACCGAGCTTAGATTAGTTTCCAGTAGATGATGTATTCCACTAAACTGATGAGTTATCAGTTAGTGATGAACTATTAGCCTTGCTTGTAATTTTGTGTACCTCTATTCTATTTGATATATATATATATATATATATATATATATATATATATATATATATATATATATATATATATATATATATATATATATATATATATATATATAACAAGCTTGGCTTATCTATTTCGATTGTTCGTTTCCTCTGTGGTTGACTTTATTCTTTCACTTTGTCTGTAATATTCATATACTCATGTGACACTTTCACTCTATAATCGAGATCTCATTTATCATCATCTTCTTGTGATGTAGATAAATGGTACTCAAGCAAAACCCACCTGTGGTGAACCAAGCGAAACCAGAGTCGTACGAGGATGAACTGCCGACACACCTGCCCCAGCAAGAGCTGTGCGAGGTAGGACTTCTGAAAATGCCACCCCGGCTAGAGCCGCGCGAGGCAGAAATTCTGAGAACGCTGCCCCAACCAGGGTCGTGACCAACCCACCTGTGGTGAACCAAGCAACGCTAGATCAGCTTGTTAATGATCGTGTGGCCACCGCACTCGCAGTCGCAAACAACTCAACCTCCAATACCGGAAGGTCAAGGCCACTGACCAACAGCCATGGCTGCACTTACTCTGAATTCCGAAAGATCATGGTTGGAGGTTTCGGAGGGACAGAGGGAGCTGTTGGCCTGACTAGGCGGATTGAAAAGCTGGAAACCCTGTTTCGCATCAGTGGTTGTAACGAGGACGACAGGGTCAAATATGCATCTTTCACTTTTATGGATGCCGCATTGACCTGGTGGAACAACTACATGAAATATGCCAACATGGATGTTGCTTATGCTATGACGTGGGATGACTTCAAGGAGTTAGTGCTTAGGAAGTATTTCCCACGTACTGAGGTCAAGAAGTTGGAGATAGAGTTTTAGAAATTGAAGGTGTAGAATAACAACATGGCCGCTTACAACCAGAGATTTCAGGAACTGACTTTGCTATTTCCTGAAATGGTTCAGACTAAAACGCGATTGCTTGAGATGTATGTTGGAGGTTTGCCAAAGTCATTAAAAGGAGATTTCACTACCTCAAGGGCTGCAGATCTCCATGAGACCATGGAAATAGCCAACAAGTTGATGGACCAGGAATTGGAGGATGTCCCAAAAAAGAGTACTGATAACAAGAGGAAGTGGGAAGACCCCTCAAAAGGTAACAACAGTAACTCTCAAAGAAAAAAGCAGGAAGTAGCAAAATCTTACATAGCAGTATCAATTAAGAGAATGGGGTATGATAGGAATGCACCTCTGTGCAACCGTTGTAAGCTACACCACAAAGAACAGTGCACGGTTAAGTGTCACAACTGCCAGAGAGTGGGACATTTGGCCAAGAATTGCAGGTCCAGATCCCTAGCCACCGCCCAAGCAGCACCACCCAACAACAGTAGGGCAGAAGTTACCAGCTATGGGTGTGGTGAGAAGGGTCATTACCGTAATGAGTGCAAGAAAGCCATGAATCAGGGAAACGGTGGTGGTTATGGGAACCAGGGAATAGCAGATAACAATGGAAACCAGCGCAATAGAGGAGGAGCCTATAGGAGAGTTTATGCTATGGGCAGAAGGGAAGCCCAAGACGACCCGAACGTGGTGACGGGTATGTTTTTTTAAATAATCGTTATGCATCAATATTATTTGATACGGGAGCAGAAAGAAGTTTTGTGTCGACTGCTTTTAGTTCCTTAATTGATACTGCTCCAACCACCTTAGACAACGTCTTTGACGTAGAATTAGCTAGCGGGAATTTAGAAAGGGTATATACCATTATAAGAGGTTGCACTTTAAACTTGTTAAACCACCCATTCAACATCGGCCTCTTGCCAGTAAAGTTGGGTAGTTTTGACGTCATCATAGGGATGGATTGGCTATCGAAATACCATGCCGTCATCAACTGTGATGAAAAGATCGTCAAAGTACCCTACGGGAATGAGTTTCTGATGATAGAAGGAGATCGGAGCAATCGTGCAAGCTCATCAAGATTGAACGTCATCTTATGTACGAAGGTGCAGAAGTACATCGAGAAAGGATGCCACCTCTTTCTAGCTCATGTTACTAAGAAAAAAGAGAAGGGGCCTGAAGAGAAACGATTGGAAGACGTGCCAGTTGTGAGGGATTTCCCGAAAGTTTTTCCAGAAGACCTACCTTGACACCCCAACCCGACAAGGGTAAAGATGTCACGCAAATGGTTTCATATACAGATATAACAAAGCATACATTCAAAAGTAATACAAAGATTCTCAAGGGTTACAAAGGAAATACAGAAATAATAAGGTTACAAAGCGAATACAATAGAATAACTTCTAATCATCTCTAGGCCAAAACTATCAAGTCTTCTAAGTCCA
This sequence comes from Artemisia tridentata subsp. tridentata, assembly GCA_021014915.2. Taxonomy (NCBI): domain Eukaryota; kingdom Viridiplantae; phylum Streptophyta; class Magnoliopsida; order Asterales; family Asteraceae; genus Artemisia; species Artemisia tridentata. The sequence goes on along the minus strand of CP139507.1, from coordinate 265,923,487 downwards.
AAAGTCTCTTCACTCGTACCCATCTTCCAACTAAAACCTGCCACACACGAAAAGAAAACGTGCGGCTGAGCTTACAAAGCTCAGTGAACAGATACATAATACAAGCAAAGATAACGAAACAGAATATAGTGAAGTACTGGGAATGTCATAAGGTATAATCAAAGCGAAAGAGTAATAAAGGAAATATAGGATAGTCATCTACCACGAGCCCAGAAACTCAAAGTCATAATCTCAACATCATAATCTCAAAGTCATAATCTCGCAATCAGAGGGGATACCTCTCAGGCAACCAGATAATATGAGGGGTGTCCTCATGTATCATAATAGTGAAGTGATCAGCTCCCAGGGGTGTGAAAGGCGTGTATTGCACACAGCACCAGTCACCTCAAAGTCATACTCAAAGTCATAGTTAAATCCACTAAACAAAACATGCCTAGGATTGCAATCCATACGCCCCCACTCAAAGTCAATCTCAAAGTCATAATCTCAAAGTCATCATGGCCATATCATAATATAAAAGGGGACGGCGTGAGAAATCACTCCCCCACACAGGAGTCATGCCAGTGGTGCATCACAGACATGGCCAGGTTACCTTCCTGGCTAGGAAAGTACAAAAATGGCTCGGGTATCAAACTAAGAGTCATGTCTCAAAATCATAGCTCAAGGTCATATATCAAAAGGTGCATCTCAAGGTCATATCACAAGTATTATCAAAGGTTCATTCAAGGGAACATAGCAATGGCTTGGGAAATCTTAACTGAATTATATCTCAAAATCAATGTATAAGAATATAAGAACCCTTACTGAAACAAGGGCAGAGTATCTGTACCTTATGACGAAGCACAAATAGAACTAATCACAGAATAGGAATGGCTCAAGGTCTCTCCTTCTTCACACCTAAAGGAGTAGAAGGGAATTACTAATCATCCTTAATTAATTGAATTTCCATTTTAAGTAAGTTTCCATATTTGGTAAGTTTCCTCTTTTAGAAAGTTTCCATTTTTAGAAGTATGCGGTAACATACTTAGTTAAATCATTAATTCTGGAAATAAAGTATCTTTCATCATATTTTCATACTTGGTCCCTAAGGATTCACCATTTACACTTTATACCCCTTTATTATAAAAGTTACACTTTTAACCCTCAAATATTCATAGTTACACATTAAACCCTTAACTTATCAATTTTACACAATGGTTACTTATTTTATCATATTATACGAAGGTACCTCCAAGTATTCATAATTTACACATTAAGTTCCTCTAGTTATCAAAGTTACATATTTAGTCCCTTAACTTACAATTTCAATCTTTAATTATCAATAATTACATATTAAGCCATTAAATTACCAAAATGACACATAACCCCCTGAATATAATTTATTACTCAAATCCACCCTAAATTTCCAGAAATTACATATTTAGTCCCTCTATTTAATTATTTCACAAATCGATTTACATTTTATTAATTTAAACACTTTAATCCTTTTAAATATAAAAATTACACATGGCACCCCCAACTTATATTTTATTCGAATAATACACAGCCCAAATTAAGTTCTAAAAATAACCCTTGAGTTTTAAGAGTTACAAAACACCCCCTTATAATTTATTTACAATCGCATAACACTTTTTATAACCAAAACCCTAACCCTAAAAATGCCAATAATTACCAAATCATTATTTCATCACTATAACATCATTAAATAGTCAAAATCAAGCCTTAATATCCAAGCCCTAACCGAATTACATTTTATTTCTATTTCTTCTTTATTTTTCTTAAATCCGGTTATACAAATAATTCACCAATAAATATTTTAGGCCTCAAAATTAGAAATGTCATTTTTCCCAGATCAATGTGATTATATAAAGTCTAAATAAAATGAATATGGAGCCTCAAAAATTCGGATATAATTATTTACGGTTTTATGCATGTTCTTAAGATTTAATTCACAAATATTATATAGAATATCCATGGATCGATTTAGACATTTTATTTGGTGTTCATATGATGTAGGGGACTTGAGAAAATTACCAAACCAAGTATCGAACGTGCGAAAAGGGCTGCACCAATTTAGAGATACGCGTATGAACAAAACGAACCAATATTCCAAAACGACTCCAAAAGCTTCTCCACAACCTTTCCATCATTTTTACCAGAGTATACACGATATAAGGATTAGGAGAAAAATCATGAACGAATTTTATATAGCTTGATCGAATTTATTTAGAAGGTACCTTGAAAATAGGCTCGATAAGAACAATAATCCACAAAACTCGAATTCAGCCAAGAACAGCCTCAAATCTATTTTTCATGGATCACATATGATACAAGGAACATGAGAAAAATAAGAAACGAATTTTTAGAAGGTCGCATGAATTATTTCGAATCATACCTCTTTTACACCTAGCGACAATGAAAGAATTCACCAAGATCGAATCGGGCTTCAAACAATTCGAAGGTTATTTTTCCTAGCTCCTTTGGATGATGATCAATCACAGAAAAATGGTCTAAGGATTTTAGAGTGTCGAATGGAGGCTAGGGAAATTTTTGGTGTGTTTTATTTTCAATCGGCAATTAGGGAAAATAAAGAAAATGGGTTGATTGATTTTAAAAGGGGAAAAACGAGTCATAGGGGGGATTGGACCAGAATTTTTGCCTAATGGGTTGGCAAAATTAATTTGGATTGATTTGACATAATATCTTCCTTATTTAGCATATTTAAATCATTTTTAAATAACCTAATATAATCTTATAATTCCATTCGGCCACATAGGGGTATTTTGGTAATTTTGTAGCTTGTATAAATGTTAAATGAAGTTGTTAAAATTATTTGGTATCATAACTTGTGCATTGCCAGAAGTTTGGAATTTATTTGATACTTTATAAGCCTTTTATTAAAATTTTAAATTCATAGGGGCATTTTTGTCTTTTACCATGCTTTCAAATTTTCGGGTTTTACAACTCTTCCCCTCTAACAGAAAAATTTCGTCCTCGAAATTTGATGTCGCAAAATTAAACGAAGTCGTAGCAAATTGCAAACGATCAATATAACATTCTCACGCTCGAGCAGGTTCTTCCCAAACCAAGTATTTTCTCATGACTCAATCTTGTCGATCAAATAATTTTGGTTTTCTCAAAAAGACATAACGCTCAGGATTCACATCAAAAGAATGATATACTAAACGTAAAGGATGATAAACGTATCTCATCAGAAGGGGTTCAGGGAAGATGTAGGATTGACGGATTTTCGTCCGTGGAATAGGAATAGTCAAATCAGATGAAAACGTATCGAATTGTAGCGAACATGGGAGTAGTATATGAGTTCAAAACTCTTCAGATTCTCAAATAGTCTCAGCTTCAGTATAACCTTTCATAGGTGATCTCATAAACCAACAGGTCTTGTTTCTCAAAATCAAAAGCCTCAATCAACTCATAGCAGGTCATAATGAAACATAATCAACGGGTGCGAAACGTACATATAGCAAAATGTAGGTGTACTTTTCAATAGTAACAGATCGGATCCATACTGACAGAAAACAGACGGTAGAAAGTTCTACAACATAACCCAAGATTCTTATCGGAAGTACAGAGGTCAACAAACGCGTGTCGAGTATCCAACGTATCCAGTCGTATAACGATGAAAGCAGATTAAACGCATAGATAGAGTGAATCCTAAAGTCTCATTAATCACAGATAATCCAACAGATATCAAATTCTAACTTCCTTGGTACTCCCCAAGATATCCTATGCCCACAACAAGTGCACGTTATATGATGTAAGTATTATCACGTTGGCCAGACGTCATAATACTGGCATCATATAAATATGCCCTCATGATGGTCATACTTTATCTCAAATCGTAATCAAAACCACCTATCTTAATCCACCTAGTACTTCTACCGTCTCAGAGGTCAACAACACGAATGCCATAGTCAAGAGAGAAAACAAAACTATTTGCAAGAGTATCAAAATCCCAGATTGTCTAGCGGAAGTGGGGTACGCCGTCACAAGCATCATATCTTCCATAATTCGCCAAAATTTCTCAAAACAAAGTCATCACCGAATCATACGAAAGATAAACGCGAACTGAAATGCTTCTAGGGAACTTAAATCATAAGAGGAACTTATTACTAGATAACGAAACTTAAGAGGGTCAACGGAAATGAAAGTTAGTCGCCAAACTTCCGCCTTCATGGAATCAATTCTTCCAAACATGAAAGGTCTGTTTCCTGATCCCGCTCATTCAACACCTCCAATCTCTTCAAGTCATGTTAGTCTGTCTTCGTCTGTCCCTCAATCGGGAAATGAAATCAAGGTCGGAAACTTGTGTCTGGGTCGTCGAGCCTCCTGCAGTTCTTCTTGGAATGTGATGGAGCAACGTGGACTTCCGGCACGGTCTTTAAATCTCTCCATCATCCAGTCTGCTTCCGCTCTCAATTCATCTCAATACAACTAAGATGAATAGGGAAGTGGGACTGCATGTCTTCATCAGCTCCAGGTTCGCCATCTTGACTAGAATTTCTTCTTCTGCCTCGTCAACACTCCTGTCTTGTAAAGAATGTCTCCACTCTTCGGGGTAGTCTCCATTGTCGTCAACTCCAGGTCAGGCAAGGAACACCGTTGTCTCACACGACATCCGTCTCTCAGAATACACAAATGATCCTCAAATCTTTAACAAGGTGCAAAATGATTTTCATGTTCTTCCTCGTCTCCGAATGTACCATTAAGTCATACAATGACCATATGTCCAGTACTCATGAGAAAATATCATCTATCAAATTCACCAGGATCGTCAGAGCTTTAGCTAATACTATTAGCGTCATTAACCGTCATGGCAGTCGTTTACGAATACGGAAGGCGATTTCAAGAATAGTATCAATTCATCAGAAAGGAAACTTCGCGCTCTGAATTTAAGCAAAACACATAATCGTTCCAGGTGTGGAGGAATATTGGCTCCTACAGCAATACAGTTCAGCTTCCCTACATATCTCCAGTCATCATTCATCTTTATCGCGAACAAAACTAAAACATGCCCAGAAGATACACTTAAGTAAACTCACTTCCTGGTCTTCGGTTACTGCTCTTCCCGGTTGTTCCAGTCAATTAGTATGATCCGAAAGACATCTTCGTTTAGTGACTAGAATCTCTCGTTATCATGTCAAATCTTACTTCATACTCCGATGGAAAAAAAAACATGACGGTCCAACAGGGATTATGTTCAGGGTGCCAAATAACGTTCAATACAAGGTTCATGTTCAGAAAACTCAAGGTGCCAAAAGGCTTCTACGATGAGGTTCATTTATTGGTGTACGAAATGGTTTCTAGGAAAACTTCATAACCATGAAAGTAACACACGCGTCTCCAGAGTAATAGAGATAGTAAGGGTTTGACAATTGGTAATCGTAGTCGGAAGTTCAAAATTGTTGTAAACGCCCAAAGGCGAGACATAGAATGGAAATTGTCCATATTTGAATGCTCAATCAGCCGATTCCTTGTCAGAATAAAATTGAAGTTAACTATCCCAAGATAGACGGATCACAAATCAAATCTTTATCATTCAAAAGTGAGGGGGAAAAACATTCTTATACTCGTGGTTACATACCAACAGGCTTCTTATAAGAACAGAGATGGGTGAAACGAAATCATATAGTGTCGGGAGATTCATAGATGCTTATCAGAACAAGAGATAATTAACAAAACATATCAAGTACGTCAATGCCATGGAAGTTCTCAGAATGCCCGAATAGGCATCAAAGTGATTAACAACATGGTCAGAGTGCAACGTGGGTCATTATCAAAATGATTGACAAAAGGGATTCGAAGATAAGGATCAAATAGTGTCAGGCCATTATTATGAAATTCTCAATGCCTTCAAGATTTAATCAGGTTCACAACTTAGGTGGTGCAACGCATAAGCTTTCACTTTCCAGAAGTGGTATCAACAGGATCTAACCAAAAGCAAGGCACGAATCAGAGTGATACGGAAGCAATGATGCTTAAACAAATTCCTTATAGTCTACCCATTCCTCACCGGTCAAAACTTAGGTTCCTATGGGAAATCCTAAAGCAATTTTCAAAGGTTGACTTACGAGTGCCTACAGGGAAAGCTTAGTGGTCCTAACTTACACAGGTCAAGGGTAAATGTATTACGAAATCGCAGCCTGTCTCTCTGATACCATAATTGTAACACCCCAACCCGACAAGGGTAAAGATGTCACGTAAATGGTTTCATATCAGATATAACAAAGCATACATTCAAAAGTAATACAAAGATTCTCAAGGGTTACAAAGGAAATACAGAAATAATAAGGTTACAAAGCGAATACAATTTCAAACAATAGAATAACTTCTAATCATCTCTAGGCCAAAACTATCAAGTCTTCTAAGTCCAAAAGTCTCTTCACTCGTACCCATCTTCCAACTAAAACCTGCCGCACACGAAAACAAAACGTGCGGCTGAGCTTACAAAGCTCAGTGAACAGATACATAATACAAGCAAAGATAACGAAACAGAATATAGTGAATTACTGGGAATGTCATAAGGTATAATCAAAGCGAAAGAGTAATAAAGGAAATATAGGATAGTCATCTACCACGAGCCCAGAAACTCAAAGTCATAATCTCAACATCATAATCTCAAAGTCATAATCTCGCAATCAGAGGGGATACCTCTCAGGCAACCAGATAATATGAGGGGTGTCCTCATGTATCATAATAGTGGAGTGATCAGCTCCCAGGGGTGTGAAAGGCGTGTATTGCACACAGCACCAGTCACCTCAAAGTCATACTCAAAGTCATAGTTAAATCCACTAAACAAAACATGCCTAGGATTGCAATCCATACGCCCCCACTCAAAGTCAATCTCAAAGTCATAATCTCAAAGTCATCATGGCCATATCATAATATAAAAGGGGACGGCGTGAGAAATCACTCCCCCACACAGGAGTCATGCCAGTGGTGCATCATAGACATGGCCAGGTTACCTTCCTGGCTAGGAAAGTACAAAAATGGCTCGGGTATCAAACTAAGAGTCATGTCTCAAAATCATAGCTCAAGGTCATATATCAAAAGGTGCATCTCAAGGTCATATCACAAGTATTATCAAAGGTTCATTCAAGGGAACATAGCAATGGCTTGGGAAATCTTAACTGAATTATATCTCAAAATCAATGTATAAGAATATAAGAACCCTTACTGAAACAAGGGCAGAGTATCTGTACCTTATGACGAAGCACAAATAGAACTAATCACAGAATAGGAATGGCTCAAGGTCTCTCCTTCTTCACACCTAAAGGAGTAGAAGGGAATTACTAATCATCCTTAATTAATTGAATTTCCATTTTAAGTAAGTTTCCATATTTGGTAAGTTTCCTCTTTTAGAAAGTTTCCATTTTTAGAAGTATGCGGTAACATACTTAGTTAAATCATTAATTCTGGAAATAAAGTATCTTTCATCATATTTTCATACTTGGTCCCTAAGGATTCACCATTTACACTTTATACCCCTTTATTATAAAAGTTACACTTTTAACCCTCAAATATTCATAGTTACACATTAAACCCTTAACTTATCAATTTTACACAATGGTTACTTATTTTATCATATTATACGAAGGTACCTCCAAGTATTCATAATTTACACATTAAGTTCCTCTAGTTATCAAAGTTACATATTTAGTCCCTTAACTTACAATTTCAATCTTTAATTATCAATAATTACATATTAAGCCATTAAATTACCAAAATGACACATAACCCCCTGAATATAATTTATTACTCAAATCCACCCTAAATTTCCAGAAATTACATATTTTGTCCCTCTATTTAATTATTTCACAAATCGATTTACATTTTATTAATTTAAACACTTTAATCCTTTTAAATATAAAAATTACACATGGCACCCCCAACTTATATTTTATTCGAATAATACACAGCCCAAATTAAGTTCTAAAAATAACCCTTGAGTTTTAAGAGTTACAAAACACCCCCTTATAATTTATTTACAATCGCATAACACTTTTTATGACCAAAACCCTAACCCTAAAAATGCCAATAATTACCAAATCATTATTTCATCACTATAACATCATTAAATAGTCAAAATCAAGCCTTAATATCCAAGCCCTAACCGAATTACATTTTATTTCTATTTCTTCTTTATTTTTCTTAAATCCGGTTATACAAATAATTCACCAATAAATATTTTAGGCCTCAAAATTAGAAATGTCATTTTTCCCAGATCAATGTGATTATATAGAGTCTAAATAAAATGAATATGGAGCCTCAAAAATTCGGATATAATTATTTACGGTTTTATGCACGTTCTTAAGATTTAATTCACAAATATTATATAGAGTATGCATGGATCGATTTAGACATTTTATTTGGTGTTCATATGATGTAGGGGACCTGATAAAATTACCAAACCAAGTATCGAACGTGCGAAAAGGGCTGCACCAATTTAGAGATACGTGTATGAACAAAACGAACCAATATTCCAAAACGACTCCAAAAGCTTCTCCACAACCTTTCCATCATTTTTCCCAGAGTATACACGATATAAGGATTAGGAGAAAAATCATGAACGAATTTTATATAGCTTGATCGAATTTATTTAGAAGGTACCTTGAAAATAGGCTCGATAAGAACAATAATCCACAAAACTCGAATTCAGCCAAGAACAGCCTCAAATCTATTTTTCATGGATCACATATGATACAAGGAACATGAGAAAAATAAGAAACGAATTTTTAGAAGGTCGCATGAATTATTTCGAATCATACCTCTTTTACACCTAGCGACAATGAAAGAATTCACCAAGATCGAATCGGGCTTCAAACAATTCGAAGGTTATTTTTCCTAGCTCCTTTGGATGATGATCAATCACATAAAAATGGTCTAAGGATTTTAGAGTGTCGAATGGAGGCTAGGGAAATTTTTGGTGTGTTTTATTTTCAATCGGCAATTAGGTAAAATAAAGAAAATGGGTTGATTGATTTTAAAAGGGGAAAAACGAGTCATAGGGGGGCTTGGACCAGAATTTTCGCCTAATGGGTTGGCAAAATTAATTTGGATTGATTTGACATAATATCTTCCTTATTTAGCATATTTAAATCATTTTTAAATAACCTAATATAATCTTATAATTCCATTCGGCCACATAGGGGTATTTTGGTAATTTTGTAGCTTGTATAAATGTTAAATGAAGTTGTTAAAATTATTTTGTATCATAACTTGTGCATTGCCAGAAGTTTGGAATTTATTTGATACTTTATAAGCCTTTTATTAAAATTTTAAATTCATAGGGGCATTTTTGTCTTTTACCATGCTTTCAAATTTTCGGGTTTTTCCAGAAGACATACCTGGACTCCCGCCAGCCAGAAAGATTGAATTTCAAATCGATTTGGTGCACGAAGCCGTACCTGTAGTACGAACACCTTATCAGTTAGCACCAACGGAGTTACAAGAGTTGTCTGATCAATTGGCTGAACTATCAGGGAAAGGTTTTATCAGACCGAGTTCTTCGCCTTGGGGAGCTCCGGTCCTATTTGTTAAGAAGAAGGATGGATCCTTTAGAATGTTTATCGACTGTCGAGAGCTGAATAAGCTAACCATCAAGAATCGATACCCACTCCCTAGAATTGACGACCTATTCGATCAACTACAAGGTTCATCCGTTTTCTCCAAGATTGACCTGAGAAGAGGTTATCATCAATTCCGAGTCCGGGAAGTGGATATCCCCAAGACTGCATTCTGAACCCGATATGGCCACTATGAATTCCAAGTTATGCCATTCGGCCTAACTAACGCACCAGCCGTATTCATGGACCTCATGAATCGAGTGTGTAAGTCGTACTTGGATAAATTTGTGATCGTGTTCATTGACGACATCCTGATATACTCTAAGAATGAGAAAGAGCATGAGGAGCACCTCCAGCTAATCTAAGAATTATTGAAGAAGGAGGAGTTATATGCCAATTTTTCGAAGTATGAAGTCTGTGTTAGAAATTATTAGAAATAATATTTATTTCATTGCTGCTGTTAGTATTAGTGGTTCCTGCTGGCAGGTATGTAGTTCCTGCTGGTAGTGGTTCCTGCGGGTACTACATTTTGTTTCTGCTGTTAGTTGTCATTGCTTCGGGTAATACCGTATGTTTAGAAAGTTTGTTAGAGTTAATTTAGGAAGCGATAGTGTATATCTCTTTACACGTTTTCTTAGTAATGTTGCATTAGGGTTTCTTGTAGTATAAAAGAAACATGCGGCTATGAGTTCTGTAATCAATTAATCGATTGAAAACATTATTAGTCAATAAAAGATCCATAGAGGATCAAAGTTTATTAGTTACTTCTTCTTCTTTAGTTTATATTCAGAGATTCTCTTGTAACATGCTTGTGATTACATAGGCATTCTATCGATCTACAAAGGCTCAAAGATCTATCAAGCAGGCCTAGATCCATCAAGTGGTATCAGAGCCTGGTTAGGATCTCTGTCGAAGAAGAAAACTTCTTTAAACAAATCTCTTAAACCCTTTCACAATGGCTGACGTCCATACTGATGAGTCTGTCATCAATAATGAAAAACCTGAAACTTCACAAGTCCAACAACAAATAGTCACAACCACTGTGTCTAACAGTAATGCTAAATTCCCATACCTCAAGAAAGATGAGTACGAGATTTGGGCTATGAAGATGAAGTATTGGATCTCAAACAGTGATCATAACCTATGGAATGTGATCTTGAATGGGAACAACAAGAAGAAAAGTGGGAGAGATCAGAAGGGGAACATCATCATACTTCCACCTGTATCTGCAGAGGAGCAGGTTGCTGTACAAAGGGAGACCAAGGCAAGAACTCTTTTGCTTCAGGCTCTCCCAGAAGATCATATGGGTGACTTTCATCACCTGGATGATGCTAGGGAGATCTGGCTTGCTGTAAAAGTTAGATTTGGAGGGAATGATGAGTCCAAGAAGATGAGGAAGTCCATGCTCAAGCAGGAGTTCCAGGAGTTCAAGATCTCTGAGGCTGAAGGGATTCACAAAGGTTATGACAGGTTTCACAAGATCCTGAGCCAACTCAACCAGTTGCAGGCTAGGCCAGACAATGAAGACTGCAACATTAAGTTTTTGAGGGCTCTGCCTCCATCCTGGTCTCAGGTTTCCATCACCCTTAAGGCTAGAGGTGGCCTCGATTTCATGAGTTTTGATGATCTTTACAACAAGCTCAAGACCCTTGAAATTGACATCAAAGGGGTTTCAACCTACTCATCTCACACTCCAACTCATACTGCATTTGTTAGTGCTACCAGTACTAACAAGGTCTCATATGGTGATAGCCCAACCCCCTCTTCTTCATCAGTTTCCTATTCCCCTGCAACACCTAGATCACAGTCATGGTCTGGCAATGTGCTTGAGGAAGTTCTTCATTCGTTTGTTGCTGAAAGTGCTCCACAACAGCAAATTGCCTATGAAGACTTTGACCAGATTGATCAACTGGATCTGGAAGAGATGGACATCAAGTGGCAGATGGCTATGCTGTCATTGAAGGTTAACAGATTTGAGAAGAAGGCAGGGAGGAGGATCAAATTCGATGGACAGGAAGGAGCAAGGTTTGACAAGAGCAAGGTGATATGCTACAGATGATCACAACCAGGTCACTTTGCTAGAGAATGAACAGATAAGAAGGTGGATGACAAAACAAGGTATTCTGCTTTCAAGATTCAAGAATTGGAGTCAGAATAACCCAAAGGCTTGCTGTCTGTGGATTCCATGCTGGATTGGGACCAACATGAGGTAGTTGATAAAGTAAGAGGAGCTGCAAAGGTCTATGGGATGATTGCTGGATATGGTGATGAGACACAAGTGGCTGGGGAGTTTGGTTTGATGGGCTACCCATCTCAAGTACAAAATTGTCCCTTTGGTTGTGAAATTAAATATGATGAACTGAAAAAGGAATTTGATGATATAGATAGTCAGTATAAAGATTATTATATAAAAGTTCAAGCCTATAAACACTCACTGAAAACATTAGAGAAACAAAAGGCTTGGTATCAAACCCAACAGTTAGCATATGAGGAAAAGATAAGGGTTTTGGAGAGGGACTTAGAGAACACCACTAACTTGCTTAAATATTCTGAGTCTGAAAATGCTAGGGTGTCTTTAGAAAAACAGGACTTACAAACCAAATTAGATAAAGAAGTGGCCAGGTGTAATTCCTGGCAACAACAATCTAAACACCTAGCAAAATTAAACACATGAAGTATAATGACCCTTATGAGCTTAGTATTTTTGACCCTGAACCTGTAAACTATCAAAAACCTGTAAAGTTTGTAAAAGAAGGAGGAATGAATGCTGTTCCTCCACCAATAACTGGAACATTTAAGCCTACCTCTCCCCATAGTGACTTTGATGATTCACAAATGACTTATGGCAAGAAGGCAAATGATTTGCCTGATCTTGATTGTGACTCTAATGATTTTGTCTCTTGTTCTAACAGTGACAAATCTTCAGAAATCAAGACCAATGACTATGCCACATGTGATTCAAGTGACAAGTCTACCTCAACCAAGTCAGAAGATTTCTCCTCAGAAGTAGCTGATGATGAATCTCATTCAAAGACAGCTGCATTTGAAGATATTTCTTTTGATTATGTTAAAAACAATGATGTTTCTAGTTTTTGTTCTGTTTCAAACAATGATGTTTCTGGTTTTAATTCTGTTGAGAATAATTTTGTTGCATCTTGTGGCTGTGATACTTCTGGTTGCAATAAGAAAAGTTATGCTAAGAATAAGTCTTCTAAGAAGAAATCTTGATTTGTGTGTGGTAGTTAAGCTCATCTTATCAAAGACTGTGATTTTTATGAGAAAAAGATGGGTATGTATGCTGGTCAAACAAGGCCTATGTGGAACAATGTTAATGATATACCCCCATATGTTCCACAAGCAGCAAGAATGAACTCTTGTAGAGCTTCTTTTCCTGCTGGTAGACCAGTTCCTGCAGGTAAGCCTGTTGCTGCTGGTAAGCCTGTTGCTGCTGGGAAGCCAGTTTCTGCTGGTAAGCCTGTTGCTGCTGGTAAACCAGTCCTGCAGGTCAGTCTGTTCCTGCTGGTAAGCCAGTTCCAGCTGGTAATACCAATTCTGCTGGTTGGAGGAGGAATGCTGCTAGACCATTTTATAGACCTACAAGCACTTATTTTCAGAATGATCTTAGGCCTGTTTATTTTGACACTATGCACAGGGGAGGGGGCAAGATGGGAAACTGCTGTTAAGTCCTCAGCAGGTTGTTCTTGGAAAAACAATGACCACTATATGAGAATGGGGTCCAAGAACAATGGTGGATCTCATCAATCTCCATGGTTTAATTATTATTGATCAACTAGGCAGGCCCAAGTCAGTGATGGCTTGGGTCTCCCATGTAACTAATATTGTCGTATGTATTCTTTTGTTGTAGGTTAATCCTCATAGAAGTAAAGATGTAGGTATTGTTGACAGTAGATGTTCCAGAAGTATGACTGGTAACCTAGAGATACTGCATGACTTTATACCCATTAATGGAGGGACTGTGACATTTGGAGGAGGAGATGGCAAGATAACAGGGAAGGGAACCATTAGGACATCCAAGCTGGATTTTGAGAATGTTTTCTATGTGAAGGAACTCAAGAACTTCAACTTGTTCTCTGTCTCACAAATATGTGATAAGAAGAACAGTGTTCTCTTCACTGAGACTGACTGTCTTGTGTTGTCCAAAGACTTCAAGTTGCCTGATGATAGTCAGGTTGTACTCAAATTCCCAAGAACACACAACCTTTACAGTTTCAATCTGAATGATGTCCAGCCTGAGGGTGATTTGGCTTGCTTGGTGGCAAAAGCATCTGTGGATGAATCCAACAAATGGCATAGGAGGATGGCACATGTGAACTTTAAGACCATCTACAAGCTGGCAAAGAATGGATTGGTACAAGGGCTCCCTCTCAAGACCTTCACTAATGAACACAATTGTGTTGCCTGCAACAAAGGAAAGCAACACAAAGCTTCATACAAGGCCATCACAGCTGTGAGCACCATCACTGAGCCTCTTCAGTTACTTCATATGGATCTTTTTGATCCTACTTCCATCAGAAGTATAGACCATAAGTACTACTGCCTGGTGATTACAGATGACTTTAGCAGGTTTTCTTGGACCTTCTTCTTAGGTACTAAAGATGAAACCTATCCTATGATTAGGGACTTTATTACCTTAATTGAAAACCAGCTAAATAAAAAGGTTAAGAGTATAAGGTGTGACAATGGGACAGAGTTTAAAAATTCTAACCTAATTGAACTCTGTGGGCAAAAGGGGATTCAAGGGACTATAGTAATGCCAGAACCCCACAACAAAATGGGGTTGCTGAAATAAAAAATAGAACCCTTATAGAAGCAACTAGATCAATGCTGGCTGACTCTAAGTTGCCAACCATGTTTTAGACTGAAGCAATTTTGTAACACCCCAACCCGACAAGGGTAAAGATGTCACACTAATGGTTTCATATCAGATCAAAACAAAGCATACATTACAGTAATACAAGGAATCTCAAAGGTTACAAATGAAATACTGAAAACACAAGGTTACAAAGGAAACAAAAGCTAAATACTAAGTCTGCAATGCAATCCTTCTAATGACTTCTACTTCAGAATAACTATCAAGGTCTTCTAAGTCCAACAGTTCTTCACACATACCCAGCTTCCAACTAAAACCTGCCGCACACGAAAAGAAACGTGCGGCTGAGCTTAAAAAGCCCAGTGAACAGATATATAATAAACGGAAACAAAAGCAAATGGGAATGAACAGGCATATCATAATGAGTGAGATATAGGAAAAGGATATAAAGAGTAAGGTTTAGGACAGTAATCCACCACGAGCCCAAACAAATCATATCATATCATATCGTAAACAAATATCTTCAAATCATATAGAGGGGAGACCTCTCAGACAATCAGATAATATGAGGGGTGTCCTCATTCTTCAAATGGAGTAGCTAGCTCCCAAATTTTGTGAAAGACGTGGATTGCACCCATCATCAGTCACCAAATCAAATCATATCAAATTCACAAATCACACAAATCAAATCTAGGATGCATCCATACGCCCCCCCAAACAAATCATATTGGCCATAACAAATCATAGTGAGCTCATATCAAATCAAAATGGGGACGGTGTACAACATCACTCGAGTACACTAGAGTCATGCCACTGGTGCATCAATGACATGGCCATGTTACCTTCATGGCTAGGAAACATATTTGGCTCGGGTATCAAACCGGGGTCAAAGGTCAAAGGTTCATATCAAAGCAAAGGTTCATATAGTCATAGTCCGAATCTCAAAGTTCATATCAAAGGTTCATATGTCAAAGGTTCAAATGCCAAAGGTTCATATCATAGGTTCAAATCAGAAATCAATAGGTCGAAGGCACCTTATTAAAAAGGGCAGAATATCTGTACCTTATACCGCAAGTGAAAGCACATCTAGAAATACAAAGATCAGAAACAACTCCATCTTCAGCGAATCTACACGAACACATGGTCGTCGTATTATTAATATCTTATTTAAATCAGATTACTTATTTTAGTCGGCTTTCCATTTTTAGCAACTTTCCGATCCTTAGTAAATTTCCCGTTTTAGTAAGTTTCATGAGTTAACAATATTAGTCATTTATCGTTAATGTTACCATTTAGTCCCGTTAAATTCGTTAAAATGACAAAATACACGAATTAGAGTTTAATATGACCATTATATTAGTTTAGGGTCTAAAGTGTCAGTATTACAAAGCTTAAAGTCCAAAGTATAGATTATACCAATACATACCAATTCTTCTTATTTTATTTGCTGTACACCCACAATCTTAATTACTCTATATTTTAATTGATATGAAGGTATATAACACAGAAAAGTAAACCATGCATGTCCTCATTTCTTGTATGGCATAAAATGAAAACGAAAATGCACACTATACAGCTCTACACGAACATTTTACTCACCCTCGACAAAACAGTACAATGGACGTATTCGAACCCATGTTCAACGTTTAAAACATACGACACACTCACTAGACCCATTTTTTTTCCGCATGAGAATCGACCCACTTCACAGTCCTTTTACATATTAACACACACGCAAATGTTACCCTTGTTCATACTTGCTAAACACTTGAATAACACCATTTTTTAAAACCCCACTCAACACCCACAATGATCAGGCCATGCGCTTAGTTTTTAACCCTTTTAGTACACGACACACACACCTATCATACCCCTTTTATTAGCCAGCCCATACTATATTCAAAACAATCATGAATTGAAAACCCCTTTATCAAATCACAACAACACTCCAATCACTCTACTTGTACCAGCCTAACCACGACTTCCAGCCTATATTTCATGCAGTTTGCACCATGCTTTACACTGTTTCAACTCACACACATGCATACTATATAACCCCTATTTTACACATACACATAACCATGGTTTGACATGACTATACGACCCAATCTTCTTGTGTTTAATACCCTTTCACTCGACACAACACACACCAGACCAGAACCTTATTTGAATCTAACACAACAACCACAAACGACCCTTGTTCCCAGCCATACACACACAGCCAAAACAGCCTATGTTTACATGCACATTCCCAACCATTTTACCCATATTCGATCCTGGTCTTTAGCCAATTCAGTAGGCAATAACTACACCATATTAACACACACAAGACCCTCGGATACACCCTAGTTTCTCATGATTTATTCGACCCATGAATATCATTTAATATGCATTCGAACTCTTCTTGTTTACACGTGTATTATATGGGTTTCACAGCCCCTTTTTACCTGTACTGGTTTTTTATTTTATGCTTTACCTTTTTGATTTCATGTGACGTTTATATCGCATCCATACATGTATATTAACGGATTCATAAAGCATTATGTGACATATACACGTTGATAACGAGATCAAACAAAAAGGGATGAAACAAGGTCGATACCATAGCCTCGTAGCGTGATCAAAAGAGAGAACAACCAGGGTCGAACTCACCACAAGAGTTCCAGCCGCAAACCCTAGCCAAGACTTCTTCGAAAGACTGCCAAAGACACCCACACTCGAATCCTTACTCTACTGCTGTGGTAACACGACAGAAACACCAAGCAAGAACACACAAGGATCTTCCTTTTGCAGCCTTGATTTGGATCGGACAGAGAAGGAAGAAAATAGCAGCCTAGTTTTGTGTATAGGTGTTTTTAGGGTTTGTGTGTTGGGAGAATATGGCAACCGCATCAAGGATTATGTGCATGTATCGGTTTAAGACTAAACCGTGTAAATGGGCTTCAAAATTTTGGTAAATTTGCATGATTGGTGGGCAAGATTTGTGGGCTCTAAATGATCCTATATTTTCTTAAAATGGTGCATGAACTTCTGTTATCCATTATATTTAGGCGTGGGACATTTTAGATTAATTGTGTATATATATATATTTTTTTTTGTTTTATTTGTTCAACTATCAAAGCTAAATATTTAAGGTATAACCAGGATTAATGTCGAAATGTTTTATACGTGATTTATGAATTTGAGATCAAGGGTAATTTGGGTATTTTACGCGTTCAAAATTTTCGGGTTTTACAACTCTTCCCCTCTAAAAAAAAATTTCGTCCTCGAAAATTGGAGTCGCAAGGTGAAACGAAGTCGTAGCAAATCTCAAAAGATCATCAAAAATATTCTCACGCCCGAGGAGGTTCTTCCAAAGAGGACCTTCAAACCAAATAGTTTCTCATGACTCAATCAAAACAAGGAGGGTTCAAATTCCTCAGAATGAGACAATTTAGGTTGATTCTGATCAAAAGGCCCATGCAACTTAAAATGGACGATAGGTGAATCTTCAGAAAGCTCATATGGAATACGAACAAAATTTCAAGTCAAATTAACTGTATCAACAGTAGAGAGCTTTACAAAGAGTTTAAGATTTATAACTGAGGTCAACAGAATGCAAAACTTGAGTCCAAACTCATCCATATATCTAATGAACGAAAGCAGAGTATACGCATAGGTAGAATGAACCTAAAGTCTCACTAATCACGGATAACCAATGGAGATCAGATTCTAAACTTCTTAGGTACTCCCCCAAGACATCCTATGGCCATAATGAGTGCACGTTATATGGTGTAAGTATTATCACGTTGATCAGGCGTCATAATACTAGCACCACATAAATATGCATTCATGATGATCATACTTTATCTCAAGTTGTATTCAAAACCACCTATCTTAATCCACCTAGTACTTCTACAGTCTCAGAGGTCATCAAAATCAAACACCATAACTAAGAGAAGAACGAACTACTCGAAAAAGTTAACGGAAATCTCAGAATGTCTATCAGAATTTGGTACATCATTAAAAGCATCAGATCATCCATCATTCATCAAATTTCACGTAACAAAACCATCGTCCACCATACGCAGAATGAACACCAAGCGGAATTACTAACAGGGAACATAATTCATCCAAGGGTTCATATCATCAGGTAACGAAAGTTTGAGTAGGTCAAGAGGAAATGAATTACGTCATCCATAGCTTCATCTTTCACAGAACCAACTCTTTCAAACACAAATGTTCGCTTCAGAATTATCGTACATTCAAATACATGATCTTAAACTTCTTCCAAGTCCATGCAGTCTATCGTATGATCATAGGGTGGAAAGGAATTATAAACTCGAGTCTAGTCTCTCAAGCCTTCGGCACTTCTCCTTGGGGCTGTGGTGTGGTAATGTGAACCTCCGGCATGGTCACTGTGCATTCTTCCATTCGCGAGTCTGCTTCTGCTCCCAATTCATCTTAGTACAACTAAAATGAATAGAGAAGCAAGACTGTGTGTTTTTGATAGGTCTTCAAGCACGGTTCGAAATTCGCCAACTCCAATTGCCATCATCGCCGGATGCATGGTAGTATTGCCTGCTAAAATCTCTGGACGCCACTCGAATCTACTTCTTCTAGAATGATGGTCCACCTGTTCCTCTTTGTGCATAAAACTGAAATACTTTCCGGAGGTTACTCTCAAATAGTCATCTCTTTTCTTAGAAGTCCTTGTGGTTGCTTCTTCAATCCTTCAATCATCCACAGAGGTCGTCTGGTACGGAGTTTACAAAGATAGAATCAATCATTGGCAAGCGGAAATGGAAAAATGATACGGTTAGGTTTACGATAGTTGATATGCTGATGCAGAATTTTCTCTTTCTTCTTCATAAACTAAAAGGGGTATTCAAAGTAATCACTGAGGTGAACAAGGTCATAATCCATCCGCTTCTTCAATCTCTCAACTTCTATAGCATCCTGGTTCGCCAACTGAGATCGGTTCGAATTCAATTTCACCTCTTACCCAGGAGGGAAACCCAAGAGTTTCATCAGAACCACTAGAATACTTGTACAACAAAACTTCCAATGCCAAGTTTTCTAAGAGTGGATAAAAGGTGTCAGGGGACAATCAATACTCACGTGAGATCGAGGTAGATGTTTCCATAACAGCGTTAAGCTTAATAGATTGGAGCGGTTAAAGGTTATCATAACGAAAGTGGGATGAAACATATTACTAAAGGTCACAAATTAGATACGGTAGTCCCTGGCAGCGTATGAGGGCCAGCCAATCCATAACTTAAAGACCTCAAAATCGAATATGTCAAAAGTAAACGGATTCGTATGATGAGTACGGTCGCTAAGCCAGACGGATAGTTCATATATCAAAGTCAAGTACATGGTTCATCAAAGTGTGGAAATAGATAAGTGGACAATTCAAGGTGTTGGATTCTTGTTTGGCTAAATAGCATAAGTGGCAGGTAGGTTGTGAATCATCGGTAATACAAAGGTCGTATAACTGTCAAGAGTGAGGCATATTGAATATTAGTAATCAGCATCATCATGCTCAGCTAACAATTTCACATCGAGACAAAATTATCGTCATATCCATGGCTAATAATCACCAGAGTTCTCATAGGAGTAGAAATGGACTTCGCAAGGACAGAGTAATATCAGATGATACATTTTCATCCAGCATGGGTAATTTAATTCACAGAATGGGTCAAACACATTAAGGTCAAATGACCTTCGGGATGGTTAAAGGAGTATCAACTGCTTATCAAACAGGTCGGAAGTAAAGAACAAGGTTAGGTAGTAATAGCAAAAGTTTAACAATTGGAAGTCATGGTAGGGAGTTCAAATGGTTTCAAACACCGAAGGTGGAACATAGGAGGGTGGTCGTCAATGATCAATCAACCTATCCTTTATCAGAAATAAAAATCAAAGTTAACTATTCAATGAAAACAGATCGACAACGCAAGTCTTATCGTTCAGAAGTGGGAGGAAAAATACTCTTATACTCGTGGTCAAAACACCACTCGACTTCTCATGGAAACGGAGATATTTAAGACGAACTCAGATAGGGTCAGAAGATTCATAGATTATCGAAAGCAATTAACAGAATGTATCAAGTAGGTTATCGTCATGGAGATTCTCAGAATACCCGAAGAGACATCAAAATGATTTACAAAAGAATCAGAGGTCGGAGTAGGAATCTTAGGTGGTGCAAAACGTGAGTTTTCAATCTCCAAAAGTGATCTCAACAAACAGGGCATAAATCAGAGTGATGCGGAAGCAATGCTACTTAAACAAAAGCCTTATAGTCTACCCATTCCTCACTGATCAAAACTTAAGTTCATATAGGAAAATCCTAAAGCAAATCTTAAGGGTTGTCTTATGAGCGCCTACAGTGGAAACTTAATGGTCCAAACTTACACAGGTCAAGGGTAAATGTATTACGAGTCGCAGCCTATCGCTCTGATACCATAAATTGTAACACCCCAACCCGACAAGGGTAAAGATGTCACACTAATGGTTTCATATCAGATCAAAACAAAGCATACATTACAGTAATACAAGGAATCTCAAAGGTTACAAATGAAATACTGAAAACACAAGGTTACAAAGGAAACAAAAGCTAAATACTAAGTCTGCAATGCAATCCTTCTAATGACTTCTACTTCAGAATAACTATCAAGGTCTTCTAAGTCCAACAGTTCTTCACTCATACCCAGCTTCCAACTAAAACCTGCCGCACACGAAAAGAAATGTGCGGCTGAGCTTAAAAAGCCCAGTGAACAGATATATAATAAACGGAAACAAAAGCAAATGGGAATGAACAGGCATATCATAATGAGTGAGATATAGGAAAAGGATATAAAGAGTAAGGTTTAGGACAGTAATCCACCACGAGCCCAAACAAATCATATCATATCATATCGTAAACAAATATCTTCAAATCATATAGAGGGGAGACCTCTCAGACAATCAGATAATATGAGGGGTGTCCTCATTCTTCAAATCGAGTAGCTAGCTCCCAAATTTTGTGAAAGACGTGGATTGCACCCATCATCAGTCACCAAATCAAATCATATCAAATTCACAAATCACACAAATCAAATCTAGGATGCATCCATACGCCCCCCAAACAAATCATATTGGCCATAACAAATCATAGTGAGCTCATATCAAATCAAAATGGGGACGGTGTACAACATCACTCGAGTACACTAGAGTCATGCCACTGGTGCATCAATGACATGGCCATGTTACCTTCATGGCTAGGAAACATATTTGGCTCGGGTATCAAACCGGGGTCAAAGGTCAAAGGTTCATATCAAAGCAAAGGTTCATATAGTCATAGTCCGAATCTCAAAGTTCATATCAAAGGTTCATATGTCAAAGGTTCAAATGCCAAAGGTTCATATCATAGGTTCAAATCAGAAATCAATAGGTCGAAGGCACCTTATTAAAAAGGGCAGAATATCTGTACCTTATACCGCAAGTGAAAGCACATCTAGAAATACAAAGATCGGAAACAACTCCATCTTCAGCGAATCTACACGAACACATGGTCGTCGTATTATTAATATCTTATTTAAATCAGATTACTTATTTTAGTCGGCTTTCCATTTTTAGCAACTTTCCGATCCTTAGTAAATTTCCCGTTTTAGTAAGTTTCATGAGTTAACAATATTAGTCATTTATCGTTAATGTTACCATTTAGTCCCGTTAAATTCGTTAAAATGACAAAATACACGAATTAGAGTTTAATATGACCATTATATTAGTTTAGGGTCTAATGTGTCAGTATTACAAAGCTTAAAGTCCAAAGTATAGATTATACCAATACATACCAATTCTTCTTATTTTATTTGCTGTGCACCCACAATCTTAATTACTCTATATTTTAATTGATATGAAGGTATATAACACAGAAAAGTAAACCATGCATGTCCTCATTTCTTGTATGGCATAAAATGAAAACGAAAATGCACACTATACAGCTCTACACGAACATTTTACTCACCCTCGACAAAACAGTACAATGGACGTATTCGAACCCATGTTCAACGTTTAAAACATACGACACACTCACTAGACCCATTTTTTTTTTCGCATGAGAATCGACCCACTTCACAGTCCTTTTACATATTAACACACACGCAAATGTTACCCTTGTTCATACTCGCTAAACACTTGAATAACACCATTTTTTAAAACCCCACTCAACACCCACAATGATCAGGCCATGCGCTTAGTTTTTAACCCTTTTAGTACACGACACACACACCTATCATACCCCTTTTATTAGCCAGCCCATACTATATTCAAAACAATCATGAATTGAAAACCCCTTTATCAAATCACAACAACACTCCAATCACTCTACTGTACCAGCCTACCCACGACTTCCAGCCTATATTTCATGCAGTTTGCACCATGCTTTACACTGTTTCAACTCACACACATGCATACTATATAACCCCTATTTTACACATACACATGACCATGTTTTGACATGACTATACGACCCAATCTTCTTGTGTTTAATACCCTTTCACTCGACACAACACACACCAGACCAGAACCCTATTTGAATCTAACACAACAACCACAAACGACCCTTGTTCCCAGCCATACACACACAGCCAAAACAGCCCATGTTTACATGTACATTCCCAACCATTTTACCCATATTCGATCCTGGTCTTTAGCCAATTCAGTAGGCAATAACTACACCATATTAACACACACAAGACCCTCGGATACACCCTAGTTTCTCATGATTTATTCGACCCATGAATATCATCAATATGCATTCGAACTCTTCTTGTTTACACGTGTATTATATGGGTTTCACAGCCCCTTTTTACCTGTACTGGTTTGTTATTTTATGCTTTACCTTTTTGATTTCATGTGACGTTTATATCGCATCCATACATGTATATTAACGGATTCATAAAGCATTATGTGACATATACACGTTGATAATGAGATCAAACAAAAAGGGATGAAACAAGGTCGATACCATAGCCTCGTAGCGTGATCAAAAGAGAGAACAACCAGGGTCGAACTCACCACAAGAGTTCCAGCCGCAAACCCTAGCCAAGACTTCTTCGAAAGACTGCCAAAGACACCCACACTCGAATCCTTACTCTACTGCTGTGGTAACACGATAGAAACACCAAGCAAGAACACACAAGGATCTTCCTTTTGCAGCCTTGATTTGGATCGGACAGAGAAGGAAGAAAATAGCAGCCTAGTTTTATGTATAGGTGTTTTTAGGGTTTGTGTGTTGGGAGAATATGGCAACCGCATCAAGGATTATGTGCATGTATCGGTTTAAGACTAAACCGTGTAAATGGGCTTCAAAATTTTGGTAAATTTGCATGATTGGTGGGCAAGATTTGTAGGCTCTAAATGATCCTATATTTTCTTAAAATGGTGCATGAACTTCTGTTATCCATTATATTTAGGCGTGGGACATTTTAGATTAATTGTGTATATATATATTTTTTTTTGTTTTATTTGTTCAACTATCAAAGCTAAATATTTAAGGTATAACCAGGATTAATGTCGAAATGTTTTATACGTGATTTATGAATTTGAGATCAAGGGTAATTTGGGTATTTTACGCGTTCAAAATTTTCGGGTTTTACAAATTTGCACTGCTTGTTATGTTCTAAATAGGGTTTCGATCACTAGTCCTCATAATAAAACACCTTATGAGCTTTTGTCTGGGAAGGTTCCTAACATTAGTTATCTTAAACCTTTTGGATGTCATGTAACTATATTGAACACAAGTGATCACCTAGGTAAATTTGAAGGAAAGGCAGATGAGGGGTTTATTTTTGGTTATTCTGCTCATAGTAAGGCCTATAGGGTATATAATTAATCTGCTAAGATGATAGAAGAGACACTCAATTTAAGATATCTTGAGGATAAACCTAATTTACCGGGTGCAGGTCATGAGTGGTATTTTGACCTTGATTATCTGACTGATGCTTTAGGTTATTCTAGATTCAAAGCTAATCAATTTGTAGGTACACATGATTATGAAACTAACAATGTAGGTACGTCAGATGATGATTCAGATTCTGAGTGTGATGAACAACCCATTGTTGTTCCTTCTTTTCCCTCTAACCACTTTTCAGTTTCTGAGCTCAAAGATTCTTCTGAGATGGCTGAAGGAGATTCAAGTTTTGCAGAAGATCTTGCTAGGCTTCAAAGACAAGAAAATAATGCCAAGGAAGTTGCTGAAAAGTTTGGTTTCGCATTGTCACAAGAAACAAAGGAAATCTTAAGAAAAGCTGATGATGAAGCCAACAGGAATCTGGATTCTGCTGGTGGTGTTTCGGTTCCTGCTGCTGCTACCAATTCTGCTGATAGTTCTTCTGTTCCTGCTGGTGTCACCATTCCTGCTGGTCCTTTTTCCACTCCTTCAACTGACCCATTGGGTTTCATTGAACCTCCCACAAGATACCCAAGTCCATCTGACCTTGGGAATTCACTCTCTTCAGGATCCAAGCTGGAAGATCCTCATCATCAATCAAGCACATGCATCTTCACTTACTCCTCATATGATGATGGATTCAATCCCTCTATTACTAATCAAGCCTCAACCTTTGATGTTAATCCCACTGCTACCAAGAGGATAAACACTGTTCATCCTCAGTCTTTGATTCTTGGAGATCCCAATTCAACTGTTCAGACAAGAAGCAAGTTGAAACAACCTGGTTTTGGAGAATCTGCATTTGTTAGTTATATTCAAGATCAGCTAAGGAATAATCACACAGACTATCTACATTGTCTCTATGCTTTTTTTCAGTCTCAAATTGAACCAAGCAGTGTAGCACACGCCCTTGAAGATTTTGATTGGGTTGAAGCTATGCAAGAGGAAATGCAACAGTCCTACAATCAGAAAGTCTGGAAGTTAGTACCTTTGCCTGAAGGAAAGTATGCTATTGGGACAAAATGGATTCTCAAAAACAAAAGGGATTCTCGGGGTATTGTGGTTAGAAATAAAGCTAGATTGGTAGATCAAGGTCATAGGCAGGAAGAAGGTATTGACTATGATGAGGTGTTTGCTCCTGTGGCAAGAGTTGAAGCTATTAGATTATTTTTAGCTTTTGCCTCATACATGGGATTCATTGTCTATCAGATGGATGTGAAGAGTGCATTTCTCTATGGTGAAATTGAAGAAGAAGTGTATGTGACTCAACCTAAGGGTTTTGTGGACCCACAGAATCCTGATTTGGTTTACAAGGTGGTGAAAGCACTCTATGGACTTCATCAAGCACCTAGGGCATGGTATGCTAGGTTTTCTACTTTTCTATTGAAGCATGGTTACAGAAGAGGCGCAATTGACAAGACTCTCTTCATCAAGAAGAATTCAAAAGATATCATCCTTGTTCAGGTTTATGTGGATGACATCATTTTTGGTTCTACAAAGGAAGCTTGGTGTAAGGAGTTTGAGGTGCTAATGAAGAGAGAATTTGAGATGAGTGCTATGGGAGAGCTTACCTTTTTCTTGGGTTTACAGGTCAAGCAAAATCCTGATGGCATCTTTATCAGCCAGGACAAGTATGTGCAAGACATACTTAAGAAGTTTGATTTGGAAAGTGTGAGGACTGCAACTACACCATATGAAACTCCAAATCCTAAGTCCAATAATGAGCCTAATGCTGCTGTTAATGTTCAGTTATATAGATCCATGATAGGTTCAATAATGTATCTGATAGCTTCTAGGCCGGATATCATGTTTGAAGTCAGTGCTTGTTCTAGACATCAAGTTACACCAATAACTTCACACTTGAATGCAGTCAAGAAAATCTTCAAATATCTAAAAGGAAAACCTAAGTTGGGTCTTTGGTACCCAAGAGATTCTCCTTCTGTGTTGGAAGCTTACAGTGACAGTGATTATGTTGGTGCTAACTTTGATAGAAAATCTACTTCTGGGGGATGTCAGTTTCTGGGAAGGAGGTTGATATCTTGGCAATTCAAGAAGCAGACTATCGTGGATACATCTTCTACTGAGGCAGAATATGTTGCTGCTGCTAGTTGCTGTGGTCAGGTACTTTGGATTCAAAATCATTTATTAGACTACGGGTTTAATTTTATGAACACCAAAATATTTATTGGCAGCTAAAGCACCATTTGTATTGTTAAGAACCCAGTGTTTCACCAAAGAACTAAGCACATAGAAATTAGGCACCATTTTATCAGAGATGCTAATGAGAAGCATCTTATCCAAGTGCTTAACATTCACACTGATGCCAATGTGGCTGATTTGTTAATAAAAGCTTTTGATGGGCCAAGATTCAACTATTTCGTGGTTCATATTGGAATGCCCAATCCTTAAGTGCTGAGATTGAGGGGAGGTATAAGCCTAAGGGGAGGCTTATTGTTGTACATTTGTATTCTTTCTTTTCTTTATGTTTTTGTTTATTTTGTTTTGTTTCTAAGTTTATTAAAAAAATAAAAATAAAAAATAATAAAAATTGTATAGTTTGTCTACTAACTTATTTGCATGTACAGTGTTTATTTCTTTCCACACCACAAATGGTAATCAACTCACCATGTCTCACAGACAAGAAAGAGTTGACTCACCATGAGGGTACGGCTCTGGTGTGATAATAAAATCCGTTGACAGCTGTAATAGTTTGCTCAAAACTATAGGGTATTCAACTCACCCATGTTTCATTACTCAGAGTTGAATGGTTCTCAATTCACCATGGATTTTACCCTTTGGGGTTTCCAAAGAATTGGCTAGCCCACAAGAATATAGCTTGTGGTAAAGGCAGTGGAAAACCATATTTGGTACCCAATTCACCAAGGTTATGTTAATCCAAAGAATTGGCTAGTCCAACAGGGTACGACTTTTGGTAAAGACAAATCAAATCCGTTTATAGTTGATGATTTACTAAAAATCATATGCTTATTAATGTACCATGGTCTTACACACCTAAACATTGGCTACTCCAGTAGTGATGGCTATTGGTAAAGAGACATCAAATCCATTAATTTTCGATGATTCACCTCTCACAGGAGTTAACACAACCGGAAGTGATGAGAATATTATGAAACTTAAAAGATTTGATGTACACTAAGTCATAGTTGCTGTGAAGATCAAGTACATTGCCTTTCAAATGGTGCCAGCTTAAGATGATATGTTTTCCTGTTGCTACTGATACATAGAACTTGCTGCTGGAAGTTTGTGCTTAACAATGATGTTGCTGCTGGTTACTTTCTGATGCTGCTGATTCAATCCTCTATCCCTGGACGTCAAAGATCTATCAAGAAACTTTAAATTAACCAAGTCAAATTCAAGTTTAGGGGAGGATTGTTAGGAATTATTTGAAATAATATTTATTTCATTGCTGCTGTTAGTATTAGTGGTTCCTGATGCGTGGTTTTGTAACCTTACAACAGGTTTTACCTCTCGAGGGATCTCAAGAGGCTTACAACCCCACCAGGCAGTGTACCTGACCGATGTAGTATAGTGTAGTGGTAAGTACGGGGGATTGATCGTTCTCCACAGGGAATAGTATTCGTTAGGTGTGAAAGACTACTCTAATTAGGTCTAAGGGTTGAGGAAGATTCTTTTTATGTTTTTATAATTTTTATGAAAGCAAGTAAAATCTCGGGTTTGAAGGAGTGGGCGGAATTAGTTGCTAGTCAACTAACCCAAATTTACTACGGATGCAAATAAAATAAAATAACAAAAATGAAAATGTGGTGAGAAACTTATGTGTAGAGAAATGTGTTTACTTAGATTTCCTTACTCCCTAGCTATCTTTTACCGGTTGATTAGTGTGTATTAGTCGCGTGGATGACGGGTGTATTCCTTAACACCATTCGTGGGGTGGCGTACGTACTTCCCCAACTCTACAAGCTCCTACTTCACTCCTATGTCGAGCCGGCTAGGAAGCTCCTAACATGGGATCACTAGAATTCGCTTGTGCATTAAATACAACCATAAAAACCTTTAGTACGCATTTGGTTCATGTTTCTTAAGACGTTCAAGCAAGTTACCGAATAGGAAGTTAGCCAGTTTTCTTAAGCCTAACATAGATAAACAATCATCCAATACAACTAACAACACACTAATAACCAATAATCAATAGCTAGGTTTCATTAGATCTAAGCAAACACAAGATAAATTTAGCCTAACATGTTAATCAAAAGACAAGAATAAGATAAAATCAAACAACACATAGACATATTGAATGATTAATTGATAACTTATCTTCAATGTAACATGGAAGATCTCAAGGCAAAAAGCCTTGAAAAAGAAGCTAAAATCGTCTTAGGGTTTTCTCCCAAAATTCCACACACTAAGCTCTCCCCTAATGACAAAAAATTAGAAAACTATATATAGATTTTTGGATCTGACGGCGTCACGTTATGGAGTGTGACGCCGTCACCTCGCCGCTTCTAGGGTTCCCGGATGACCTTCTTGACGCCGTCCCTCTTTAGCTCTTCAAAAATCCATTCTGGCTTATCAAGGCTTGACGCCGTCGAACCTTGAATGTGACGCCGTCCCCTTTTGATTTAAGCCGTGACGCCCTTGATCAAGTTAAAGCGTGACGCCGTCAGAATTCACATGCTATTTTCACTGGCTTATCATGAGTAAATTTCACGTCCAACTTTTCTTGCCAAGGCATGACGCCGTCCAGAGTAAATTGTGACGCCGTCAAAGGTAACTTTCAGCCGATTTTTGAGACTTTGCCGTTTTCTTCACTTTTATGCTCCAAAAACGTCCAAAATGCCTCCTTTTCCAGATTTCTCCTCAAAAGTACCTAAATGACAAAAGGAACGATTTAGGGCAATATTTGATCAAATAAATACGATTTAGGGCTTAAATGACCCCTTAAAAGCGGTACACTTTTCGCTTCATCAAATACCCTTACACTTGAGATTTGCTTGTCCTCAAGCAAATGCACTTTTATTCTAATCAAAATACAAGTTAGGGGTCATTTAATGCTAATATAAAAGTAATTACAACAAATAATCGTTCCACTTCAATCATAATAAGCACGGAGATTACATACTAGCACCTCACAAGTAGTGTTTAGATACTCACATCTCTCAGGTGTCATCAAAATAAATCTCATAAATGAAAACGGATAATATCTCTCACTACCTGTCATAGCAAATAGATTACCATAGGCTTGGGAAAGGATCGAAAACCTCCTCCACTAGGCGTAAGCACCTAAGATAAACTATTAAAGAGGGCTTTTACATGGGTTATAACGTGAGGTGTAGGGAAAAGGAAAACACGGTTTTGTTGGATAAAGGGTATTTTACTGGTGGCGAGTTAAAGATCTTGATTAATTACATGTACTATACAATGTTGCTAAGCCAAGACTCGACTCAATCTTAAGCTAAAAATAGAATAACAAAAACATAAAATAAACATAAAATGAAACGGGATGGTAGTCCGTATGTTTTTTTTCTATTTTTCTTTTTCTCATTTTTTTTGTATTTTTCTTGATTTTTCGATTTTTTTTTTTTTTTTTTTTTTTTTTTTTTTTTTTTGCATACACTCTTGCCCTACCATCCAAAATAATACATCATAGGGGCATTGCATTCCCCTTACACTTGAACTTTTACATAACTTTACAAATAACTATTCTAATGACTCGAATTAAGATAATTGAAAAACTTGGAGTACTTTTAAAATATTTAGCACATATGGGGGTAATAAATGATGTTCTTCCCCATTACTCCATTATACTAGTACTTTACCCATGAGTCCCAATCGTCCCAAAACAATATGTACAAGGATATGACTCGACTTAGCAACCATGTAATCAACTAGATAATTAACTTGGGGTTAAACAAATGTTGTAACAATAATGCACTAAAAATGAGTGCATACAAGGAAGGCTAAGGCGATTTGGGTGTACATTTTAGTGGGGTGTAACAAATTCTTCCTTTAAGTAAAATGCTTAAAGGTCAAAACGAAAAGATAGGCTCTGAGGGGTGTACTAGGGGTATCGTGTACTAAAAATGAGTACAACGCAAAGGGTGTGGGAGAATTACTTGACCAATGTAGCCAATGTAATTATAACAAAAACACAGGTGTAAAACAATGGGTTAATCCTAATGCCTCTTATCATGTAGTAAATCTAACTACACGAATGTAGTCTCACTTGTGGCCTTGGAATGGTCCTAACGCAAGTTCTAGAATCTAAGTGCTACCGGTACACACATCATAGCATAAATGCTTTTCCTACCAATTCTAGGGGCGAACCTCACATATTTGGGGGTGGAAAATTTTTTTGTGGTACGGTTTTTGTGCTAGTCATATAACTCCTATCCGTGAGACGCTCATTAAGATCAAAGTTTCACTCCTATATGTTGTAAAAAAAAATTTAAATTTGGCACTAAAATTGCCCTAACAAGTTTTTATCTTAGTTTTATTACACATCTACCATTAAACAAACAAAAAATCAAGCGTAATAGTATTCTCTAAAATCGTACTTTTACCCCCCCCCCCCCCCTTACACTTAAGATGAACATTGTCCCCAATGTTCAAATAACAAGATGTAAAAGCAAAAAGTAAAAGAATGAAATCAAATACTCCCCTGATTCGCTCGGTGGATAATGAAATTACACGGTTAAATCTTCCTCCAAAGAGAATGTTGAAGCTCCATGACTAATGCATCGCCATAAGCTTGATTCCATAAACATCTCCTTGTCCAAAATAACCTGTTAAACCTGAGAAAACAAGCACGAAAACCTGCATAACATCGGCGGGATAAATCTATATATAAGGATATAATGCTTGTGGAATGATAATTTTGCAGATTCCTGGAGATTATAAGTTGGAGATTTTACTAAAAACTTTTTATGAAAACAAAACTTTCAAAAATTTCTGAAAATTAAATCTGACGCCGTCAGGTTATAAACCCTGACGCCGTCAGAAATGACCTGACAAAAATTCTCATTTTAAGTTTCCGGAAAATTTCTGGAAAAACCTTTACCTTACTTCCTGGAATTCCTGCAAAACATCATTATGACTCGATACAAGCATTTGACTCAAACAAATACTAATATGTATGTTAATTTATTATTATTACGATTCATGTTCATATGTGTTCTAATAAACCGATTTAGATTTCCCTTACACTTAACTTTTGCAAAATACCTTTATATGTAGTTAAGACGAAGTTAAAAACAAAATAAAGCATTTTCACAAATTAGTTTTGAACATGAATCAATACTAATAAAAATTAAACACACATACGGAAAAAAATAAAATCAAACAAACAAATAAATAAACACACAAAGCAAATAAAACAAATAAAGCTTGGGTTGCCTCCCAAGAAGCGCTTTTCTTTATTAACGAGTCTTGTAGCTAGACTCAAAGTCACGTACATTACGTGATTCCATCATTCATAATGACGTATCCCTGATAGATATGATCCTTGTTATCATGGTGGTGGTGTCTCAATCGCTCGACATTTGCGGTCACTTCACCTTCTCCTTTGCTGGTCAAGCTTACTATCCCATCTTGGTGTAAACTTTTAATTGTGAATGGTCCGTACCACCAGGGACTTGGTTCATTGGTAGGTGCTTCCGTTTCTGAATGCCTTAGGAGCACTGAGTCTCCTTTTGTAAATTTAACGGGGTTATTGGGTTGCTCATCAGCCTCAATATAATCGTTATTTCCACCCTTACATTCTCTACTCTCATTTTCCATATAATTCTTAATCCTTGCCTCCCATGCAAGAATTTTCTCTCGAACATTACCACGGACTATATTGGTGTTAGCCTCCATCTTCTTCTGCAGAGCAACATCTCGTATATGTCGTGGGATCGTTGGGAAGTTTATTGTTTTCTTCCCCTTCTTCATTTGGATGGTGCTATTTTCGTAATTGATTTGTGCTCTAGTGGTAGCGAGAAAGGGTGCCCCAAGGATTATTGGCATATTCATATCATTTCTCTCAATGATCATGAAGTCGACCGGATACAGGAATCCGGCAACGTTGACCAACACATCTTCTGCAATTCCTAACGGATACTCATAAGAATGTTTCGCAAAGGAGAGTTTTGTATGGGTGATGGATGGCAACTCATCGGTTAACTGAACATAAACGGATAAAGGCATCAAATTTACGTCGGAACCTTGGTCAGCTATCGCATCCAGATACTTGTGTTTTCCAATGCTGCATGGTATTTCAAAGACCCCGTAGAATTTCTGCTTTTCCACTAACTTTTGTCCTATGAGGCGTTCATACAATTGCCCACCGGGTAATGTGTCAGATTTATCATCCGGTTCCACCTTCTTGGACTCCTTGTTGGGTAGATGAGTACGTCGATAGTTTCTCACCCAATCGTTTATGGTCTCCTTGTTTATTTCGTGCTTCAAGTAATGCTTCACTTGTTGTGACACTGGCGGTTCAACCAATTGGCGCTCCTCAGAGGGCGCCTCCTCTCCCTTGTCGGAATCGCATTTGCAGGCATTGGTGTTTCCATTATTAAGTGGGATGAGGTCAATCTTGTTAACTTCCATAGTTATGGATTTCCCTCTTCCATCATTTTCGCCCTTTTGGACGACGGAGGTGGCCTTGACAAATTTAGTGTTAGGAACATCAACGTCATTCCTCACCAACACTTTTGCAGGGGCTTTTGTATTTGTGTTTTCTTTCAAAAGTTTCATCATCTCCGCCATCTTCTCCTCCATTTCCTCCTTCTGCTTGTAGACGGCTTCCTCAAATTTTGCCAACCGTTCGGAGTGTTTTGACATGTACTCTCTCATTCGAGCTTCGAATGTTGGACTAAGTTCCTGAGGTGGTGAGTTGGGTTGAGCGTGCTTATGGAAGGGTTTAGCATTTTCCCGAAGGGGTGATTCGGACAATGGTGTTTGCTTAACGCTTGAGACTGAGTTAATTGTTGCTTTTTGTGGACTTAAGGGTCTATTTTGCTTTTCCATAAGATATGCAACCCTTTTCTCAAGTTCACTAACGCTTTCCTCAGTGATTTGATTGGCTGTATCGGGCGATGAATATGTCTTTACTGCCGAGCGCACGTCGTGGGAGACTTGCCACAATTCATCATCGTCGGATGCAAGCTCATCAATGATCTCCCATGATTCCTCGGCGCTTTTGTCGCGCAATCTGCCCCCGGCGGCTCGATCGATGGCACGCTTGGTGTGGTAATCAACATGGTCATAGAAGATTTGGATTTGAAGCCAGAGATTTATGCCATGATGAGGGACTTTTTGGAGTAAGTCCTTGAATCGAATCCATGCCCCGTAGAGGGTTTCGCCTCGACGTTGTTCAAACATCAAGATATCCTTCCTTAGCTTGGTAGTTCTTCCCGGTGGGAAAAACTGAGCAAGGAAACGAGTGGTGAGATCATCCCAAGAGGTGATGGATCCTGCGGGTTGACGTTCTAGCCACTGGCTAGCTTGATCCCGCAAAGAGAATTGGAAGAGACGCAATCGGGTCGTCTCTCGAGTGGCAACATCAAGGTCTATAGAATCAACGATTTTGAGAAAGTCCTTGAGATGTTGATTAGGATCTTCAGAACGAAGTCCATGGAATGCGCATCCGCTTTGCACCAACCGGATGGTGTCGGATCGCAAGGGTGTGATATTGGCTCCTTGAGTGAGCTCAATGGTGTTTCGATAGCCATGGTGGCTAGGACGGGAATACTCTCCTAAAGTACGGGCTCTAGGAGGTGGTGGTGGTTGTTGTGGTGGTGGGTTGTGGGGGTTAAGGATATTACCATCTTCCATGATGTCGGATGGTATGGTTACAAACAAAGACACGAAGAAAATAGATAGACTAAAGAAAACCTAGAAAAATAAAATAAAAATCTCACTAGAAAGGAATCTAGTGAGTAGACCTAATAGAAATAACAAATCAACCTAAACAATAACTATTCCCCGGCAGCGGCGCCAAAAACTTGATGCGTGGTTTTGTAACCTTACAACAGGTTTTACCTCTCGAGGGATCTCAAGAGGCATACAACCCCACCAGGCAGTGTACCTGACCGATGTACTATAGTGTAGTGGTAAGTACGGGGGATTGATCGTTCTCCACAGGGAATAGTGTTCGTTAGGTGTGAAAGACTACTCTAATTAGGTCTAAGGGTTGAGGAAGATTCTTTTTATGTTTTTATAATTTTTATGAAAGCAAGTAAAATCTCGGGTTTGAAGGAGTGGGCGGAATTAGTTGCTAGTCAACTAACCCAAATTTACTACGGATGCAAATAAAATAAAATAACAAAAATGAAAATGTGGTGAGAAACTTATGTGTAGAGAAATGTGTTTACTTAGATTTACTTACTCCCTAGCTATCTTTTACCGGTTGATTAGTGTGTATTAGTCGCGTGGATGACGGGTGTATTCCTTAATACCATTCGTGGGGTGGCGTACGTACTTCCCCAACTCTACAAGCTCCTACTTCACTCCTATGTCGAGCCGGCTAGGAAGCTCCTAACATGGGATCACTAGAATTCGCTTGTGCATTAAATACAACCATAAAAACCTTTAGTACGCATTTGGTTCATGTTTCTTAAGACGTTCAAGCAAGTTACCGAATAGGAAGTTAGCCAGTTTTCTTAAGCCTAACATAGATAAACAATCATCCAATACAACTAACAACACACTAATAACCAATAATCAATAGCTAGGTTTCATTAGATCTAAGAAAACACAAGATAAATTTAGCCAAACATGTTAATCAAAGGACAAGAATAAGATAAAATCAAACAACACATAGACATATTGAATGATTAATTGATAACTTATCTTCAATGTAACATGGAAGATCTCAAGGCAAAAAGCCTTGAAAAAGAAGCTAAAATCGTCTTAGGGTTTTCTCCCAAAATTCCACACACTAAGCTCTCCCCTAATGACAAAAAATTAGAAAACTATATATAGATTTTTGGATCTGACGGCGTCACGTTATGGAGTGTGACGCCGTCACCTCGCCGCTTCTAGGGTTCCCGGATGACCTTCTTGACGCCATCCCTCTTTAGCTCTTCAAAAATCCATTCTGGCTTATCAAGGCTTGATGCCGTCGAACCTTGAATGTGACGCCATCCCCTTTTGATTTAAGCCGTGACGCCCTTGATCAAGTTAAAGCGTGACGCTGTCAGAATTCACATGCTATTTTCACTGGCTTATCATGAGTAAATTTCACGTCCAACTTTTCTTGCCAAGGCATGACGCCGTCCAGAGTAAATTGTGACGCCGTCAAAGGTAACTTTCAGCCGATTTTTGAGACTTTGCCGTTTTCTTCACTTTTATGCTCCAAAAACGTCCAAAATGCCTCCTTTTCCAGATTTCTCCTCAAAAGTACCTAAAATGACAAAAGGAACGATTTAGGGCAATATTTGATCAAATAAATACGATTTAGGGCTTAAATGACCCCTTAAAAGCGGTACACTTTTCGCTTCATTAGTATTAGTGGTTCCTGCTGGCAGGTATATAGTTCCTGCTGGTAGTGTTTCCTGCTGGTAGTACATTTTGTTTCTGCTGTTAGTTGTCATTGCTGCAGGTAATACCGTATGTTTAGAAAGATTGTTAGAGTTAATTTAGGAAGAGATAGTGTTGGGAATTATCATATGGTACAAGTGAAGTCAGACTTAAGTCTTGTAGTTATGATATTAAGTCTGGTTTGAGTTAGGTCTTGTAATGTTAATTTTAAGTCTGGTAGTTATTATTAAGTCTTGTAGTGTAATCGTTAAGTCTTGTAGTGTTTATTGTCGACAATATTATTAGATGCAGAGGATATGCATGAGTTATATTAGGAAGTGATATGGCATATCTTCTTAGTAATGGGCCGTATTAGGGTTTCTTATGATATAAAAGAAACATACGGCTTTCACATTGTTATAACTAATTTGAAAAACATCTTCTTTAGTGAATCAAAGATCCATAGAGGATCAAGTATTATTAGTAAATTCTTCTTTCAAATCTTTATTGTTTAATAAAAGAAAACCTTGTTAGTTACATTGATTGTGTTCTTGTTCTTATTCCGCTGTGCAACAATCATTTTTTCTATAATCCTAGAAGAGCTTGATCTTGGTTCAATAAGTGGTATCAGAGCGGGTTGCTCATGATATCTGGGAATTAAACAAGGTTTTTATTGGTGAAAGAAGAAAAGTTTGAAGCAGATCTCATAAATTTTTGGTTTGGACGTAATCGTATTATTTGTTTTGAGCAGATCTGATTGGCTGGTTCGTAAATTAATTGTCGAGTATTAATTGGTAATCATTAGTTTGTCGCTTCCTGTTTGAATTGAATTGGTCGGTATAAATTTTAACTGATACCTCGTACTGCTCTAATTAATTGGTCGGAGGTGCATTTAATACGATTTGTGGTATGCTGAATTAATGTTTGTGTGGATGCTATTTTCTCGTACAAATTGAAGAATAGTTTGTCGGTTTGTGGCGCTGCTGTTTGGTTAAATTAATTGAGCAAGTGAAAGTGAATTTAATTTGTGTACTGAATTCTGCTGCTATTGTTGACTCGTTCCATTGTCGTCTTGTGAAAGGAGTTGTGCTACTGATCTGATTGGCTGTATTAATTATTCGAATAACTTTGAGGGTGCTGCTGTTTTGTATTTAATCAGTAAATTGTTTATCTCATACAATGACCTCATCCAAAATAGATGAATATGAGAAATGGGCTATGAAGGTGGAACAATGGATCTCCAACAGGGATCATAACCTGTGGGATGTTATCCTTAATGGGAACAGCAAGAAGAGGATTGGTAAAGATCAAAAGGGGAACATCATCATTCTTCCACCTGTATCAGCTGAGGAGCAGGTTGCTGTACAAAGGGAGAAGAAGGCAAGAACTCTTTTTCTTAAGGCTCTTCGAGAAGATCACATTGGTGACTTTTATCACCTGCGTGATGCTAGGGAAATCTGGCTTGCCGTAAAGGCTAAATTTGGTGAGAATGATGAGTCCAAGAAGAATGATGAGTCCAAAAAGATGAGGAAGTCCATGCTCAAGAAGGAGTTCCAGGAGGTCAAGATCTCTGTGGCTGAGGAATCTGGTTTGATGGGTTTCCCATCTCAGGTACAAAAGTGTCTTTTTGGTTGTCATGATTTATATGCTCTACTTAAGAAAGAATATGATGAAATAGAGCCTGAGTATAATAAACTGTTTGTTGAAGTTAAAGCTTATAAAAATGCTCTTAAAACTTTGGAAAAACAAAAAGCCTGGCACGAAGCAAATCAATTAGCATATAAAGAGAAAATTAGGGTTTTGGAAAGAGATTTACAAATCACCACTGATGAGCTTAAATATTCTGAGTCTCAAAATGCTAAGATGGTTTTAGAAAAACAGGACTTACAGTCTAAGCTTGACAATTCCTTGGCTAGGTTTGATAAATGGAAAGAAACATCTAAAAACCTAAACAAGTTATTTGATAGTTCTATGTCAATAAAATCTAAAATTGGTTTAGGGTTTGGAGATTATATAGGGCCAGATCAAGTTTATGACCCTAATGAGTATAGTACTTTTAACCCTGAACCTGTAGACTATCAAATTCCAGTTAAGTTTGTCAAAGAATGAGGAATGAATGATGTTCCTCCTCCTATAAAAGGAGTGTTTAAACCTGTCCCTTTTCACTCAGACCTTGACATAGACTTAGATGAATCACATATGTCCCATGGCAAAAAGTCCATTGACTTGCCTACTTCAGACTGTGAAACTAAAGACTTTGTCTCTTGTTCTAGTAGTGACAAATCCTCTCAAACCAAGTCTGATGACTATATCACATGTGATTCAAGTGATAAGTCTGCCACACCCAGGCCTAGTGACATACCCGCAAAAGTGACTGATGATGAATCTATTTCTAAAACAGTTCCTTCTGAAAATAGTTCACTTAATTTTATTAAAGTCAGTTAACCTTCAGGTTCTGGTAGTGAGACTTTTGTGTGTAATAAAACAAGACATGGAAAGAACAAAAAGATTAAAAAGAAATCATGTTTTGTTTGTGGTAGTTACTCTCATCTCATTAAGGATTGTAATTATTATGAGAGTAAAATGGGTGTGTGTGCTGAACAACGAAAACCTAGATCAGTATGGAGAAATGTAGAGAATATTCCCCCATTTGTCCCTAGAGCAAATGCATTTCCTGCTAGTAGGCCTTTTAGACCAGCAGCTGTTCCTGCTGGTATACCAGTTTCTGCTAGTTGGAAAAGCAATGTTGCTCGACCATTTAACAGACCTACAAGTACTTTCTTTCAAAATGATTATAGGTTTGGTTATTATGACCCAATGTATGTGGGGGGGCAAAGATGGGATCATGATGTTCAGTACACAGGAGGTTGGTCTTGGCAACACAATGGTCATTGTTTGAGAAAGGGATCCAAGACAAATGGTGGATCTTATTATTGTTGTGTTTGAGGGGAGGTATAAGCCTAAGGGGAGGCTTATTGTTGTATATTTTGTGCTAACTAACATTTTTTTTGTTTGTTTTGTGTTCTCTATCTTAAATAATGCAGCTGTTGGATATTATATTGGTCTATTACTGATCTTTGTGGGAACTGATGCACGTGGTGAAAAATCTGATTACAACCTCAATCTGATTGGCTGTCATTCTCAAACAATATTGATAGTTGTTTTGTCACATGTGGACATTAATGGCTAGTCATATGACCTTGTACTAGTTGGCGTGTATTTTCTTTGTATGGTCAGACGTGATGTGCTAATCAATGAGTGAAGCGGATTGGTTTGAGTCAACTGGTAATATTCGATTGTGGGTTTCGAGCAGTGACAATTATTTTATTGTTTGGTTAGTCATATGGTGTGCCTTTATTTTGTCTGTTGTGAGTCATCACTCGATGCTGCTGCTGCTATTGGTTCACTTTAATTAAGATTCAGTGTTGAAGTAAATTGATTGGTGGAGCATTTGGGTGGTGCGGACATATGATCAGATATTGTGTGCTAATCAGATATTCTTTGAGTTTTTTTATTTATTTTTTTTTTAATAAACAAAAAAAAAATCTTTTTATATTCTGTGTGCTAACTTGTTTGTTTTGAGAGTAACATCTTGCAGGTACTGTGTTGGTTTCTAAAACCACACCACAAATGGTTATCAACTTACCATGTCTCACAGACAAGGAAAAGTTGACTCACCATGAGGGTACGGCTCTGGTGTGATTCTCAAATCCGTTGGAAGCTGTAATAGTTTGCTCAAAACTATTAGGGTACTTCAACTCACCCATATTTTTTTTCAACTGAGAGTGAAATGGTGCTCAATTCACCATGGATTTTACCCTTTTGGGTTTCCAAAGAATTGGCTACCCCACATGTATATGGCTTGTGGTAAAGGCAGTTGGAAAACCATATTTGGTAATCAATTCACCAAAGGTTATCTTTAACCTAAGAATTGGCTAGTCCTGAGCAAACGGATACAGGTAAAGACAACTCAAATCCATTTATAGTTGATGATTTACTTAAAATCATATGGTTATCAATGTACCATGGTCTTAAACACCAAAACATTTGGCTACTCCAGTAGTGATGGCTATTGGTAAAGAGACATCAAATCCATTAATTTTCAATGATTCACCTCTCACAGGTGTTAACACACCTGGAAGTGATGAGAATAGTCTGAAACATAAAGGAATTGATGTACAAAATGTCATGGGTGCTGGAAAGGTCAAGTGGAAATATCAAGTTGCTACACAAGTACTCTATATTTGCAGATTTGAAGATCGAGATAATTCCTAATGTTCAAAGGTCAATCCTCAAAAGCTTACACAGAAGGAACTTGAACTTCATGAAACATGAAGATCAAGTTAGGGGAGGATTGTTGGGAATTATCACATGGTACAAGTGAAGGCAGACTTAAGTCTTGTAGTTATGATATTAAGTCTGGTTTGAGTTAGGTCGTGTAATGTTAATTTTAAGTCTGGTAGTTATTATTAAGTCTTGTAGTGTAATCGTTAAGTCTTGTAGTGTTTATTGTCGACAGTATTATTAGATGCAGAGGATATGCATGAGTTATATTAGGAAGTGATATGGCATATCTTCTTAGTAATGGGCCGTATTAGGGTTTCTTATGATATAAAAGAAACATACGGCTTTCACATTGTTATAATTAATTTGAAAAACATCTTCTTTAGTGAATCAAAGATCCATAGAGGATCAAGTATTATTAGTAAATTCTTCTTTCAAATCTTTATTGTTTAATAAAAGAAAACCTTGTTAGTTACATTGATTGTGTTCTTGTTCTTATTCCGCTGTGCAACAATCATTGTTTCTATAATCCTAGAAGAGCTTGATCTTGGATCAACAGATAGTGTATATCTCTTTACACGTTTTCTTAGTAATGCTGCATTAGGGTTTCTTGTAGTATAAAAGAAACATGTGGCTATGAGTTTTGTAATCAATTAATCGATTGAAAACATTATTAGTCAATAAAAGATCCATAGAGGATCAAAGTTTATTAGTTACTTCTTCTTCTTTGGTTTATATTCAGAGATTCTCTTGTAGCGTGCTTGTGATTACATAGGCATTCTACCGATCCACAAAGGCTCAAAGATCTATCAAGCATGCCTAGATCCATCATTCTGGATATCAACTGTGCAGTTTCTGGGCCACGTGATCGATAGTCAAGGCATTCACGTAGATCCCACAAAGATCGAGTCAATAAAGTATTGGGCGACACCCACAACACCCCCCGAAATACGCCAATTCTTAGGACTTGCCGGTTATTACCAAAGATTTATCGAAGGTTTCCCCAAGATAGCGAAGCCTTTAACTAAACTGACACAGAAGAATGTGAAATATGACTGGGGAGATAAGGAGGAAGAAGCTTTTCAAATCTTTAAGGAGAAGTTGTGTAGTGCACCTATTTTGGCCTTACCTGAAGGTAGTGAAGACTTTGTCATTTATTGCGACGCTTCACACAAAGGTTTGGGATCCATGTTAATGCAGAGGGAGAAGGTGATAGCATATGCTTCTCGACAACTGAAAACCCATGAGAAGAACTACACAACCCATGACCTAGTGTTAGGATCAGTTGTGTCTGCACTTAGAATCTGGAGGCACTATATCTATGGCACAAAGTGTGTGGTGTACACCGACCACAAAAGCCTACAATACATCTTGAACCAGAAGGAGCTGAACATGAGACGGCGCCGATGGTTGGAATTGCTCAGTGACTACGATTGTGAGATCCGCTATCACCCGGGCAAGGCAAATGTAGTTTCCGATGCCCTCAGCAGAAAAGAGTGGATCAAACCTCTCAGAGTCAGATCGTTAGGAATGACGATCAGTTTACCGCTTCTAGCAAAAATTATTAAGGCTCAGGTCGAGGCACTCAAGGAAGAGAACCGACCGCGTGAGAAGATTTACGGAATGCCAGAGAGTGAGAATGGCTTCGTAAAGAGATCCGATGAAGTTTTGTGTTATGGGGACAGAAGTTTGATCCCGCTATACGGAGGAATTCGTGATTTGATCATGCACGAATCCCACAAATCCAAATACTCCATCCATCCAGGATCCGACAAGATGTACTTGGATTTGAAAAAGCTATACTGGTGGCCAAACATGAAGGCCGATATAGCTGAGTACTTCAGTAAATGTTTAACGTGTTCGAAAGTCAAGGCTGAACGCCAGAGATCATCCGGTCTACTTGTACAACCTGAAATTCCATAATGGAAGTGGGAGCGCATCACTATGGATTTCATCACCAAACTGTCTAAGACATCGAGCGGTTACGACACGATCTGGGTAATCGTGGACCGTCTCACTAAATCTGCTCATTTCCTTCCTATAAAGGAGAATGATAGCATGGACAAACTTGCACGACTGTACTTGAAGGAAATTGTTGCAAGGCATGGTGTGCCTATTTCTATTATCTCTGATCGAGATAATCGTTTCACATAAAACTTCTGGAAGTCGCTCCAGGACGCATTGGGAACAGACCTCGACATGAGTACAACTTACCACCCTCAAACAGATGGTCAGAGTGAAAGGACCATTCAGACATTAGAGGACAGGCTGAGAGCTTGTGTGATTGATTTCGGGAACGGATGGGATAGGCATTTGCCTTTAGCCGAATTTTCCTCAATAACAGCTATCACACTAGTATCAAAGCTGCACCATATGAAGCACTTTATGGTCGTAAGTGCAGATCGCCAATATGTTGGGCTGAAGTCGGAGAAAGCCAACTTACCGGACCAGACCTAGTCCACGAGACTACCGAGAAAATTGTGCAGATCAAGAGCCGAATGCAAGCGGCTCGTGACCGTCGAAAGAGCTATGCTGACAAGAGGTCCCGAATACACTTGGGAGCGAGAGGATGAAATCAAGCGAAAGTATCCTCATCTCTTTTCGAATTCATCGAGTGACGCGAATTGAAATCCGGGACGGATTTTCCCATTAGCTGGGGAGACTGTGACAAATGGTAATTTTCACACTTTAAGTTAATAATAAATATTTATTTATTATTTTTAAACCGAGCATTTCTATGCGTAACTGCATGTTTCTGTGAATACGTTTTCGTTTTTACGTTTTCGTCCGTTTTTTTACATGTTTGTCCTTTTTTACGTTCTCGTTTGTTTTTCTTACGTTTTTGTCCTTTTTTTTTTACGTTTTTGTCCTTTTTTTTACGTTTTCGTATGTTTTTATATGTTTTCATTCTTTTTTTTGCGTTTTCGTCCATTTGAAAATGTATAAAAAGGTAAAAAATTAGACAAAAACGTATAAAAACGAAGAAAAATGTAAAAAAACGAATGAGACAGTAAAAAATGGGGCTAGAACACATAAAATAGTTGACAACGTATAAAAACAGACGAGAAAGTAAAAATCGGACAAAAATGTAAAAAAACAGATGAAAATGTATAAAAACGTAAATAAAACGGATGAAAACGTATAAAACAGACGAAAACGGATAAAAACGAGTTTGGGCCAAAAAAAGGTTAAATTGAATTTATTTTGATATAATTACACCACTGGACGCTTAGTCCAGTGGTTAGGTGTAACACCCCCATTTTCGATATACGCAGCGGAATATAAGTTGGGGTATTACTTCAAGTATCACAGTCATGAAAATAGAAAACGACTCAAGAAGAGACGTTTTAGATAAAATTGTTATCATTCATTTATTTAAATCAGAGTTACATAATAAAGGCCCCAGTGGGAAGTTTCGAAATACGTTATAAAAGCTACATTATTTGTTGAATGATAACAAAATGGACACCCTTTTTATAAGAAGAAAGTCCATTGCCTACTCCGTGCCAAATCGTGCTTTTAGTTACCTGAGATAAAACATGCTAAATAGTCAACACAAAGGTTGAGTGAATCCATAGCGTTTAAAGTTATAATCAGTTGAATACAAGCTAAGTAGAAAGTAAATCAGTAATATTGCAGTTCAGTATATTGCTCTAAGTCTCATGACACGCAAGACGTTAACACGATGGACATCACAGTAATGAACTATTGATGTAAATCACTACATAATTAAATGTAACAATTATGCCCTCGAGTAGGAGCTTGCTGTGCTCTTTATTAAACTTTTTCAAATATAAGGTGCATTTGGTTACTTATCTGGCTAACACAAATGGGATGTCAATTCCAATAGATCTATTCACTATATTCGTGCTCACCCGAAAGTGATTAATGGTCCATGATTGAGGGGCTTTTAAGAGGCAACAGTTAAACTTAGGCAATATCAATCAGGAGAGCATACAGAAAAATACTTGTGTTCGGTTTATAGCATGTATCTCCCCACAAGTTTGGAAAACGTATAAAAAAAGTGGGACTATGAACTCACCTTAGCAGTCTGGATGGAAAACAAATTAAATAAAGTTGATAAATGTCTCCGGCACGCGACCTGGGTTGGTATGTCAAGTTTCAGTAATCGTATTTCAATATATATAAGTTTTAATATTCGTATCGTAACGTTTTGGTTGAAAGTTAAATGTTAAAATGAGACAACATGATGTCTCTTCAAATGTTGGTGGATGATAAGATTTTATCTTATTTCATGTGTTTATGTTTGTGTTTTCGTTTGTTTGTTATCGAGGTAAATGTATTTCGTTTACTAGTTTTTATTATAAATATATTCAAAATATATTTCAAATAATAATTATATAATGTTACGCTTTTTACCCTTATGGTTTTATATATTGACAGTTTATACCCCTGAACTTTCATAAAATGACAATTTTTACCCCTCAACTTTCATAAATCGATAATTTTTACCGCTCAACTTTGGTGAAATGATAGTTTTTACCCTTGTAGTTTTGAAAATGACAATTTATACCCACAACTATAAGTCGTTGGCAAAAATAGTCCTTGTTTTAATAACTTTGAAATTTTTACACTTTTGGCCCAATAAAACTCCAAATTTCAAATTTGGCAGGTTTTACCCCTAAACTTCAAGTCGACTTCATTTTAGGCCCTAGTTATAAAATTAGTTAGAGTTTTGACAGTTTATATCCTCAAGGCATTTTTGTTGTTTCCTTCGTGGTCCTTATTTCACTTTTACCCGTTCTAAGCTTCGAGAAAAGACATGACTTGCTACGACTCATTTGTACAAGTTATTATCAGTTTGTGAACACCTTATTTACAGCTTATTAGCTTAT
This sequence comes from Artemisia tridentata subsp. tridentata, assembly GCA_021014915.2. NCBI lineage: Eukaryota > Viridiplantae > Streptophyta > Magnoliopsida > Asterales > Asteraceae > Artemisia > Artemisia tridentata. The sequence continues at coordinate 265,878,532 of CP139507.1, read as the reverse complement.
GATTCGAGCTTATAAGCTCGAATCAATTTAAAGGGTGCGTTCGAATGCAGATAGCGACAGGGCAGAAAAAGACCTTAAGAAAAACGAGGCGACATGAGATTTTTACAACGTTCTTGATCCTACTATTAGCTAGCTGGGTGGTCTTTAATATGGCCAAGTTTCAGAATTTTTAGGTGTCTGATGAACTCAAATAAGTACATTTTATTATCATCATTTATCCTATTTATTTGACTTGTTTTATTATATTATATATGAGAATTGATACGTTAATGTTTACTTTTGTAATTCTCAGGTAAAAACAAGTATTATGTGAAACTTGGCGATTTTGGACTAATTATGGAGCAAAACAAGCAAGATGTTAAGAGTCTACTGAAATGTACAAGATCAAGATCATTCTGCTCCAGATACGCCGCAACATACTTCTTACATACGGCGTATCACTATCAAGATTTCACAAGTTACAATCCAAGACAGCAAAGGACATGCGCCGCATAGAGAAATGGAGTTACGCCGCATCTTAAGGCGGTGTACGAATATTCCTGAATATATTAATCTTGGTCCCCACGCGAAGTTAAGTCAATGCGCCGCATCTACTTATCCTATGCGCCGCATCTAACCCTCAGACAGAAACTATAAATACCCCAAAGTCAGACGAATTTTGTGTGCAAGATACCATACGTACGAGTACCAAACCAGAGACGAATTCAGACGTATTAGCAGCACAAGACACACCTTGAACGAAGATACAAGAGCTGTAAGAAGGTCCTGCATGTATTCAATTCATTATGTAGTTTTGTTTTATTGTATTAGTACACTTTAATTCATCAGGATTGATGGACTGATGTCATGTGACTACGGAATATCATGCGCACCCCTTAATATTGCTTTCCCATTAATTAAAGTTTATATGTTGATGTCTTTGGTGACTTTTATTAGTGCATTGATAACCTCTGTGTCTAGCTGAGCATTGCTTGGGTCGCCATGCCCCTTCCTCTCCTTTTTGTTTCAGCGTCTCTTTAATAAATAGGATAGACATAAGTAATCATTAAGGGTTTACTCGCCGATAAGATTAGAGCCAACGAGAAAGGTTTAATTATATATACTTCATATAAAACTAGCAATAAAACAAGTGACAAGCTACTTAATTATCAGGACAGGTCTTCTTATTGTCTCGAGTATCTATCTGTGTACGTGTGTGCTAATCGCTGATTCGTGCTCATTAGTTTAGTTTTCTATTTAATCATAACCAAACCGTGCCAGTCTCTCAGGTTGAACCCCATTGCGTTAGATTAGGTTGTACAGCTAACTTAAGATATTAAAATACTTATTAGAATAACTAGATAATACGTTCCACTCTTAGTGATCGACACTCTACTTACCATTATATTCTTACTGACCGGGTACACTGCTCGTTAAGTGTGTGTGTTATTGATAAGTCGGCTAAATATAAATTTAAAACTTGAGTAGGCATTAATACTGCTAAACCGCAACGACACATCACGCGCATCAGTGTCGTTTAATGGTCGAAATAATTAACCCAAGTTGGGTGTTTGGGGACTGCTGCGACAAGAAAAAGAAAGTGAAAAATAATTCGGTTTTTTATATTTAAATGTTCTAACTAGTTTTTAGTGATTGTTAACATGTTCTAACTAGTGTTTTAGAGTTCCTTGATTAGTAATGCTTAAAAGAAAATAATTAAGGTGTGTTTGGTTTGGTTTGACCAAAGAAGAAAAGAAAGAAAATTTAAATTTTTGACCTAGCTTCCTATCATAATTTGTTTTAGTGGCGTGTTTTAAGGGTTTTTAAGTTTACAAAAGGTAAGAAAAAAAAAGGTTAGACACACTTATTTGTTTGCTTGCTCGATTACTAAGGTTTTTGGATAATTTGGATTTGCGAATGAGAACCAAGGTTATCTCTCCTTCTAGGCTTCCTAAGATCCTCTTTTAGCTTCCAAATGGGCTGTTTGTTCAGTGTTTAAGTGAGGGTGGACTATTTTTGTGTAGGTCGAATTATAGTTGGAAAAATTAAGGGTGTTTGGATCATTATTTATAAAGGAGGAGGGTTAGGGTTTTCAAGGTGCTATGTCACCTTGCTATGGTGAAGAGGGGACATGATGATGTAAACATTACCACTTGAAGCCAAGTGTAAGGAGGGGGGGTTAACGTGTGGTTTAACCCTAGCCATCCAAATTACCTACAACATTTGACTAATAAAAGACATGATTATGTGGAAAATTTTGGGACTTAGAAAGTGATATATGGTGTAAGACATACTTAGGACTTAGTGAGTAATTGGTTTGGTTTATGCCTAGCTAGAATCGAACTAGGGAATTTGTTGTGGATCGAATAGTTTTATATGATGGTACCTGGGGTATGAAATGTTGTACATTAGGGTTTAAGGAAAGTAACAAGTTAGGTTTAAGGTTTTGTTTAAGTAAATGTTGAGTAATAAAATAATTAGGGTTTCCTTATTTATTATATATGTCGAATTGCATGTAAAAGAAAAAGAAATCATGTTGTGCTTTAAGGGTTTATTCCATAGGCTCATTAGGGTTGTACTAAGGTTCAAGAAATATAGAAAATATATATTTAGGGTTTTCTTTAGCTAATTTAATTATATGTAAATTTTATTAGGTTTAAAAGTATATAAATGAGATTTTAGGTTTCTATGCATCGGACACTTGTACATTAGGTTTAGGGACTTGTACTTATATTTAGTAAGTTTAAGAAATTTATTTGTTAAGGTTGGTGCATAGAAGACTTGTACTGTATGCTTTAAATAGGTACATTTAGGTTTATAATGTGATGTATATATATATATATATATATGTATATATATATATATATGTATATATATATATATATGTATATATATATATATATGTATATATATATATATATATTATGTTGTTATGCATAAATTACTTGTACCTTGGCTTGAAAGACTTGTACACTTATAATTTGTAGAAAACATATATATATATATTAATTAGGGTTTGTGATTTTATTACATAAAATCATAGTTTTGTGAGTTTAGGGTTTGTATCAGGAGTTATAGAGAATTTAGGGTTTCTGTGCTTTAGAAACTTGTACCTTACTTTGAATGAGTTGTACTTTAGTGTTTTAGGGTTTAGTTATCCATAATTATAGTTATAACGGTTTAGGGTTTTGTAGAAATTCTAATAGATAAAAAAAAAAATTAGTTTGTACGTTTATTATTCGTACGTTAACGAATTATCATAAAGTGACAAATGGTATATCATAGGATTTTAATACTTGACATATGGAAATTTTTATATGAAATAAATATTAAGTAAGTTGATGTTAGTCTGCGTGTGAGCACGTTTATCAAGGATGTGAGTTACGTCACATTAGATAGTAGTCATGATCAGATAAAATAAAATAAAAATTATACGTAGAAAAATGATAAGTATTCTTTATTTAGAATATGAAATAGTTTATTACAAAGTGAAATTTTTATGGTGGTTACATTGGGGCGTTGCTTTTTGGGTAACAAGATCCGAGTTCGAGCCATGCTGCCCTTTTTAATTCATTTTTCAAAATGAGGACTAAAGGTGCAAAAAATATTAACGAAGGGACTAACGGGCAAATAATATTTAAACACTTAACGGTCAAACTGACGGCCCATCCAAAATAGGGAGTAAATGAGTTCAATGTTTAAAAAATAGGTATCTCTGGTGTAATTAAAACGACTTAGGGACTAAACATGAAATCTGAGAAAACCACAGGGACCAAACGTGTAATTTTTTCTAAATATAAAGTGGTGATGATAAATGTTTCACGCACTGAAAGTTAAATATGCAGCCCTCAACCATTTCCGACTTAATTGTGCAGGCAAATCAACCATCTTCATTGATTAGTTACAACACAAGCCTGTGTCCAATCAATTCCAGGCGAATCAACCATCTCTTTGCACATAATTGTGCAGTTACAACATAAACATACATTTGCCACTTCTTACAGTTATATAATAAACACACACATACCGATTTCCTAAAGCTTTGTGTGGGTTTTCTAGTTTTTTATTTCAATTTAATTTTTGATTTTGAAATTAGGGTTTATGTGAGAATTGGGGGTTTTGTTAGTTTTGCTTTTTCGGATTCGTGTGATAAAATGCGGAACTTAGTTGATTAACTGATTAGAGTTTGGCATTAGGAAGTGGGCCTGAGATAGACGAAAATAAATATTTTGGGGTTATAAAACTAATACGCTTAAGTAAGTTTTGTATAATTTGTAGTTCGGTAATTCTCAGGTACTAAAAAGACCTGCAACTGAAAGATTGTTGGGGCCAACATTTTGCAAAAGCTTCTATGGTTTCTGGTGCATTTAATCCTTCGGTTGATTTTGCTTCGTCCAGTTTTGCAAAAAAAGGTCTACAAAGCCGATTAATCGCCGATTAGGTGCTACAAGGCCACCGACCATGTCGATTTATGTAACTTTGTCAAACAAATAGGTCAACTGTGGTTAATGGCGGTTAATGGTGTTCAAACTTGCCGAAAACCTATAAATCTTGCCGGAAGTACCCAAAACTCACTGTAAACTTGTTTTGATCACTTATAGTAACTGTTTAAGTATATTACAAGTTGTTTTTTAGAAAATACCTTGCCGAAAATACCTAAAACTCACCAGAAATACACAAAACTTGACAAAAATAACTAAAATTTGTCAGTAATGTCAATCCGATTAATCACCGATTAATCCCGCCTAGACCGATTACAAGCTACAAGGTGGGCGACCGCCCGACTACCGATTCGCGATTTTTGCAACCATGGCTTCTCCTTTAGATGGCGATGGACATGGAAGGCTGGTGTTTCTTTCTTTGTCTTTTTATCTATTAACCATTTTTGCTTGAAGTACCATTGTTTTTTTTATAGTCACATTGCAGCAATTGCTACATGAAATAATGGGACTCATGTACGACTACATGGATATGAGTATGGAAGCAAGCGGAATGGCTCCTCATGCTAGGTTTTATCATTATTTTATCTTCCAAATTTTCACAATATGTGGTGCTTTAATCTTTAGAAAGTTTTAAAGTTTCTTTTAATCTTAGGTTTTTTTGCTGCATTGTTTTCGTCCCTACACTTTTTGGAGAATTCAACCATTATCAGATTTTGAGAAACATTTATTCAACATATTGTGTTTATAATGTGAATGGAGCTATATCCATGTGACATGAATCATTAACAAAAAATTGTGGTAATTCTACAGACTCATGTGAAAGATACATTGAATTGATAGTAAACATGGTGAAGGCCGAGAAGTTTTTTGCACCTCAAGGAGGCCCTGTTATTCTAGCACAAGTATGCCATACAATTGTCATATTTGACAATAAATGGGTAGATTTTGGGGTGGGGGTACATGTAAAGAAATGAGTAATTTGTTGACATAATATTTTGTTTTAATCATGTAAAAGAACATAACTCATATGGACCCATTCTTATGTAGTTGGGTCAAATTTGTCAGTTTTGATTTTGAGTCATAGACGTATTATGTAAGTTAAATATGTTATAGGTGAACAAAGATAGATTATCGAATGTATATACTTCAGATGTGAATGAAAATAGTATTTTACTTCATTATCATCCATAGATCATTATAACAAAGCACGGGTTCACATTCTTGATATCACGATGTTATTTTCATACGTCCGGGTGTGCATATATATAGTCTGATCCATTACACATGGTTGCTCAATTAAATTTTTATGTCAAACATGATATGCTTCAAACTCATAATTAATAATCATTCATTTATAGGACACTTAATCTTGGTGTATGATGATTGTTGGACGACATGACTTGATATACATGTGGTGATAATTCTTTTTCTGGCCCATGTTAAAGTCAAATGCTTTAATGCTTTCTTGATGTTTAATAATATTTATATAAAGACGAAAAGGTAATAAGCTAAACAATGATCCTTGCAGCAGGCCATCATTAAGTTAAACGGGTATAAGAAAAGGTTAACATGAAACTTGCTTAATGGACAACGCAATTTCCAAATTTGTTCATTTTTAATTAGAAGATGACAGATAGAAGCCAGTTTTTCTGCTCTAAAAGACGCTATGCAATCAGGATTTGAAAATTTCAAGGTATTTATGAACTTTTAGTCGCGAAGTTTGAGCCATATTTCATATTAAAAGGTTTTTAACAAATGCTACTATCATTGGAACGGGTTTGTGCTGACCTTGATCTAGAGTATTCATGATAGGATTACTATGAACATACCATTTGTATTCATGATAGGATTTTTAAAGCTTCTTTATTTTCTGATTGGGTATTGGTCTGTGAATGGTCAGTCTTGGCCTTTGATGAGGGAGACGAAGTTGCCAAATTCCAACTACTTTCTTGGGAAACCGAGGTGCTTGGTGCACTTTAATGAAGGCTAATGATGGTTTTGTTGAGTGGAAACTTTTGAGCTCATGCACCGATTACTATCGTTTGTGATGGTTATTTTCAAATCTAAGAAGCAGTCTGTGCAAGCTAGATGTAAGCATAACTATGCATTGCTAAATCAGTTGTAAATTATAAGTTAAATTTATTTCTTAGTATTCTAAGGTGACTTTTCATGTCAAGCTATCTGCAAGTAGATATTCCATCTTCATTTGCAGCTTTGCTTCTGCAGAATTGTGAAGCACCGTACCCGAATCATCAGTAAGATTACTCAAACACCCTTATAATATATATTTTTTGTTTATGTTACAGGAATCTTTGGGATTCATTATGTTTTTTGCTTAAAAATAAGTATTTTTTGAGATGGTGTTTTTTGATTTTACTTACGGAAAACTACTTTTTTGCTTATTAATAAGCACGCAAGCATAACTAATAGCAAATCCCAAATACCAACTAACAAAACCAATTCTAAATTTGGGTTTCTCTCTTTGCATCATTTTTTAGACAAAAACCATAGCTGGGCATTGAATTTTGCTTTAAATACCGGTGGTTTACCTACCAATGGTGACCAACAACGTGTCAACGGTGATAAATTTTTAGGCCTGAGCCAAAAAATATTGGGTCGTACGATCACCGCAAGCGGGGGACAATTATTGGAGATGCTAAAATCAGCCAGAAAATACTTCCTAACGAAGGTATTTCTTCTACTCCTTGGATTTTGTATGTTTTAAACGTTTGGAAAATTATATCTTTTGTTGATTTCGCCAGCGTGGATTTTAAATGGCATTCATCGTGATCTGATTATATATGAAAGGTGGAGGAATAGTTGTTTAAAACAGATTATACAGAGGAAGGGATAATTGTCCATTTACGTTTGTGTGGTAAAGTGATAGTGTAAAATGACATTGAAAGACATATAAATGAAAACCCACGTTAGAAACAAAATTGTTTAAGGGGTATTTGGGTAATTATCTATATGAGCTTATTCTTATACGATGTGTTTGGTGTATGGGTTTATCAATGAGGGAATGGGTATAGAAGAGATAAAGTTGGTTTTTTAGGTAACAGGTTTGACTAAACACATTGTGAGTAGTGGTTGTATTTCTAGCAATGAAAAAAAGATTGTTTTCAGTTAATTTTGAATACCAGGCATCATGTGTAGTCATTAAAGTAAAGGTGTCTGCATAAAGATACATTAATCTTTGAAATGCAACCCATGTAGGACACATTTGTATAAAGGTTATTGATCTTGCTATACTTTTTGCTACTGGAGAATAGATAGAATAGCCCAAAATGATCTTAGGAAGGAACTTGGCATTAAAAACAACAAAATATTTTATGTACTGCAGGGTCTTGAATCTCACGGGTTGATTGTGAGGCAATCAACGATAATAAAGAAGGAAGAAGCTGGTAGTGAAGGGGAGCATAAACTTGGTTTAGTCATAAACACTAATGTGCTTTACTTATACTGTTATGCGAAGCATCTAGGTCACTTACAAGGACTTGAAATGATTAAAGAGGATAAGACTTGCTTTGATAATGAGAAAATTGACACGGAAGTTGCAACGGGAAAAGGTGTTTGTGAGGAATGGATAAAAGACTTTGTACCTGCTATAAAATGTTATTTTTTTTTAAAGTGATTTATTTAATATTACTTTATATATGACCATTATTGCATTTAAAGAATTCAACTTTTTTGTTCAAATATGAGAATAAGCAATTTAGAAAGAGATGATTTTTATTCTCTCACAAAGTTGTTATATTTTGTTTAGCTTAGAAAAGATGTGAATGCATGATTCCATTTGTAATAAATAAGAGTCATTTGGTCTCTTGGCCGCACTAGCTTACAAACATTACGCAATCAACAATTAGATACAATATGTGGCGAATGCATAATGATACATTTGTATGTAGATGAGAGGGTAATATATTTTTAGTGCCATGAACTTTAGCACGGAAATATTGAATTTTACAATACAATTTATCTTATCAATCATCTATATATCAAGTTATCAACATGAATACACAAGTTATGCACGTGAGTTCAACATAGATAGATAGATGAATGAATAGACTTAATATCGAGTATTTGTGGAAATCAAACTATCACGCTACATGAATTGATCATGTCGATCTGGGCCTTAACACTTAATGGTTATGTTAAATTCGAAATGAACTCAACTTATTTTAAAACTATTTGGCTAAGAATTGCGATGTACTTTTCAACTAGATGCCTCATTAGATTTATACCTCAACGGTTTACGTTGAACATTACGTAAAGAACAATATTATACAACCCGTGCGCATCGTACAGGTCAGAATGCCTCAGCTGAACAATAGCTACGAACATTTAGATCTAGCCCGTGTGCAATGCACGGGTCAATAAGTGCTGAAGATTACGCTATGAACACTTATATATAGCCTGTGTGCAACGTACGGGTCTTCATGACTAGTATCTATTAAAATCGAATTGATTGCAAAGAAATATAAATACTAATCTTGCTTTAACATGATTGCGCATGGGCCACTCTAAATACCCAAGATGATTATCTTAATCATTATATGCTTTATCTTTATTATCAAAAGTTACATAAAATTATGTGATCATTGACTTTTTTCTTATTTTTACTTTTTAGTTATTACTCCATATTAGTTAATCATTGTTTATCTAAGTAATTTTCTTTTTCTTTTTTGCTTATTTATTTATTTTTATAATTATTTTTACTTTTGTCATATACATATACATATCTAGTGTACAAATACTACAATTCTACTTTTGAATTAACAATTAGAAATACAATATAAAGAATGTTACATAATTATTTTGTGAGGTAAATATTTTCTGAAATATATTCGCTAAACACATTTTGACGACTAACTTACGTGTCCTCCCATCCAGATGCATTTTCACTCTTACATGTAATCTAAAGTGGATGAGTTAATGGTAACGGGCAAACTTCGTGTAGTGCCGCCTTAATATAACGGTTACCATTCACATGAGCAATCACAATTTTCTACGAGCTATGTCTTGCTGGTTCCTCGTTCACTACAACAGAACGCCGCAAATACCATCACTACAGTAAAATCACACCTCACAAACTCCACTCACAAAAAATATTCCTTTGATATAACACACCAACAAAATTGCCCCTTTTTGTTATAACCAAAAAAAACATAAATCACACACAAACCTCCTTTGTGTTAAAAATGAATCAAACAGATTTGTTTGACCGAAAGAAAAGAATAATGAAACAGATTTGTTTTGTTTTGTTTAAGAATTCGGGAGTGACGTTAGGGTATTGTGGATTAGGATAGACGTTTTTTGTTTTTGTTGATTGTTGTTGTTTGACAAGAAGATGGATAGGATTAGTGAGGTTTATGGATAGGATATGGGTTTAGATGATGGTTATGTTTTGTTTTCTTTGACCAATGAGGATGTATGAAGATCTCTCTACCCCTTTCGGTTTGCAATATCCATTGTACTCGAATAAATTAGTCAAAGTCAAACAGCAATTTAAACAGTTCAGATTAAATCTTAGTTTGATCCGACGGTTAATATATAATGCCATGTCATCATTTTTTCTCTCTGGTCCGTCGGCAATATATAAGGAAAACGTAAAAAAAGCAGACAAAAATGTTTAAAAATGAAGGAAAACGTAAAAAAACGTTGTTATACATTTTCGAACAAAAACTAAAAAAAATAGATGAAAACATATAAAAAGGGAGTAAACGTAAAAAAAACAGACAAAAATGTTTAAAAATGAAGGAAAACGTAAAAAAATGGACGAAAACGTAAAAAAACAGACAAAAACGAAAAAAAGACGGACAAAAACGTAAAAAAACGAACATGGACATATAAAGATGGTTGAAAACGTATAAAAACGGACAATAATGTTAAAAAACGGACGAAAACGTAAAAAAAGGGACGAAAACATTTAAAAACGGACGAAAACATATAAAAATGTACGAAAACGTATAAAAGTAAAAAAAAAAAAGGACGAAAACGTAACAAAATGGACAAACGTAAAAAAAGAAACGCAAAACGTAAAAAAAAACGGACGAAAACGTAAAAACACTGACAAAAACGTAAAAACAGTCAAAAAGTAAACACGACGAAAACGTAAAAAAACGGACGAAAATGGATAAAAACGAGTTTGAGCCAAAAAAAGGTTAAATATAATTTATTTTGATATAATTACACCGCTGGACGCTTAGTCTAGTGGTTGGGGCGTTGGTTTTTGGGCAACAAGACCCGAGTTCGAGCCTGTGATGCCCTTTTTAATTCATTTAAAAAAATAAGGACTAACGATGCAAAAAATACTAACGGAGGGACTAACGGGAAAATAATATTTATACACTTAACGGTCAAACTAATGGCTCATCCAAAATAGGGACTAAATGAGTGCAAGGTTTCAAAAATAGGTATCTCTGGTGTAATTAAAACGACTTACGGACTAAACATGAAATCTGAGCAAACCACAGGGACCAAACGTGTAACTTTTTCTTTATTTTGGGTACACCATGGTCTCGACAAGGCTTGGGCCGAGCCCAACAACCTTCGACCTTGGTTGACTTTTTGACCCCGTGACTTGCACAAAGTACTTATTAACTTATTTGGTACTTAAAGTAAATTATAACGTAAACTATTAGGATCAAAATTGGCTTAGGGCTCAAACTTAATTTTTTGGGCTTTTGACTTGTACGGCACAGTTGGGCCGAACCCAACTTAATTTCGGAATTGTTTGACTTTTTGACCAAACGACGTATTTGATGTGTTAAATTAATTTTTAGAACTTAACGGTATATATATCGTAACTTAAAAAGGTTATCTTGGGAATTAAATGTTCTAAAGATTAGTAATGCTGAGAAGAATACTCTAACAGTACTAACTACTAGTGTATATCTGAAGACTTCTCAAGTTATAACTAACAGTACTAACTGAAGTTAGCACTGCTAGTACAAACAAAGGTACTGTTGATTCCTACTGCTGGATGGATAAGTGTCGGGTATACTACTGCTGGTTGGATAAGTATAAAAAGATATTTGTGTATAAAAGTCAAGTATATACAGTAGATAATATCTTTGATTTGTAGTCAGTCAAACAAGTTGTAAACATAGATACATGTTGTATCTTAGCTACTGACACACTCAACACAAGCAAAGCAAGTAGTTCGACAAGAGTTATCATTTATTGTAAAGCTATTCTTTGGACTATAAAAGGAAGATCTTAGACTAGATGTTATGTGTATTTAATTCATATGCTTAGAATATCTATCAAGAACAAAGAACATAACTTATCATAGAAATCATAAGTCATAGAAACATATAGATTCATGGTTTTTGTAACCCTAGTGATAGCGAAGATCACTCGTATTATTTTCAATAATATTGAATTATTTGGTATTAAACTTTTATTGTTCATTGTTCATTACACAAGCAGCACTGTTCCATTTCCAATAACAAATAACCTTCTAAGTGTGGTTAAGTAGATTCCGCATACTTAACCATATTAACTCAAAGTATCACATACACAAGTTACAAAGGACTAACATCCTTAAAGTGTATCGATTCACCTCACAATTGGTATCAGAGCAAGGCTAATATATTTGATTTAGAAGAAGAAGAAGAAATGGATGTGGAAAATACTCAGGCTACAAATATTGCTGCAAAGTTACCTATGCTCAAACAAAATGAGTTTGAGTTGTGGAGGTTAAGGATTGAGCAATACTTCATGGTTCAAGATTATGCTCTCTGGGATATCATTCTGTATGGTGATTCTTTTACACTAGGTTATACAGATGTCATTCTTGAAGGCAAAATAGTTCGGAAGATAAATATTGGACCAGTTACCTATGAAGATAGGATACAGAAGAGGAATGATCAAAAGGCAAGGAATTTGCTGCTTATGATCATTCCTGGTGAACAGATGCTATCTTTTAGCAAGTATCCTGATGCAAAAACTCTTTTTGAAGAGATTTGTGCATGGTTTGGTGGTAATGAAAGTACCAAGAAAACACAGAAGACATTGCTGAAACAACAATTTGAAAACTTTAGTTCAAATAGCAATGAATCTCTTGATAAGCTGTTCTCAAGATTACACAAGCTTGTCAGTCAGTTAGCTGAATTGGGAGTTGAGATAGCCATGGAAGATTTCAACATGAAGTTTTTAAGAAGTCTACCTGATGAATTTCATACTCATGTGGTTGTCTGGATGAATAAGCCAGACATTAAAACCATGAAACTCAATGATTTGTACAACAATTTCAAAATTGTTGAACAAAGTCTGAAGAAGTCTGGAAACTACAGTACTAGTTCTGGGAATGTGGCACTTTTTTCATCTCCCAATTTTAGTAAGTCAGAAGAGGTAGATGAAGATGAAGGTGGTTCTACAGTTAACTTTGGTGGTTCTACTGCTAGTTCACAAAAGAATGTTGATGGACTTGGAGATTCAACATTCTATGCATTTGTTACCAGTCAAACTTGTGGTTCTCTTCTAACTCATGAAGACCTTAATCAGGTGAATTATGATGACTTAGAAGAGATGGATATAAAGTGGCAAGTTGCTTTACTTAGCATGAGGGCTAAGAAGTTTTGGCTCAAAAATGGAAAGCAGATTACCATTAATGGTAATGAAACTGCTGGGTTTGATAAGATGAAAGTAGAGTGTTTCAATTGTCACAAGTTTGGACACTTTGCAAGAGAGTTGATTGCGTGGTTTTGTAACCTTACAACAGGTTTTACCTCTCGAGGGATCTCAAGAGGCTTACAACCCCACCAGGCAGTGTACCTGACCGATGTAGTATAGTGTAGTGGTAAGTACGGGGGATTGATCGTTCTCCACAGGGAATAGTGTTCGTTAGGTATGAAAGGCTACTCTAATTAGGTCTAAGGGTTGAGGAAGATTCTTTTTTGTATTTTTATAGTTTTAATGAAAGCAAGTAAAATCTCGGTTTTGAAGGAGTGGGCGGAATTAATTGCTAGTCAACTAACCCAAATTACTACGAATGCAAATAAAATAAATAACTGAAAATAAAATGTGGTGAGAAACTTATGTGTAGAGAAATGTGTTTACTTAGATTTCCTTACTCCCTAACTATCTTTTACCGGTTAATTAGTGTGTATTAGTTGCGTGGATGACAGGTGTATTCCTTAATACCATTCGTGGGGTGGCGTACTTACTTCCCCAACTCTACAAGCTCCTACTTCACTCCTATGTCGAGCCGGCTAGGAAGCTCCTAACATGGGATCACTAGAATTCGCTTGTGCATTAAATACAACCATAAAAACCTTTAGTACGCGTTTGGTTCATGTTTCTTAAGACGTTCAAGCAAGTTACCGAATAGGAAGTTAGCCAGTTTTCTTAAGCCTAACATAGATAAACAATCATCCAATACAACTAACAACACACTAACAACCAATAATCAATAGCTAGGTTTCATTAGATCTAAGCAAACACAAGATAAATTTAGCCTAACATGTTAAACAAAAGACAAGAATAAGATAGAATCAAACAACACATAGACATATTGAATGATTAATTGATAACTTATCTTTCAATGAAACATGGAAGATCTCAAGGCAAAAAGCCCTGAAAAAGTAGCTAAAATCGTCTTAGGGTTTTTCCCAAAATTCCACACACTAAGCTCCCTCTAATGACAAAAAATTAGAAAACTATATATAGATTTTTGGATCTGACGGCGTCACCTTATGGAGTGTAACGCCGTCACCTCGCCGCTTTTAGGGTTCCCGGATGACCTTCTTGACGCCGTCCCTCTTTAGCTCTTCCAAAATCCATTCTGGCTTATCAAGGCTTGACGCCGTCAGCTCGTGAACGTGACGCCGTCCCCTTATGATTTAAGCCGTGACGCCCTTGATCAAGTTAAAGCGTGACGCCGTCAGAATTCATATGCTATTTTCACTGGCTTATCATGAGTAAATTTCACGTCCAACTTTTCTTGCCAAAGCATGACGCCGTCCAGAGTAAATTCTGACGCCGTCAAGAGTAACTTTTAGCCGATTATTGAGACTTTGTCGTTTTCTTCACTTTAATGCTCCAAAAACGTCCAAAATGCCTCCTTTTCCAGATTTCTCCTCAAAAGTACCTAAAATGACAAAAGGAACGATTTAGGGCAATATTTGATCAAATAAATACGATTTAGGGCTTAAATGACCCCTTAAAAGCGGTACACTTTTCGCCTCATCAAATACCCTTACACTTGAGATTTGCTTGTCCTCAAGCAAATGCGCTTTTATTCTAATCAAAATATAAGTTAGGGGTCATTTAATGCTAATATAAAAGTAATTACAACAAATAATCGTTCCACTTCAATCATAATAAGCACGGAGATTATAAACTAGCACCTCACAAGTAGTGTTTAGATACTCACATCTCTCAAGTGTCATCAAAATAAATCTCATAAATGAAAACGGATAATATCTCTCACTACCTGTCATAGCAAATAGATTACCATAGGCTTGGGAAAGGATCGAAAACCTCCTCCACTAGGCGTAAGCACCAAAGATAAACTATCAAAGAGGGCTTTTAAACGGGTTATAACGTTAGGTGTAGGGAAAAGGAAAACACGGTTTTGTTGGATAAAGGATATTTTACTGGTGGCTAGTTAAAGATCTTGATCAATTACATGTACTATACAATGTTGCTAAGCCAAGACTCGACTCAATCTTAAGCTAAAAACAAAATAACAAAAACATAAAATAAACATAAAATGAAACGGGATGGTAGTCCGTATGTTTTTTCTACTTTTCTTTTTCTCATTTTTTTGTATTTTTCTTGATTTTTTTTGATTTTTTTTTTTTTTTTTTTTTTTTTTTTTTTTTTGCATACACTTTTGCCCTACCATCCAAAATAATACATCATAGGGGCATTGCATTCCCCTTACACTTGAATTTTTACATAACTTTACAAATACTAATCTAATGACTCGAATTAAGATAATCGAAAAACTTGGAGTACTTTTAGAATATTTAGCACATATGGGGGTAATAAATGATGTTCTTCCCCATTACTCCATTATACTAGTACTTTACCCATGAGTCCCAATCGTCCCAAAACAATATGTACAAGGATATGACTCGACTTAGCAACCATGTAATCAACTAGATAATTAACTTGGGTTTAAACAAATGTTGTCACAATAATGCACTAAAAATGAGTGCATACAAGGTAGGCTAAGGCGATTTGGGTGTACATTTTAGTGGGGTGTAACAAATTCTTCCTTTAAGTAAAATGCTTAAAGGTCGAAACGAAAAGATAGGCTCTGAGGGGTGTACTAGGGGTATCGTGTACTAAAAATGAGTACAACGCAAAGGGTGTGGGGGAATTACTTGACCAATGTAGCCAATGTAATTATAACAAAAACACAGGTGTAAAACAATGGGTTAATCCTAATGCCTCTTATCATGTAGTAAATCTAACTACACGAATGTAGTCTCACTTGTGGCCTCGGAATGGTCCTAACGCAAGTTCTAGAATCTAAGTGCTACCGGTACACACATCATAGCATAAATGCTTTTCCTACCAATTCTAGGGGCGAACCTCACATATTTGGGGGTGGAAAATTTTTTAGTGGTACGGTTTTTGTGCTAGTCATATAACTCCTATCCGTGAGACGCTTATTAGAACTAAAGTTTCACTCCTAAATGTTGTAAAAAATTTTAAATTTGGCACTAAAATTACCTTAACAAGTATTTCTCTCAGTTTTATTACACATCTATTATTAAACAAACAAAAATCAAGCGTAATTGTATTCTCTAATCGTACTTTTACCCTCCCCTTACACTTAAGATGAACATTGTCCCCAATGTTCAAATAACAAGATGTAAAAGCAAAAAAGTAAAAGAATGAAATCAAATACTCCCCTGATTCGCTCGGTGGATAATGAAATTACACGGTTAAATCTTCCTCCAAAGAGAATGTTGAAACTCCATGACTAATGCATCGCCATAAGCTTGATTCCATAAACATCTCCTTGTCCAAAATAACCTGTTAAACCTGAGAAAACAAACACGAAAACCTGCATAACATCGGCGGGAAAAAAATCTATATATAAGGATATAATGCTTGTGGAATGATAATTTTGCAGATTCCTGGAGATTATAAGTTGGAGATTTTAATAAAAAAAACTTTCTAAAAACAAAACTTTCAAAAATTTCTGGAAATTAAATCTGACGCCGTCAGGTTATAACCCCTGACGCCGTCAGAAATGACCTGACAAAAATTTTCATTTTTAGTTTCCGGAAAATTTCTGGAAAAACCTTTACCTTACTTCCTGGAAATCCTGCAAAACCTCATTATGACTCGATACAAGCATTTGACTCAAACAAATACTAATATGTATGCTAATTTAATATTATTATGATTCATGTTCATTTGTGTTCTAATAAACCGATTTAGATTTCCCTTACACTTAACTTTTGCAAAATACCTTTATATGTAGTTAAGACGAAGTTAAAAACAAAATAAAGCATTTTCACAATTTAGTTTTGAACATGAATCAATAAGAATAAAAATTAAACATACATACGGAAACAAATAAAATCAAACAAACAAATAAACACACAAAGTAAATAAATAAAGTAAAGCTTGGGTTGCCTCCCAAGAAGCGCTTTTCTTTATTAACGAGTCTTGTAGCTAGACTCAAAGTCACGTACATTACGTGACTCCATTTTGCATAAAGAATATGGTTTTAAAGCTTTGTATCACTCTTTCATCCCACTTGTATTCCGGACCTAAGGCCAAACACATCGAATACTTAACTCTAGCCCTTCCTTGGTTATTGTTATCAACCTCGAGTGCTGGGATATTATCGACATCCAAGCCCTTAATGCCCTTAAATTTTGGTTCGAACTTAGAGAAACGAGACACATTATGGGGCATCAGGTACTTGATGCATCCTATTTCGCTGGAGAATGTCACACTACCTTCATTCTTATCATAAATTGCTTGGGACGTTCTTATGAAGGGTTCTCCTAAAACTATCTCGCCTAAATATGGATCTATAATCCCCCTTATATCTTCTAGGATCACAAAATCACATTGGTAAACGAAATCTCCGATAAAGACGTGTAAACCACTTGCTAGACCTACAAAATTGCACATCTGATTGGGGTCATACGGGTCTTGTCTAGGGTTCAGCTCATTGCTCATGATCTAGTTATAGTAAAGCCTAGACATGAAATTCATTGGTGCCTTGAGATCAATATAGGTATGCTCCCTGAACATGTGACCAATCATGCATGGAACCTTCACATTAAAATAACCCCCCTTTCTAATCCATGGGTACTTACGATTTTTAGCGGGGCAAGGACATTTAAAGATAAACTTATGGTGACTTAATCCTTCTAGAATTGGTGAGGAATTGTGAACTAACATTAAGTCATCTCTAAGCTCAATCTCACTGCTCGTGCTAAGGCGGGCGAGTCTCTTCTCTCTGTCAATTAACTCATTAAGCTCATTGAATGCCTTAATCTCCCTATCCATAGTGACGAACCAATTACGAACAAACACACAAAGAAAGTAGATAGACTAAAGAAAACCTAGAAAAATAAAATAAAAATCTCACTAGAAAGGAATCTAGTGAGTAGACCTAATAGAAATAAAAATTCAACCTAAACAATAACTATTCCCCGGCAGCGGCGCCAAAAACTTGATTGCGTGGTTTTGTAACCTTACAACAGGTTTTACCTCTCGAGGGATCTCAAGAGGCTTACAACCCCACCAGGCAGTGTACCTGACCGATGTAGTATAGTGTAGTGGTAAGTACGGGGGATTGATCGTTCTCCACAGGGAATAGTGTTCGTTAGGTATGAAAGGCTACTCTAGTTAGGTCTAAGGGTTGAGGAAGATTCTTTTTTGTATTTTTATAGTTTTTATGAAAGCAAGTAAAATCTCGGTTTTGAAGGAGTGGGCGGAATTAATTGCTAGTCAACTAACCCAAATTACTACGAATGCAAATAAAATAAATAACTGAAAATAAAATGTGGTGAGAAACTTATGTGTAGAGAAATGTGTTTACTTAGATTTCCTTACTCCCTAACTATCTTTTACCGGTTAATTAGTGTGTATTAGTTGCGTGGATGACGGGTGTATTCCTTAATACCATTCGTGGGGTGGCGTACTTACTTCCCCAACTCTACAAGCTCCTACTTCACTCCTATGTCGAGCCGGCTAGGAAGCTCCTAACATGGGATCACTAGAATTCGCTTGTGCATTAAATACAACCATAAAAACCTTTAGTACGCGTTTGGTTCATGTTTCTTAAGACGTTCAAGCAAGTTACCGAATAGGAAGTTAGCCAGTTTTCTTAAGCCTAACATAGATAAACAATCATCCAATACAACTAACAACACACTAACAACCAATAATCAATAGCTAGGTTTCATTAGATCTAAGCAAACACAAGATAAATTTAGCCTAACATGTTAAACAAAAGACAAGAATAAAATAGAATCAAACAACACATAGACATATTGAATGATTAATTGATAACTTATCTTTCAATGAAACATGGAAGATCTCAAGGCAAAAAGCCCTGAAAAAGTAGCTAAAATCGTCTTAGGGTTTTATCCCAAAATTCCACACACTAAGCTCCCTCTAATGACAAAAAATTAGAAAACTATATATAGATTTTTGGATCTGACGGCGTCACCTTATGGAGTGTGACGCCGTCACCTCGCCGCTTTTAGGGTTCCCGGATGACCTTCTTGACGCCGTCCCTCTTTAGCTCTTCCAAAATCCATTCTGGCTTATCAAGGCTTGACGCCGTCAGCTCGTGAACGTGACGCCGTCCCCTTATGATTTAAGCCGTGACGCCCTTGATCAAGTTAAAGCGTGACGCCGTCAGAATTCATATGCTATTTTCACTGGCTTATCATGAGTAAATTTCACGTCCAACTTTTCTTGCCAAAGCATGACGCCGTCCAGAGTAAATTCTGACGCCGTCAAGAGTAACTTTTAGCCGATTATTGAGACTTTGTCGTTTTCTTCACTTTAAAGCTCCAAAAACGTCCAAAATGCCTCCTTTTCCAGATTTCTCCTCAAAAGTACCTAAAATGACAAAAGGAACGATTTAGGGCAATATTTGATCAAATAAATACGATTTAGGGCTTAAATGACCCCTTAAAAGCGGTACACTTTTCGCCTCATCAAGAGAGTGCAGAAAGCCAAAAAGAAAAGATAATAGGACCAGTTGGTATAAGCAAGATAGAAAGAAGGAAGTCACTGTGGAAGAGCCAAAGGCTATGCTAGCCATTGATGGTGTTAGCTATGATTGGAGCTTCATGGCTGATGAAGAGGAAGCACCAAAAGAAGCTGCAATGGTGGCAACTAAGACTGCATTGATGCCATTTTTTGATTCAGAGGTAAATTCTATAATCAAGTGCACTGAATCCTGCTCTGCTCTTAATGCTTATGTAAAACTTAAAAAGTAATTTGATTATCAACTAGAAGAGCTATATAAAACAATGGCTAACTTAGCTAATCATAAAATAGGTCTAGCTGTTCTTGAAAAATAAATTTTGCATAATAGAGGAAATGAATCTAATTTTAGTGATGACATGGATGCACTAAAAAGAAACTTAGAGTTCAAAGAAGACTGCATTAATGTGCTGAATGAATCACTAGCAAAGCACAAAAAAGCAAATGAAAATGTTAAGATAACAGTAGATACACTAGCTTATGCTTCAGATGGAATCAATAAGATTTGGGAAGCTTAAGTTGTTAATAAAGCTAAATCTGGTATAGGTTACAAATCTGTTCCTCCACCATTCAGAGGTGTTCCCTCACCTCCAGGTATTGACCTAGCCTACACAGGATTAGCTGAATTTCAAGACCCAATAATGGAATATGGTTCTAAGTCTACTGAGAGTCCTAAGGTAGAGAAAGTAAGTGAAAGTATAAGTAATACTTCACTTCCAGAGGACAAGGTGTCCTCTGATAGGAAATTAGGTATTGTAGTCATTGAGGACTGGAAATCTGATGATGATGAAGATCAACAGGTTATGTCTAAACCTGATGTGGTTAAGAAAGCAGCAACAAGTGTTCCTAAGATAGTCAAACATGATACTAATAGGCCTAAAATCAATGTTAAACATGTTAGGCAACCAGTTAGATATTGTGAGCAATACAGAACCACAAACAAGCCTAAAGGCAACCAAAGGAATTGGAATGGCCTTAAGTCTCACCAACTAGGTGATGACTTTGACTTCTATAACAAAGCTTGTTTCATATGTAGACAATTTGACCATCTTGCAGCTTTCTGCAACAAAAGGGTATCTAAGAATACACACAATAGGGTGAATTTAAAAAGGAAAACTACTAAAAGTCACTATAATAATACTAGAACAACACCCAGAGCAGTTTCATTAAAGTCTGGACCAAAAGCAGTTCCTACTGCTAGACCAAAAGTTCATACTGCTAGACAAGCAGTTTCTACTGCCAGACCTTTTTACTCTGTTTACCCAAAACAAGCAGTTCAAAATGCAAAAATAACTTTCAAATATGCATCTAAAACTGCTCAAAGGCCTTTTCAATCAAAAGCAGTGGTCCAAAAATAAATTTGGCAAATGCTGTTAAGGCCTCAGCATGTTGGGTTTGGAGACAAATTAAACCCAATAGTGCATCAACCATTCTTAAGAGATTAAATTACATTGATGCACGAGGCAGATCCAAGTCAGTAATGGCTTGGGTCCCCAAAGGAAACTAATATTCCTCATTTCTGTGCAGGAACATTCAACTGATAAACAAGAGGATCAAGGATACTCGGATAGTGGATGTTCAAGGCACATGACTGGCAACATGTCTTATCTCTCAGATTTTCAATCAATAAATGGATGATATGTTAGCTTTAGAGGAGGTATTGGTGGCAAAATTTCTGGTAAAGGTACCATTAAAACTGGAAATTTAGATTTTGAAGATTTGTACTATGTGCAAGAGCTTAAGTATAATCTTTTTAGTATCTCACAAATGTGTGACAAAAAGAACAAAGTTCTTTTTACTGACACTGAATGTCTTGTACTTTCTTATGATTTTAAGATGCCTGATGAAAGTCAAGTACTTCTTAAAATTCCAAGAAAGGGCAACATGTACAGTGTTTATATGAAGAACATTGTCCCTAAAAAGGCTCTTACTTGTCTTATTGCAAAGGCCACATTGGATGAATCAAAGAAATGGCATAGAAGGCTTGGTCACATAAATTTCAAAACAATAAATAAAATTGTTAAGAATGGTTTGGTAAGAGGTTTACCTCAAAAACGATTTGAAAATGACCAAACATGCATTGCTTGTCTTAAAGGAAAACAACACAAAGCCACTTGTAAGCCCAAAATTTTTAACTCTATTGATCAATCATTGTTTATGCTTCATATGGAATTATTTGGACCTACTTCTGTTAGTAGTATGATGCATAAAAGATATTGTCTAGTTATTACTTATGACTATAGTAGATTTACATGGGTTTTCTTTTTAGGTTCTAAGGATGAGACTTCTAGCATCCTTAAGACATTCATTACACAGATAGAAAACCTAGTTGACAAGAAAGTAAAAGTCATTAGATGTGATAATGGGACAGAGTTTAAGAATAGAGTTATGGATGACTTCTGCAAGGAAAAAGGTATTAGGAGAGAATATAGTGTTGCAAGAACTCCTCAGCAGAATGGAGTTGCTGAAAGGAGAAATAGAAAACTCATAGAAACCGCTAGAACCATGTTAGCCGACTCAAAGTTGCCTATAACTTTTTGGGCTGAAGTAGTTAATACTGCTTGCTATGTCCAGAATAGGGTTTTGGTTGTCAAATCTCAGAATAAGACATCATATGAACTTTTTAGAGGTAGAACTCCTACAATAGGATTTCTTAGACCTTTTGGATGTCATGTGACAATTCTGAATACCTTAGACCATCTAGGAAAGTTTGATGGTAAAGCAGATGAACGATTCTTAGTTGGATATTCTCTTAATAGCAAAGCTTTTAGAGTATACAACTCAAGAACTAGGAGAGTAGAGGAAAACCTGCATGTGGAATTTTTAGAGAATAAATCCAATGTAGCAGGTCAAGGTCCTAATTGGTTATTTGATCTTGAGATACTAACTTATTCTATGAATTATGTGTCTGTTGTTGCAGAAACTAATGAATTTTCAAGTTCAGAAACACATGATGCAACATATGAGGCAAGGTTAGAAAAGGAGACAGATCAAGATTATATATGGATGCCAATATGGACTAGTACAAGTGTGGCTTCAACTTCAACAAATGATGAACATTCTACTGATAAAGCTAAAGAAGGGATTGAAGATGAAAGCAAGAAAGATGAGACTGAGAAACAAGAAAAACAAGGTAGCAGTACAAAAGATGTTTCTACTTCTGAGACAGAGCAACATACTGCTAGGCTTAATGTTTCTACTGATAGGCTTAATGTTTCTACTGCTGGGCCAAAATTTTCTACTGTTGGACCATCAGAAACACATGAAGCAAAATTCTCAGAAGAAGAGGTGGATTTCAATAATCTCCCACCTAACTATCATGTTCCATCTACACCACACACAAGGATTCACAAAGTCCACTCCCTGGATAATGTGATTGGAGATGTACAATCAGGGGTGAAGACAAGACAACAACTGATGTCTTCAGAACAACAAGGGCTTCTTGATGCCCTTTATGCTTAAAAACAGCATGAGTTTGCAAACTCTTGCTTGTTTGTATGTTTTCTATCACAAGCAGAACCAAAGAATGTTCTTAAAGCCCTAGATGACTCAAGCTGGTTAGAAGCCATGCAAGAAGAGCTTCTTCAGTTCAAGATTCAGAAGGTATGGGTGCTAGTTGATTTACCCAAGGGTGTAAGGGTAATTGGCACTAGATGGGTTTTCAGAAATAAAAGGGATAAAAGGGGCATAGTAATTAGGAATAAGGCTAGATTAGTAGCCCAAGGGTACACATAAGAAGAAGGGATAGACTATGAAGAGGTTTCTGCTCCAGTAGCAAGGATTGAAGCCATTATGTTATTTTTGGCTTATGCTTCATTTATGGGTTTCATAGTTTATCAAATGGATGTCAAGAGTGCTTTCTTATACGGTACTATTGAAGAGGAGGTATATGTCTCACAACCCCCAGGGTTTACTGACCCAGATCATCCAGACAAGGTGTACAAGGTAGCAAAGGCTCTTTATGGCCTTCATCAGGCTCCAAGGGCATGGTATGAAACACTGGCTTCCTATTTAATAGAAAATGGATTTCAAAGAGGCAATATTGATCAGACATTATTCATCATGAAGCACAAGAAGGATCTTTTGCTTGTACAGGTGTATGTGGATGATATCATCTTTGGATCTACAAGGAAGGAGATGTGTTTAGAGTTTGAGAAACTTAGGCATAATAAGTTTCAGATGAGTTCCATGGGGGAACTTACATTCTTTTTGGGTCTGCAAGTTATGCAATCATGTGAAGGCATATTTATTAGTCAAGATAAGTATGTTGCAAAGATTCTAAGGAAATTCAAATTTGCTGATTCAAAAGTAGCAAGCATACCAACGGACTCTGAGAAGCCACTACTTAAAAATTTAGATGGATAAAATGTAGATGTACACATATACAGATATATGATAGGCTCTTTGATGTATCTCACATCATCAAGACCTGATATCATGTTCTCTGTTTGTGCTGGTGCAAGATTTCAAGTAACTCCAAAGGTTTCTCATTTAACAGCTGTCAAGAGGATTTTTAGATATCTCAAGGGTCAACCTAGGTTGGGTCTATGGTATTCTAGAGAATCACCTTTTGACTTGGTAGCATTTTCAAATAGTGATTATGCAGGTGCAAGCTTGGACAGAAAGTCAACAACTGGAGGATGTCAATTCCTTAGGTGTAGACTTATCTCATGGCAGTGTAAGAAGCAAACAATTGTGGCTACTTCAACAACTGAAGCTGAATATGTAGCTGCTGCAAGTTGCTGTGGTCAAGTCCTATGGCTTCAAAACCAATTTCTTGACTATGGGTACAATTTCTTAAACACTATTATACATATTGATAATAATAGTACAATTTGCATAATTAAAAACCCAGTGCAACATTCTAAAACAAACACATTGAAATTAGACATCATTTTATTAGAGACTGCAATGAGAAAAAGTTGATTCAAGTTCTTAAAATTGATTCTGATCACAACTTTGCAGATCTTCTAACAAAAGCTTTTGATGTTGGAAGGTTTCAGTACTTGGTAGCAAGTATTGGAATGCTTAATCCTCAATGATTTAAAACTCTGTGTTTTTGTATATAAATTTTTGTTTGTACTGCTAGCTTTGTAAATTGGTACTGTTATTGAACAGTTTGTACTGCTAGTACAAATTCTGTTTGTTCAGTTCATACTGTTAGTCATATAAGGTTTATACTGCTATAAGACAAATGCTTTGCATTTTGTTTCTTGATTTTGGTCTAACAATTTCAGGTATGAACATTGAGCACAAAGGAAGTTTCAAGTGAAATGGAAGCAGCAGAATGATTATCTTGGTTGCTGATATAATAGGTTTATGATGGACTGAGTTTGGTAATTTTTAACAAAGGTTTACACCTAAGTTAATAAAATCTTTAAAACTTCTTTCTTGAAACCTGATTATGATGTTTCACATTGACTTGATGGCTCAGTTGGTCAGATAGTAACTGACACAACTCACTTTCTATCATTTTATACTTTAATTAGTATAATGAGCAAGTATATGGACATCTGATAGAAAGAACAGCGAACAAATGTGCATCTAACACTTGTGTTAGAAGACACAATTGTCACGAGCTGGAAAACCTGTCAAGAAAGCCCTTTGAATGGGTTTATCTTTACACAGGCAGTTATTTATAACTGAAAACATTGGTTCTCACACAACCAAAGGTTATTTTAAACTGAATTCTTGATTAAGTGTCTGTTACACACTTAATCCCTTCAAAATGGTTGAGAGCAGTATGATTTTTCAATAATAAAATCATATTCATACTGCTAAGTCAAAAGTTTCTTCAAAAGAATTTTCAAAGTGGCTCATAAAAACCATCAAATGATGGACAATGAGTCAATGCCCCATGAATCACCTCTCACAGGAGTTAACACACCTGGAAGTGATGAGGACAGCAAATAAACTCTTAAGGAATTGATGGCTACATGTACAACATTGTCTGAAAACATGTTCTAATTGGTAGATCAGATGATGGTGAGAGATCTTCCAAACAGGGGAGGAAATGATAAATCTCAGAGGAGGAAATATTTTGGTACATGGTGAGAGATCTTCCAAGCTCAGGGGAGGAAACTCAAATTGGTTGTGTATGCTCAGAATCAGGGGAGGAAACTCAAATTGATCAAGTTAAAGAAAAGACAAGAGCATAAAAGATGAAGATATCAGCTTTTTGAGAAGCTAACATGTCTTATTATTCAGCCAATAATAAGAACAAGTATTCAGTTGATGAAAACTGGGAATAATCTTTTTCAGTTGATGGAAACTAGGAATAAGCTCTTCAAATGAAGAAAGTTCAAATGAAGATTCTGGAGTATTATATATATTCAGAAGGGATGAAGCATTCAAATGGAGAAAGTTCTATCTAGGTTCTTTCAGTTACAATTTCAGTTTACTACGTTTGTTCATCACTTGCAAAGGCATGCTGAAAGATGATTTGACTTCTTGGAACAAGCATCCAATATACACAGCATCATTGCCTCTTATAATTCCTCCATCCAAGGAAATTGCATCATCTTTTATTCCAGGTATTGATTGTGTTCAAGACAAAGAATGATGATGTTATTACTGAAAGAGATTCATAGAAAGCAGATGAGTTAGACAGAAAGATATTTAATCTTGAAGAACAAAGGAAAGCTCAGATCAAGAGTCTGACTATGAAGTGTTTGAAAGATCCTCACAATCAGAATTTTATTCAAAAGAAACATGTTGATTTGGGATAAATCACAAGTTTAGGGGAGGATTGTTGGGAATTAAATATTCTAAAGATTAGTACTGCTGAGAAGAATACTCTAACAGTACTAACTACTAGTGTATATCTGAAGACTTCTCAAGTTATAACTAACAGTACTAACTAAAGTTAGTACTGCTAGTACAAACAAAGGTACTGCTGATTCCTACTGCTGGATGGATAAGTGTCGCGTATACTACTGCTGGTTGGATAAGTATAAAAAGATATTTGTGTATAAAAGTCAAGTATATACGGTAGATAATATCTTTGATTTGTAGTCAGTCAAACAAGTTGTAAACATAGATACATGTTGTATCTTAGCTACTGACACACTCAACACAAGCAAAGCAAGTAGTTTGACAAGACTTATCATTTATTGTAAAGATCTTCTTTGGACTATAAAAGGAAGATCTTAGACTAGATATTATGTGTGCTCAATTCATATGCTTAGAATATCTATCAAGAACAAAGAACATAACTTATCATAGAAATCATAAATCATAGAAATATATAGATTCAAGGTTTTTGTAACCCTAGTGATAGTGAAGATCACTCGTATTATTTTTAATAATATTGAATCATTTGGTATTAAACTTTCATTGTTCATTGTTCATTACACAAGCATCACTGTTCCATTTCCAATAACAAATAACCTTCTAAGTGTGGTTAAGTAGATTTCGCATACTTAACCATATTAACTCAAAGTATCACATACACAAGTTACAAAGGACTAACATCCTTAAAGTGTATTGATTCACCTCACAGGTTAAATGGTTTTTGGACTAAAAATGGATGATTGGGCCCATTATAACCATTTCGGCCCAATAGTGGATTTGGGTGAGAAAAATGAGTTCTCGAACACTTGTCGACCTTTTACAAATGTTTTAACTTGTTAAAACGTTATATATCGATTAAAACCGTTTTTAACTTGTTTTGACACTTTAAGTCCAATAAGACTAATAAATGGACTTTTCAGCCCAAAGTCATAAATGTTGACTTTTTGTTGACTTTTGGAAGTATTTTGACTAAACGTTGATTTTTGTATCGAAACTTATAACTTAGAAGTAAACGTAACGATAAATATAGTTATAACGATAAATATATATTTTCGATTAGTTTTGCAAATATAGTTAACGTAAGGGATTATTTGAGGAAATTGCAACACTTGGGAAAAATGGAAAAGTTTGAATAAACGAATGGGTCATGCCCGAATTTTCTAAAATTTTGACATTTAGAATATTTTCAGATGAAAACCGACTAAAAGACGAAACGAATTATTTTTATTATTAAAAATATTAATTCTTCTGAATTAATATTTTTAGACTTTATAAGACTTATAAATATTTTTATTATTAAAAATATTAATTCTTCTGAATTAATATTTTTAAACTTTATAAGACTTATAAATTTATGTTATATATTTATACACTTACATTTTATTTAGTTTTTCTAAATTAAATACTTATAAATTCCTTTTATAATTGGCATTATATTATAAATAATTATAATATTTATAATATAATAATACCCCACTATCACCATTATTATACTAATTTTTCAATATCTATTTAATTAATTATAAGTCCTAATTAATTAAATATTTGATTATTAAATCTTACTTAGTATATATATATATATATATGAGGGTTGAGAATATATATATATATATATATATATATATATATATATATATATATATATATATATATATATATATATTATATATATATATATATTATATATATATATCTACATATTATATATAACAGGATGCGTACGACGTCATCAAATGCATGATTGATGAATAAGCGCTGGATTGATGAGTAATCATGCTCTTATTCCACCTAAGCAGTCCACCTAAGCAAAGTTTGACTGAACAAAATTCGTATGTTGACTTTTAATTCCGAAATTTTAAAAAGGATTCTAAATATTCGAACTTGGGTTGTTTACATAGCTTAAGTATACGTCAATGTTACCATTAGACCAAGTTATATTTTGTGATATAACTCGCACAAAAAATAACTATAATCTTCTTCTTTGATTACCAGGCGGAATATTTAGGCGGAATATTTGGAATGGTATATGTATTTTCTAAACATGTATCCCGGATTTTTTTAAAAGATATGTTTAATTTTAATTTGTAGAGGATATAGTTTGAAAGATAAGTTTGGAATGTATTTTGTATAAATCTTTTGTTCCCATATTTAAGATCAGAGTTCTACCCTATCACTATATATACATCATATATACATCATATATATACCTCATATTATAACGTTTTTTATAAACTCAAAAAAAGAATAAACTCTATTGATAATAATATAGCCATTATGCACGGCCAAAGACACTCTGCAAGGCTTGCAAAAGGAACTGACAAGAAGAACATGAGTGCTTCTTTGGGAGGTATGTTTTTTACATGTAATTTAATCATTAGAATGTAATTTAATCATTAGTTTGCTAGCACTGCCAGACTCTGTTGGTAGTACTGCTCGATGTACATGATACTGCTTATGTGTGTTTGTACTGCTGGAGATACTTGATACTGCTTATGTGTGTTTGTATTGCTCGATATATTTGATACTGCTTATGTGTGTTTGTATTGTTTGTTAATAAACGATGGTGCATGTAAATATTAGCTTGATTATACAGCAACAACATAAAAATTACAATATTAAAAACTATTAATATAAATTAACAATATAAGTAATACATTAATGAGGATAGCATATGTTATGTAAATAATCTGATGTTTTAACACATGAATGTTTTTTAACGAATAATTTATTCGTAAATTTGTTATAATCTTATTTATGTTGTTGTTGGATCAATCTAATGCCTTATTAAAAACTATTAATATAAATTAACAATATAAGTACTGCTCGATGTACATGATACTGCTTATGTGTGTTTGTACTGCTGGAGATACTTGATACTGCTTATGTGTGTTTGTATTGCTCGATATATTTGATACTGCTTATGTGTGTTTGTATTGTTTGTTAATAAACGATGGTGCATGTAAATATTAGCTTGATTATACAGCAACAACATAAAAATTACAATATTAAAAACTATTAATATAGATTAACAATATAAGTAATACATTAATGAGGATAGCATATGTTATGTAAATAATTTGATGTTTTAACACATGAATGTTTTTTAACGAATAATTTATTCGTAAATTTGTTATAATCTTATTTATGTTGTTGTTGGATCAATCTAATGCTTTATTATATGAACGTCTTTATATATTGATTATAGTTCCTGATGCAAATACAAGCAATACCATACAGAAGAAACATACTAAAGCCTCTTCACAAGGTATTCTATTCTTATATAGGTTTTCGTGAATCCTACATTAATTTGTTTTAATTTACCATATAAGTTTATGATTTGTATCCACCTTCAGATACAACAAGCAGAGGCTCTGGCAGTCACGTTCATCCTAAAACCCCTTCACAAGGTATTTTGTTGTTGTATATGTCTTTCATGTATCGTATATTAGTTTGTATTGTTTTACCCTGAAAGTTGTTGATTCTGTATTTGGTAATCATCCATATCATAATTTTGATACAACAGGTACAAGATCAACCAACCATGTTTCCGATGTTGTTACACGATCAACAGGTATTAGCTTCATCAATGTTTTATTGCAGTAACTTTGTTGATATTTTATTTATGTACATTTTACATGATGTTTATATTATGTTACTTAATTTTTAACTGCTAAATTAGTAGGAAATATAGGTTTGGTTCAGCCATCTTCTTCGTCTGAATTGGATAATTCCATATTTCAAAGTGATACACCCCGTAGTATATCTGGAACAGTTGTTTCTGATGTCGTTGCTAAAGCTAGAGGTAGTACATTGAACATTAATTTTTTTATTTAATACAGTAATACATTGTATTTATACAATCGTAATTGTTCCAGCATCTAAACCACCTGCAAAGGGCAGATTTGGCCACGTCTCATCATCTTTTGAGTCACAACCATCTCATGAAGGTAACATGTTTCTAAACTGATCGTGTTCATATTATAAATTGTGATTATAGTATACACATTAAGTATGTTTGTACATTCTAAATTGCGGTAAATCTATATCCATTGAATAATAGGAGCTGTTCAATCATTAAAAAGGAAATCTACCAGTCAATCAAGCTGTTTTGAAAACACACTCCACGTATGAAAACTCTAGGATTGATTCTTCCAACTTTCAATCTCAATCAGGTATGAATATTTGTTTATAAAAACCCGCACCTTTATTGTTATATGTTATACAACAATTTGTTTTGTTATTGTTGCTAGGGGCGACAAACTCAAAAGGTGATTCTAAAAGATTTGCTTATATTAGAAATCAACAAAAAGATTTGAGGTACCAATCAACATCTTCGGACGCACCTTCACATCGGAACAAAAAAAACCGTTATGCATACATCGTCTTATGGAAAATTTCCTTCAGGTTTTGTACAAACATTCTGGATAATGTCTGTTCCAGATTGCTTATTTTATATAAATAACATTGTCATAATTTCTTTGTGTATTCGTAGGATCTAATTCTCATCCAAGTAAAAACAATGGAAAGAGTATGTCCACAATTAAAAGTCCTAAGCCAGGTTTATTTAAAATGATTGATTCATTATACATATTTCATTTTAATGTGATATAAAAAAAAAACAGCTTTTTCTATATATATATTTTTTTAATTTTTTTAGCGGTGAGAGAGAGAACAATGACTCTCATTAAAGATGTCAGTCCGATGAATGTGAACATGGCCATTAAAGGAAGATGCATCTCCGTATGGCATTCACACAAATTTCACGAAGAACACGATCCTTACAGTCTTGACTGTGTTTTCCAGGATGAAGAGGTATATCAGATGAAATTAGTAAATACCTATATTTGTGTATATTTATTATATATGTTAAATTGATATTTGAACTATATGTACAGTCGAACCGTATCCAAATCTATGTCAAAAAAGAGTTTATGTTTAAATTTGAACCTCTTTTATGAGAAGGTCAATGTTACATAATCTCTAATTTTGGAGTTAGCAGAGAATGCCGGAAGGTTACCTTTGTTACCAAACCAGTGGAGAATATCTTTTTATAAAGGAACCGAGGTTACCCGTATTGATCACATCGACGACAACTTTGTTGGGTTCGTTAACGAGCCATTCTCAAGTATTCTCGATACAGATAATGAATACCACGAACATGATTCTGTTGGTATGTGTTTTTTTTTAAATTATATACAACAGTTGGTGTTACTTGAATGTTTATGTGCATATTTTTATAACAAATGTTTTTCCAGATATTGTTGGTACAGTCGTAGCTATTGGGAAAATAGTGACGTTGACCAATTCTGGCGGTCCTAAGCTACGGAGGACAATTGTCGTTGAAGATGCCGAGTAACTATATTTTATAAATTATTATTTGTTTAAAATAAAATAACGTGTATAGAATAGTATTCATTTGTAATCATATATTGAGTGTACCCTATTTTATGCAGATCTCTGAGAATTGATTGTACTTTTTGGGATAATTGGGCATTAATGTGGAATGACTACGACAACAAACGTGACGAGCTTTGTCATATAGACATCCTCTTGATGCTGGGGAAAGTGAAATATTGGGACAGTAAGTTTTATAGATGACTTTTAAATTTTTGGTTACGTAATTAAGATTTTTAATTCATATTAATAGATTTTAAAAGTGTCTATATTTGTTGTGCAACACAGATAAGCCATCAATACATAATGCTTTGTTTGGCACAAGAATATTCATAAACAGGGATGTGCCACAATTGTTGGATTTCCGGAAAAGGTATATACATTGATACCGGCACATGTGTGTTTTAGTTTTAAACTAAAAACATGTTAAATTTATTAGGAACCTATTTATACGTTTCACAGATACGAAGAGCAGGAGGGGTATGATGCAGGTGAATTCAGAATTGAGGATCATTCAGTTGGCAGCCGTGTTGTTACGCCTGCGGAGTTCATGCACGGCTGTGTGAAGCAAATAGTTCGAACAATTCGAAGCATTGAACCGGTAAAACAAAATTTATTGTTATGGGTATAATATAAATATTATTTTATCACTAATTAAACACACGTTAGTAATGTTTATATGTGTTTTTGTATCTAAATACAGGAGTCACACTGTGTAGTTTATGCAGAAGTACATAGCATACAAGAGGAAAATGGGTGGGTTTATACGGGTTGCAAATCATGCAGTACAAGAGTGACACCAATTGTTTCAAAGCGCAACTCGGGCGCAAGGATTAAGAAACAGTTGTGGTATTGTAAAAACCATGGAGAAACATATACCGTTGCTTCCAGGTATGTAAAACAACCTATATATATATAATATATTATATATATATATATATATATATATATATATATATTTATATATATATATATATATATATATATATATATATATAATTATTTGGATTTGTCCTTAAACATATAATACATAATGTGGATATTTCGATACTTCGCGTTCGGTGATAAATATTTTTATATATGTAGGTTCAAAATAATTGTGCGCATATTTGACCATAGTGGTACTGCACAAGTCGTGATTTTTGACAAGAGTGTGCACAAAATGACAAATTTAACAGCGTGGGAGATAATGGAGAGCGAAGGCATGAACACAGAAGAATACTTTCGGATGCACTTAATCAAATTATTGGGAGGAAGTATCTTTTCAAAATTTTATTTTCTGAGTTCAATCACAACAACAATAGTTATATATATAGAGCGGAGGAGAAAGTGACGGACGATGTTGATATAATCAACTATTCAAGAATGGCTTTATAGAAGAAGAGGTCTGATTCATTTTTCCTTTAATGTACCTAACAATGGTTTGTGTTTTATAAACAAGTATATGCTAATCCTTATGAATGAATCAAATAGGATGACGACGAGGAAGACGAAGGTTTTGAGAACAATTCCGTGTGTTCAGATGATGGATCGGAAACACATTCTGATGATATTAGTGAGGTATTGTGTATTGTATTTTTTAATTTCTAAAAACACCGTTAAATTGTAACAAACAATACAAATTAATCTTTTACATCTTCTCGCAACATGTAGCAGGAACCAACAAACGAAGATGTTGTTGAAGCGATAGACGCAACGGATGATATTCCAGCAGTGTGCGTTGGTGCCACGAACGCCACTTTAATTCAAATTGATGATGTAGGCAAGCGTTACGACAGACAACGTTAACAGTGTACCAGCGACACTGGATGACGAAACACCAGCTAATGATCTTAATAATCAAGAGGAGCAAGAAGACAATTAATTTACATAAGCGTGTTTTAATATTTTTGAACAATTTAATTACAAATTGCAAACTTGCATGTGTGTGGATATTCGTATTAAGCTTTATTCATATTAAGTTTTATTAATTTATCTACCAGTGCAAATGTTGATCATTACGTGAAAAAATGATATAGCAGTACCAAGTATATGTAGCGGTACTAATATAATATTGCATTGATAACCACATGTATAACCCTATATTATCTCAAATACAACAGTACTAACGTAACCACAGTGCAAATGTTGATCATTACGTGAAAAAATGATATAGCAGTACCAAGTTATATGAAGCGGTACTAATATAATATTGCATTGATAACCACATGTATAACACTATATTATCTCAAATACAACAATACTAACGTAACCAGCAGTATTAACATTGGTGATGTTTAAAAATAATATTAACCGGGATAAGGATGTATACACGATACTTACCTATAAAATTAAAATAAAAAAATTACTATTTGGAAGGATGAATATGATTTATTCATTGCCCTATTTTCGTGTATATAACTTCCTACACAAGATAATAAGAATTTTTAAAATGATATATACATATTATAATCATTTTTTCAAGAATATGATAAATTTATAGAAAATATGATTTGAAAGTTAAGTTTAGAATGTATTTTGTATAAATATTCTGTGTATATATTTAAGATCATATACCACTTTCACACTATATGGGGGTCAAAATATATATTTAAGAGTACTTTGTATTGGTATAAACAATACGTATGTGCTATGTAGTACTGCTGAGTTTATATCCATCATGTATTTTAATTTTGTACTACTACGTCCCCGACTTGGTACTGATATTATAACCAGTTCAAAAGAGTTATATTAAAACGCAATGTCACTTTAAATATACGTAGTCCATTGTTTTTATACCCCATTAATTCTAACAACGTTTTTAAATGCTCATACACAAACGAACATAATCTTTATATACAATAAAGCTATGATAATCAAATATTTTGTAGAATTTCCAAATCTGTATTTAGAGCATGATATAAATCATGTAAACTCTAGAAAACGTTTAAATTGTAAACGTAATCTTTATCTATAACAAATATATGAGAAACAAATCTTCGGTTTCCATTATATGGTCACCTTCAAACTCTATAAATAAAGCCATATATTAACACATATTGAATATATATCTTCAAAAATTACGAACATAAAATACAAACAATGTCACACCGAAGATCACACAAGGTACATAATCTTAAGTTGAATGTGTTTTGTTAATTATCAGATGAATTAATTACTAATTACTACAATTTTGTCAGGGTAATCCGAAAACAGGTCACCACCATCCTCCATCATCAGCCGATGGCTCGCTCGATAAGAATATACCAAACATCATCATATCAGATGATGAGGATGTACAATAACTAAATTAACTGTTTATTTAAATTATATATGAAACACATCATCTGATTATGTTTAGCATGAATGCAGGATGGACAATTTGATTTGTTCAAAAAAGATATATCCAGTGTTCATATATTGGACGATGAAGAGGTATCCTTCATAACATGTCTAAGTACTTTTTTTCTAAACTACCCACAGGCACTACCTTATAAGATTATCATGAATTGTTTTACATATACGAATATTTATTTACCAATAATCTTTAGCTAAAATAAATGCTTGAACAATGGTACATGTTTAAAACAATAGGGTTAGTTGATTCTATTGGTCGAGACGTTTCCATGTTTAGATAAGCAATTGATTATATCTATAACTTAAAATTATGTAGCATATATCCATTAATATATCACAGGATCTAATTATCTTTATAATACTTGCAGGTTGGCCTATCAGATGACGAGGTATTATAACATAACTAAGGTTATTATTATTAATAATAGTTTTTGTTATGTTTAACGAATAAAATATAAATGTTAAATTTATAGATTTATGCTGTTGGTGTTAACGGATATCGAACTACTCCAATTTGTAATAAGCGAAAACCACGTGATCCGTATGTATGCAAAATATTCAATGAAGATGTTGATTTACATGATACCAATAACGAGGTATTATATAAAAATTTTAATGCGTAGTAATTTGCATTGTAGTAAACATAAAATACTTAATGGTTTTTATTTTTGGATGCTCTGTTTAGGTTGTTTGTTTAAACACATAACAATCGGAGATTGTCAAAGGTGAAACCCGGGACCCGTAAGAACGGATGCAAGTTTGATTATTATGAAAATCAAACTGATAACAAGGTATTTTCATAAAATTTTCATTACGTCGAACTCAACTATTATAAAATCTAAATATCAATCTAATAGTTGCAGGCTGATCAAACAACACATAAACGGTTTAGACCAACTAAAGACAACAAGTTAGTTAGCAACGATATTGTTTATGTTGTTTCATCAGATGATGAAAAAATACAAAAAAACACGTGACAACAAAGAGGTATAAAAATGGTTGTAATCCATATTATGTGATACTTATTAATCAGGGGAACTAACAACTTTTGCATTACTTGCAGCCTCTCCCACCTATACACAAACGCCGTAGGCTTGCTAAAAACGGCAAAATAGTCAACAACATAATTGTTGACCTGGATTCATCAGATGATGGAAAGCCACAAGCAAGCAAAGTTGTAGATCTAACTTCGATTGATGATAAAAAAACGCGATCAAAGCGTGTGGAGACTATGACTGCTAATCATCCTGGGGGAAAAAACCCATTGGTAATAATAATTTATGTTTGTACATTATATTTCTATAAAACATATATGTTAAACGAAACATCCTTGCTAATCCCACATTATTAAGCTAACATATACAATAAGGTAAACCAAACAGTCCACATAATAGATACTCTGTTGCTAAGTACTAACTATATTTTTGGTATGTAGAAACCCATTTTCTCACGGAACTATATGCTATATGATGAAGATACGGATGATGAACATGATAACAACAACAACGTATCTGAAACAGGCATGTGTGTCAATATCAATGCTCTCAAAGAACCCTCTTACCCCACGCGAGATTGTAAACCTAAATATACTATCCCTGATGAATTTGTTGTTGAAGACTCTTCCACAGGTTGTTTGTTAAAAAAAAATTTATTATTATTTGTGTTTGTAAATTGTTAAACATGTTTTAAAATAATAGTTTGTTTATATAATTTTATAGTCGATAATTTCATAGGCGACTCAAGATATACATCTATTGATGACGATTATGATGAAGATTACCAATCTAACATGGTTGACAATAACGTGTGGGACGAGATGCCTGATATCGATGGAAAAGTACACGGTAGAATCATCCACATCAGCGATGTTGACGAAGAAACGTGGGAAATAAATTCAGCCGCGTATAGTGTCAGTTATGACTCTAACGACGATGATGTCAGCAACTTTATCAATGACAGATCTACTGATTATGAAACAACCAGTGATGATGACAGCAAAGATGAATTATGAACAAATGGAACACGATTTCCCGTGTTATCATCTTAGATTATTTACAATAAATACTTAAGTTTCATGTTATCATTTTAGATTATTTACAATAAAGACTTATGTTCTAATTTTTTAATAAATTAACCTCATTACTTTTCACATGACACTTTGCTACTTAAGCATTAGATGTTTATTAACTTTGTTTGCGTGAAATCATACCGCCAGAGTATGAAATAAAATCAAATATCAGCAAAACACTCGAACTAATCAACAAACAAATACAAACCAAACTAATAAAAAAATCATATCCATTTAAACTCTGGTAAGACAGAACATGGTACTGTCAATGTCAGTGATGTAATAAAACATGATACTGCCAGTGTTGAAGGTTTAAAAATCATATTCCTTTAAACTTTGATGGGACAGAACATGGTACTGCCATTGTTACTGATGTAACCGAAACATCATACTGCCAGTGTTCAAGGTGCTCTAATAAACGAGATTTCATCCCTAAAATTACACATAAAATAATTACTTAAGTTAATTATAACATACAATTAAACCCAAAAAACTAAACCGTGTTCTATTGCTTTTGTATAAAAGTAATTATACTTTATTATGTTAAATGTAACGAAATTAAGGCATGATTTAAAATTAACGAAATTACAAGTCATGCCCGCCCATTGGGCGGGCTTTGAAGTCTAGTATATTATATATATATATATATATATATATATATATATATTATATATATATATATATATATATATATACCTTATTTAGTATATATATATATATTGATGAGGGTTGAGAATCGATACACTGATAGGTGGTTAAACCTTTGTTGCTTTGTGTATATGATAAGTTGAGTTAATATGATCAAAGTACGCGGAATTTACTAAATCACACTTAGAAGGTTATTTGTGTTATGGAAATGGAACAGTTATGCTTGAGTATATATAACAAAGAACATGCAATGTTATCACCAAAACGATTCAATATTATTCAAGATAATACGAGTGATCTTCACTATCACTAGGGTTACAAAGACCTTGAATCTTATTTTTTCTACGACTTGTGATATTTTTGTGTTTGTTCTATGTTCTAAGAGTTATTTTCTAAGAACTTAATAATTCACTCTTAGTCACACATATACCTAGACTAAGATCTTTCTTTTATATGTTAAGAAAAGATCTTTACAATATTGTTAAGTCTTATCAAACTACTTGCTAACTTATCTTGAGTGTGTCAGTACATAAGATACAACATGTATCTGAGTAAACAACTTGTTATTGATCACTTTGTTAAAAGATATTATCTACCGTATATACTTGACTTTAGTACACAAATATCTTTTTCAATACTTATCCAACCAGCAGTGGTATATGTGACAATTATCCACTCAGCAGGATCGACTAGCAGTACCTTCTTTATAACTACCAATACTAACTTCAGTTAGTACGGTTAGTTATAACTTGAACAGTCCTAAGAATATACACTAGCAGTTGGAACTGTTAGAGTATTCTTCTCAGCAGTACTAACCTTCAATACTTGTAATTCTTGATACTTAATCTTCAGAAAATTTAATTCCCATCATATATATATATATATTATATATATATATTTTATATATATATATATATTACTTGTGTATTTTCCGACGACGATTACTAAGCACGGATGTTTCCATCGCACGTATTTTCCCCGTACACTTTCACTATGAGCCATCACCAAAGAGTCTTGTACGATAAATCTTTTTTGAAATGTACCTTACCACACAACAAGCAAGAAATACACGAGCACTTGACACACGTAAATCTTTCAAATGAGTTAAAACGTTTAACACACGAATATTCCGCTAAGACTTACCATACTGATCTAGGTCGCGTGTCGGAGCGGTTGCACTGTGTTATTTGTTGACTTGCAGATTGCTAATCTTAAGGTAAGTTTATAGCCCCATTTTTAAACGGATTGTTTTTATAAACCTTGGGGTGAGAAACATGCAAAACTGTTTTCATGGACCAAATTGAACTTTGTTTTGACACACTAGTATGCGGATAACCTAAGTATGTTTGAATCCCATTGCGCCCACTATCATCAGCCGTCAATTCCTGCTGGGAAGCGCGTATGAAATAAATAGATCTATTAGGGGTGACTCACTCGTTCGGTTGGCCCGGCAGGTCAACGCGAACGTATACTACGTCGGATTTTTGCCGAGTGTCTGGTGATTAACACTCGCGGGCACCCTTGTTTGGTATGCCGGTTAGGCATACTGTTTTTCTAGTTTCGATTCGATAAACTTAGTGTTAGCACGCAATTAGTGTGTGTTTGCTGAATTATTTGATATGGTCCATATGTGCTTATTTACTTTAAACCTATGAACTCAACAGCGTTAGCTGACTTTTAGCATATTTTTCTCAGGTGTTTGAGAATGTATTTGTTGAAGGCAGGGCATGGCATCGGTCATAATTACCAGAAATGTTTTACACATGTGTTAAACTCTTATTTGGGACAGTCATGTTAAATGGGCCTTGTTTTATTTAAATTGAACTTGATGTATGACATTTAGAGCTGGCAATTTTTGACACGGACCTGTTAACACAACACGACACGACCTGTTCTTAACAGGTTTCATGTCAGGTCTTAACAGGTTTCGTGTCTTAACAGGTCCGGACCTGTTAAGATACGAATGAAATTAACAGGTTTCGTGTCTTAACAGGTCTGGACCTGTTAAGACACGAATGGACATGTTAACAGACATGTTATAATGTTATATGAGAACAGGTTCTTTAACAGGTCCCTTAACAGGTCCTTAACAGGTTTGCTTATGTTTTTTTTGTTTAAATTTGAGAACAGGTCCCTTAACAGGTTTGCTTATGTTTTTTTGGTTTCAATTTAGTATTTTTGTTAACAGGTCCCTTACCAGGTTCCTTATCGTGTAACCTGTTAATTTTTGTGTCGTGTTCGTGTTCGAAAAAAGTGACACGATTTTTTATCGTTTCGTGTTCATATTAAGTTCATTCGTGTTCGTGTCTTATTGTGTTCGTGTCTTATCGTGTCGTATCGGACACGATATGCCAACTCTAATGACATTTAACTTTTGAAATGTAAGCTATTTTTAAAATGGATTTTTAAATCCGTTCTCTATATCTTTGTGTTGTGATTACCAATTTAGTAGCACCCAAACATGTATGCTTCCGCAAATCCAGATTTTGGGGGTGTTACAGAAACCAAAGAATGTCGGTGGCTCTTCTTCTCAACATCAAGAACCTGTCAAACCATCAGCAACCACAACAACAGCCAACCAACTGCCAAAGGCTTCTGGCTCCGGGCCAACAGCAATGGAACGTCATTTTGAGTTAACTGAAGACGATGAGTTTCAACAACAGCAAGATCAACCAGACTCTCCACCATAGTCGAAAGCAAAAACGTCTAAGCAAGGAAAGAAGTCAACGAGCAAAAAGATAATGGTTGTCTCATGGCTTGACGAAGACACGACTGAAGGGAACGAGTGGTTTGATAAACTCGTTAGTACTCAACCATATGTCGACGATGATTCCGTGATCGAAGGACGCACATTTGATTTCACACAAAAACTCAAACATGATCAACGAATCAAGAAGCTTACAAAAGGAAAACTTCGTCGCATAAAGAATGATGCGTTCAACTTGCTGAAAGATCGGTCCTCTAGTGCAGCTGAGCTCGAATATCACATGGAAAACATTGCACGAGCAATGTCTACTGATATCAGCTGGACAAATTCGGACACGTATGTGATTGATAATACTTCTCAAGAGAACCATACGTTACGGATTGGACAAAGCCTCTGCCAGTAATTCGTACTTTTGATCAACCTGCTATTCCATACAGCTTCTTCTTCAACAACGATCTGCAACTTCTTGTACATGGCAACAAGTGTCAACCTAAGTATGCAACTTCAATAACCTTGATTCCTACTGCAAGTTATCCACAACCGGCCATCGAAGAAACAACAACAAGACTCTTCATTACAAACAGAGTGT
This sequence comes from Artemisia tridentata subsp. tridentata, assembly GCA_021014915.2. Lineage (NCBI taxonomy): Eukaryota > Viridiplantae > Streptophyta > Magnoliopsida > Asterales > Asteraceae > Artemisia > Artemisia tridentata. The sequence continues at coordinate 265,837,367 of CP139507.1, read as the reverse complement.
TGTACGATCAAGATGCGCATTTGGGAATATACCACTAGAATGAGAAAAGGAGAAACTGGTACAAAAGCAAACTTACGAAAAAGTCTCCAACTCCGGTGATGAGCGATCTCAGGATAATTGGTGTGGTTAGCATTGAAGTAGAAAAGAGGTATTATAGGTGATGTATGATAAAATAACATGTTAAAAAAATGAGCACAGCGGAAAAACATCACCATAACAGGATCCATATAGCCATATGATCAATCTAAATAAAAACAAATTAAACAAACATGTTTTATACCTTTGTAGCATGATCCGGGTAACACCACCAATATCACTACAC